>CM064487.1:94559624-94702276 GCA_032716605.1 Paralithodes platypus | reverse complement strand
CTGCGGAACCCAGGGGAGAGGGCCCGAGCAGGGAGAGGGCCAGGCGAACGACCTTCAGTCGGGTCAGGGATACCCAGGGCGACGCGGATCCGGGCGGCAACAAAGGCCGAGGAACGGTGGCCCACAGTCCAAAAGTGGCGGGAGACTATCGCCCACACTGACTGAAGGGAAGCAGAGGCCACTGCCGCCGCCGAGGAACCAGGGCTATGGTGCACCACATCCACCAGGGCCAGACACGGGCCACACAGAGCAGGGAGGTAGGCCGTAGAGGACACACAGTGCGAGTGGCGCAAGCAGGACTTGTGGCTCTCCAAGCACGGGGAGCTACAACCATGGCAAAAGCAAGGCAGCCTACCTGCACTGGAAGAACACACACCATAATCAGCACATCGAAGGAGGAAGTGGAGAGAATGTCCAAGAAGAACTAGGGAAGGAGCATGGGGAAACAGGAACACACATGCAAACAGGTATCCGTACTCACCCTAAACCTGGAGCACAGAGGTAGGTGAGTAGGGCGGGCGAGGTGGAAGAGCACTAGCAGAACCTGCAAAGATGGAGAAAGTGTTAACCACCACTCAACATCTTACATGCAGGGCCTATAACACCAGTAAAGTGCACACACCAAGATAGTTTCAGGCAACAAGATGACATAAAAAAGGTCAACAGTGAAAACCAACTATTACCGCAAATTTGCGGGCCAATGGAGGCATAACCGTACCGACACAACCCTCCCGCAATTTTGCGGGACCCCCCAGCGATCTCCGCTAATTTGCGGGGAGCCGAAACGTCCCAGAGGACCGAATCGAGCTCCCGCAAATTTGCGGGACCGGCCGAGATGGTCCGGCGCTGAAAAAGCGGGAGGAGCGTCTAGGGAATACCAAAAAAGGCCACAAAAATGCGTCATCTCCTTATGAACTCCAAGCGATGATGGCCATCAAGCTGAGCAGTGTCTTCCTTGAATTTATCCTAACTCAACCGGTAAAGGGAGAGGCAAGGAAGACACACCAGGGGAGAGGAGGCACATCCCCCAGGAACCACCCAACCCACAGAGATAGAGCAAAGCCCATGAGGAGAAGTGGCAGGGAGGGTGGTTTCGCACAAACAGGGGCCCCCGTGGGGTACCCCTGGATTGGGCAAAAAGACTATGAAAGGATGGAGGTGAAACAGGAAGAGAAAACAAAAACCAGTAAATGAAACTGGTGAGAAAAAGGGTGGCCTAGCCATGAGCAGAGAATGTGTCAGGGGCGAAAAACCCTGTGGTGTGAAAGGAGGGGCCCCCGTGGGTACCCCTGGATATCACGAACCACCTGTCGCCCAGGCCCTTGAGACACAGTGAAGGCTCGAAAGGGGGGACTCGGGAATAACGCTAATAATGCGGCCGACACAAACTCTACAAACAGCACCGCCACCAACGAAATCTCAGATTGTTTACCAACGGTACACCTTAGGCTATGAAAAAATGAAAACTCATAGGGGCATAGCAATTCCTGAATGAGAAAATGAGCTAGGCTAAAATAAGCTAAAAGCTAAACTATGCCCAGACTAACAGGAAAAAAGAATATGAAAAGAGAAAGAATAAAAAACATATACGAGGAACGCCAGGCGCCCCTGTACCTTCGGTAGGCTATTTCCACACGCGTCTCCATTATACACACTTAGGAGCCCATTTACGTGTGCCCTAGATCACGTAACATCTGTCTAACAAAAAAGAAGGCCAGATAAGCCGAAACGAACCTAAACAGGGTGAATTAAAGGAGCACAACAAAAGCGGACTCAATCAATGGAGCACGTGAAAAAATGATGACAAGAGAGGGTCGCTCATGCGCACGTTCGACAGGGATCTGCACATGACGGAACACGGGATGGGCCTTAAGCGGTAACTAAGGTAAACCCCTTTTTCTTCTCTTCTATGCTTTTTTCACCTTCGGTGGCAGTTTTGGTTAATGTACAACGTCTCCTAGAGCAAGATAAGGAGTAGACTCTAGACGTTTTCTTCTTTAACCGCGGTTGGAATGACGACATAGCAGTCAAAATAGACAAGTCGTCATTGCAATTCGGTTAATAGCCTTGACGTTGGATTTGCCAAGACCACTAACAAATTGAAAGCTTGTGCCATATTGAAAACAGTCTTCCAAACTGCTGGTGAAATCAAAGAAGGAGTTAGAACTGGAGACAGAACTACTTGGCTTGCAATACGGTCAGGAAGTTTCTTCACTAAGAACATCCTCAGATCCTGCCTTGCTCGAACTGCCTCTTAATAAGGCTGGCCGAATATCTCCTAAAGACTGAATGGAAGTTTGGAGAAGCAAGCGCTGGGAAAGTTCAACGGCTTTCCTGACTTCCGCAGCTTCGATCGCCTGAGACGAGCGTACCATATACTGTACTTTGTTACTTGCTGGGTAACAATATATTGCGAAAAACAGTCTAAACGCTTTTCTTCTTAACCTAAACTCACGGTCTAGGTGAGCTGGGGAAGGCGTGCTAAACGGATCTTTTAATTCGCACTAATTGATTTTTTAGGGGCAGCCAAGAAATCAAACAAAGCAGAGGGGACTCCTCCAGCACCAAAAACCAGAAGAGAGAACCAAGAATGGTTTTCTTGAGGGATGTGGTGAGAAGATTTTGAAGTGAAGGTAGTGGCAAAATTTTGAGCCTCTGTTTCCCATTCCACCCAAGGTCCCGTACCCAACTGCCCCACCTGCAAGACCGGATTAGAGGCTGAGTCTGTGATCGGAAACATATCCAACTCCGGCGTCAAAGCAGAAAGTGCTGTGACGTCGTTAAAGCCATCATTCTTATTCCAGTCAGAAAATAGCTTGAAGCTAAGGCAGGGGGTAGGGCTGGTGTTGATGCATACACCAAAAAGTCATGGTTATAATAACTTGGAACGGCCTTAATAGGAACATCCAAAACCTTTCCTTGACTATCCAAAGCTCTGAGTTTTCTAGACTTATTGCCTTGGATTACCCACGCATGTGGTACAGGGAGCTCCCCCGACATTATCGGTTTGACTCCTGCAAGGAGATAAAGAAAACCTAATATTTAGCAGTGGCCCCGTAATCATTGACTATCGCCTTGGATTACCCACTCATGTGGTACAGGGAGCTCCCCCGACCTAGTAGCTTGTGCTGCCTCAGGCCTAGTTGGGAACAATGCTACCCATGACTCATCAGGCCCGTATAAAAGGGGCATAGCTCCTTTTTTCGACTGGTGCCTTGTCTAAAGGGGGGTGGGGGGGAGTTATGTCTGAGATGACTCGCACATTGGAAGTAGTGAGAGCTGCTGTGCCTGGCACATTGGAAATTGGATCTGACACAAGAGGAGGGTTAGGTATTTTAGCTAAAGCAATGGATGTAGCCAGAGGTCGCACATTCGTCGACATCGCGGGAGCTCCCATACCAAATGTAGGAGTTTCCGGCGTAGGGCCAAAGAACTTATTAAGTGCATTTAACCCCTACAACACGGAAGGGCTCTTGAACACCCATAAAAAAGCATAAAACAGGTACCCGGAAGGGCTCTTGAACACCCAGTGGTTGAAAGCCTGTGAGCTTCGTGTGTGAGGCGTCGGTCCGACGCATGTAAACAACAGCCGGCTGGACCGACGCCCCGCATCTCCGGCCACAAGAAGGAGAGCGTCGCTTGTTCGTGTGTGCCTGTATGTTGTTGTTAAGTATCGAAAAGTAGTGTAAAGTGGCTGTTTTTGCCATAAAGTTATCTCCAATGAAATCATCATCACAACTCAACCAGTTGACTTAGAGAGCTCTACTTAACGCCATTCTACAGGTAAATAACACAGCTACGCTTGGGGATGCGCGGGAATGCGGGAAGCAGTCAGATTAACAAATATACGGTAGCCTAGACGTTTTTCGGCCAAAACACCCGGGTTTCGGGGAATATATATATAATACATAGCCGGGGCTGGAGGGTTAATAGTAATCCATCAATCTCTTCCGTAGTTACATACCTAGCAGATGACGAACTCCGTGGAGATTCGACAGTACCCTGAGAGTCGTCTAGAAGGTGACTCGACTCTTCAACTTCCATCTTTGAGACCAGAGAACGCCGTTCTTCATCCCTTAAGTCTGGCCTATTATGGGAAGATCCCGCCGAAGCCGGGACCTCCCCATGCCGCCATGTTAAATCTGGGATAGAAGATGGTACATCGGCATCCCGGTGGACGTCAGCCACCACTTGAGTCACAAAAGGATGTGCTCCGTCCTGCCAGGGCTGTGAGTATCGCCATACACCTTGGCTGTGGCTGACACTCGCTTGCAAGCTTGGTATACTCTCCAAATGGGAGCCCTCACCCGAGCACCCTAGAGGTTTATAGTTTCTGTAAGATACTACTAAATCTGAGGCTGACACACGTGACCTGGTAGAAAAGCATGAATATCAGGTGATGAAATGTCCGCCGGGGCATCCTCCACCACATTCGCTGACTCCACCCCCGACCTGTCAGATTGGACGTTAGACTTGGTGGGGGTAGAGGCAGGAAAGCGGGGTACCAGGCTCCGGCGATAGCCGTGAGTCCTTTCGCACCGGAGGATCCCTTTGTGGAAGATTGATGACTCCTACTTGACTTATGCTTAGTACTAGTTAAGGTCTTTAGGACCTGCTTCCTCAGGGGTGACCTTGATGTGGACCTCGTCGCCGTTGCCGATGGTGACGGTGAGCGAGGCCTCTTAGATTTGCCGGGGGAGGGTGTGGCAACCTGTCCCCGCCCAGACTCTGAGGTCTTACGTGCACGTATCTTACACTGAGGGGGGGGGGGGGGGCATGTTTGATGATTAGAAGCTCCCAAAGCTCAAGGTTATCACATTGCAATGCTTTATGTGCTACATTCATTGAATAAGTAGCGAGAAGTTGGTTCACTTCTTGCAAAGCCACCGCCGCAGTGGTATCCTTTTGAATTAAAACTTTAACACTTAAGAGGTTACAAATAGTGCAATTTTGTGTCACCTATATCCCCCCGTGACTGATCTCTGCATTTAACACATTTAATGCAAAGCTTGTGAGCAAAATTAGGGAGACCTGAGCATAACGCCGTTGAACATACAGCAATGAGAGGTTCAAGTGCCGACATGACAGAGACTGGGGGAAATCTACCCCACCCCCGGGATCTACCTGATCACCTGGCGCAACGCCGGTACTCCGCCCTGGAAAGAGAAAATTTCCAGGAATTAATGCTCATAAGGTTACCCCAAAAAGGTACATCTTTAGTTTCATATTAAAGATTTCAGCATATCTTTACCTGTCCAAAAGATTTAAGCATATCTTCTGAATCGTCATAAAGATGAAGCATATCTTTATTAAAGATGAAGCATATCTTTATTAAAGATGAAGTCTTTCAAGTATCCCTTTATACTTGAAACACTAGTAAGATTCAGGCATCTTTTTATCCCATAAAAAGTCTAAGCCTATCTTAATCTCTAATCCGACTTCTCCCAGAAGCCCTCATAGATCGCCGTCTTGAAGGCTGTGATACCCTATTGTATCAATCAATCGTTTGGCAAACCATAGTGAATTGCAAATTCGTTAATATAACCACCCGAAGGTACAACCGCCGGGTTTTATATTCAATGTCAAACCAATGGTACCTGCCCCAGACCTCTTTGTAAAAAGGTCGCCAACAAGTGGCCGCTTGAACACTTAGTTAAATGGGTATAGCCATCCCGCCGGGAAAACACAGTAAGCCTGAACACAGGCTCCACCACAGAGACGCAGTCCTGGAGAGCCCCAAGCCACCACTCGCCGGGGGACACTAGCCTATTTTAACCACGCATGATTAAAACTCGGCAACCAGCCGGGTTTTTACGGTGCAACCGAGAAAACCCGCCGGAAAGGCAACCCACACCACCCAGATACAATCTGAATGCACAAATAGTCCGTGGAATTAGCCAAAACACAACTAAACCAGGACACATAATTAGTCCGTGGAATTAGCCAATACACAACTAATCCAGGACACACATGACACAGTAGTACATATTTATAACATAAATCAATAACACTTGGACATGTGAAAAGCTACGAGGCTGGCTAGGCCTAAGCAGACGGAAATAACATTTAAACAAGTCGTAATATAAACAAAAAGCACTGAATTATATCACAACAGGAACCACCGCCAACACACCATCGTAGCACAAAAATCCCGGCAAAGGGAAGTACTGGCTCGAGACCCAGAAAAAACTTCACTAAGTGAAGAAAAAGCAGGGAACATCAGGGAACATCAGGGAAAAAGGAAAAGGCCACTTCATCAGAAAGATAAGAAGAAGCCTAACACGCGTAGATAAAGCCACCTACATCACAAAGCTGGCTAACCGCGAAAACGTTTCACGCGTCCACCACGGGACCACGAGGGTACATCCGAAATAGATGCCACAAACACACGACCCAAAATACACTGCACTGCGGGCAACACGCCCTTGACACTCCTGCTACGCATATCCTAGCCTTACTCGATACATCCCGGAGTAAACAAATGAGAAAAAACTCACTAGGGACGCAGCAAATGCGGAACCAGCGGAGCGTGGGGAGGCACGTCCGGGCAGGTTGAGCGCAGAGCAGAGAAGGAAGAATAACGCCTGAGTTAGCGTCTGGTCAAAGATCCACACAAGTACATCCACGAGCCTCGCTAGGGGTATTTTTTATTGCTTAATTAATACTGTGTTTTAGCCCTAAGATGTGACCCTAGTTTTCATGTGGTGATATTATACATGTTAACAGGGTGTCAGGAGACGTTCTGACTTATTTGGTGGGTTTTTTTGGGGGTGGCTGACTTTCTCAGATAAGTCGGTACCTCCAAATTGTTTGTTTTTTTCTTCCGGCGTATCTTTCTGTGTATTGATACCGGATACTCGCCTTGCAGGCGAGACAGGAAACTTCCAAATAACCCGGCGTGGTGTGGTGTACCACTAGACTTCTGGCGGAAATGCTAATTCCTAAGGGAAGTATCTCGGCCCGGCCGAGTGAACTCGCCCTAACCGATAGCCTCACGCGGTATGATTTGACTTATAATGCCCGGCGGAAAAGTCCAGTGAGGTAATTAACTATCTCTCAGGTCCTAATAGACAATCCGTTAGTTAATTAAATTATTAATATGGGCCGGTGACACTTGTCACAGGTAAGCAGTTCTAATAAACAAAAAGACCTCCAAGGTCTTCTCACATACAAGTACAGCGGAAGGTTAGCGTAGCGGTTGGTCTACAGCTTTTTTTTATTTATTTTTTTTTCTATGTGATTGTGAGAGGCAAAAGGCAAAACTGCCTATAGCGAGTGCCTCCCCCATAGTTGAAAGAGTGACAGGGCCAAAATCAAGGGACGTTCGAGCCAAAATGCCTGGACACACAGAGTTTGAAGCAATTTAAGTCATAGGAAGAGGGAAAGACTGATTCTGGGAGAGAGTTCCAGAGCTCAGCTGTTGAGTAGAAGAAAGTTTGAGAGTAACGTTTCACTCTTGGGTTGGAGAGTTGCACAAAGTAAGGGTGGGATTGAGTTGCAAGACGGGTACCACGTGCCCTACCTAAAGGAGGTGGTATACACTGGGAAAGCTCTGAGGAACACTGATTATTATAGTAGCGATAGAATAGCGAGAGAGATGCAACATTGCAGCAGAGAGAGAGAGATTGCAGAGAGTTGGTGAGTGGACGGGAGTTAATGATACGAAAGGCCTTCCTTTCAACTTTGTCTAGGAGAGTGGTGTGAGAGGAACCTCCCCACACATGTGAACAATACTCTATACAAGGACGCACTATGCCCCTGTACAGAGCAAGAAGCTGTGCAGGGGAAAAGAACCCCCTAAGGCGGTTGAGCACACCCAGCTTCTGGGAGGCTGCCTTAGCAAGACTGGTAATATGGTCCTTCCAACTGAGAGAGGAAGAAAAAGAGACACCAAGAATATTGAGAGAAGATGAAGGATTGATTTTTGTATTGTCGAAGAATAAGGGATAGTCCGCTGGGAGTTCCTTACGGGTAGATAGATGGAGAAATTGGGTTTTGGAAGCATTAAAGGTAACAAGGTTTTCTCTGCCCCAATTGGAGATAGTAGTTAGATCAGAATTTAAGAGTTCTATGGCTTCATTACGTTTGTCATTGAGGGATTGCTGGCTGGGGCGTTCTGAAAAACTAATGGAGTAGTGTAAGGTTGAGTCGTCTGCGTATGAATGGATGGGAATTGAGGTACAGTTGAGATCATTTATAAAAATTAGAAAGAGAATAGGAGATAGGACAGAGCCCTGAGGAACACCGGAGTTTATAGGGTGAGGAAGTGAACAATGGCCGTCCACAACCGCGGCTATGGAACGGCCGGAAAGGAAATTAGAGATAAAGGCACAGATGGAGGGATAGAAACCGAAGGAGGGTAGTTTAGAAATTAAAGATTTGTGCCAGACTCTATCGAAGGCTTTCGATATGTCTAGTGCAATAGAAAAAGTCTCACCGAATTCCCGAAAGGAGGATGACCAAGAGTTAGTAATATATGAAAGAAGATCACCAGTAGACTTTATGGACTTGGAGAAGGCCTATGACAGAGTGGATAGAGAAGGTTTGTGGAAAGTACTTAGAATATACGGAGTAGAGGGCAAGTTGCTGAAAGCAGTGAAGAGCATGTATGAGGGTGCAAAGGCGGCAGTACGTGTGGAGAGTGAGCAGAGCGAGTTCTTTGACCTGAATGTTGGTTTGAAACAGGGGTGTGTGATGTCCCCGTGGTTGTTTACTGTATATATGGATGGAGTTATGAAAGAAATACTATCAAGTGGATGTTGGTGTATCGCTGAAAAGGGAGGGAATTGAGTGGAAGCTACCTATACTGCTGTTTGCGGATGATACAGTTCTGATGAGTGATAATGAATGGGAGTTGCAGGGTCTGGTAAATGAGTTTGGAACAGTGTGCGAAAAACGGAATTTGAAGGTAAATACGGGGAAGAGCAAGGTTATGATCTTCGAAAGGGGTGAAGTCACAGAGTGTGAGGTGAAGCTGAACGGTCAGGCTATGGAGATCGTCAACTCTTTTAAGTATCTGGGCAGTGTGTTGAGTAAAGATGGGACTATGGATGAAGAGGTGCGGGAGAGGGTACAACAGGGGAAGAGGGTTGTAGGAACGCTAAAAGCAGTAACAAGAAATAGGGTGGTCAGTATGGAAGTGAAGAAGTCCTTGCATGACAGTGTGGTAATCCCGACACTGACTTACGGAAGCGAAGCATGGACGTTGGTTGAGAGACTCAGACCAAGAGTGAGAGCAGTGGAAATGAATTACTTAAGGAGTGCGTGCGGAGTTACATGGAGGGATAGACAGACTAATGAGGAAGTAAGAAGGAGGTGTGGTGTGGAGGTAGATGTGCTGGAAAGTGTGAAAAGGAACAACTTGAGATGGTTCGGCCATATGGAACGTATGGAAAGCGAGAGAATGACTAAGAGGGTGTATGAGAGCGAGGTGGAGGGACAGAGGGGGAGATGTAGATCGAATATGAGGTGGAAGGATGGAGTGAGGAAGTACATGAACGAAGGTGGTGCTGGTTGGGGGGAGGGGCGTCGACTGACTGGGGACAGAGGTGCATGGGGGCGGTTCGTTCGTGGCCACCCCTTCGGGGATCACGGCGTCAGGCAATAGATAGATAGAGATCACCAGTAGAGCAACCCTTAACCCGGGAGCTGCGGGGAGACTCTTAAGAGTTCCCCCGGCGCACTGCGGGGAGACTCTTAAGAGTCAGAGAAAATAAAAATCAACTTTTGACATCGAATTTTTTTTTTTTTTTTTTTTTTTTTTTTTTTTTTTTTTTTTTTTGCCCCTGGGCCATGCAAAATCTCAGTCCTCTACCTCCCCTCCTTCCCCACTTTCCTCCTCTCCTTCAGTTATCACCTATTTTCCCTGTTATTCCCTTATTCTGAGGTATATTTTTGTGCTAACATTAGAAATCCGATTGGAGGGTGTGGTCATCACTGATAGCAAGCGAGTGCAAGAGAGAGAGAGAGAGAGAGAGAGTATCGATCGACTGTGTCTCAGTGGCCTTGGGGGAAATTGGCGGGAAAGCAGATTGCCTCACCCATACATTATACAACTCGCGGGCTATATCTCCGATTTTGACCATCCAAACGCTGTTTTCACTCGTTTGATTGTTGTTTCAGGTTAATACCTTTATAATCAACCCATAATAGGCACATATGGATAAGTATTAATGCTATTAATGGCACAATGAATATTTTAGTGGCGGAAACACCTCAAATACGTCAGCACAGGGGGACGTTTCCAATTACCCCCATGCGCACTTCAGAGGTTAAGGAAGCCATACTGGCGATCTGAGAGCAGATTATGAGAAGAGAAATGCTTAAGAAATTTGGAAGCAAGAATAGTTTCAAAAACTTTAGAAAGACAAGAGATGAGAGCAATTGGACAATAGTTGGAGGGTTGAGAGCGGTCACCCTTCTTTGGGACAGGTTGAATGTGAGCAAATTTCCAGCATGAAGGGAAGACGTTAGAGGATAGACAGAGACGAAAGAGTTTGCCTAGGCAGGGAGTCAGCACGGAAGCACAGTTTTTGAGAACAACAAGAGGAACACTGTCCGGACTGTACGCCTTATTAGTATTAAGCCCAGAGAGGGTAGAAAGTACATTTTTAGAAGAGATTAGGATATTAGGCATAAGTAAGAGAGAGGAGGGTGGAGAGGGAGGAATAGCACCGGAATCATCCAAGGTGGAGTTTCTAGCAAAAGTTTGAGCGAAGAGTTTAGCTTTGTCAGAGGAAGAAGTGATGGTTTGTGCCATCAGAGTGGAAAAGGGGAGGGAAAGACGAGGAGGAGAAATTGTTGGAGAGGTTTTTGGCTAGATGCCAGAAAGCTTGGGAAGAGCTAGAGTTGGATAGTTCAGTGCATTTATTATTGATGAAAGAGTGTTTGGCAAGTCGAAGAACAGATTTGGCTTGATTCCGGGCAGAAACATAGGAAGAATGAGAGTCTTGAGTTTTAAGGCGTCGGTACCGTTTGAATGTTTCCTCCTTATTGCGGACAGCAGTAGAACAGGCGTGAGTAAACCAAGATTTTTTAGCATTAGTCAGTGAGAAAGAGAATGGAATGTATGCTTCCATGCCCGATAGGATTACCTCGGTAATGCGTTCAGCACTCTCCGAGGGTCCCCGGCCACGGAAGCAGAAATCATTTCATGGGAAATCAAAGAAGTACTGCCGGAGAGCCTCCCAGTTGGCAGCGCCGAAGTGCCACAAGCGCCGCCGGCTAGGAGAATCGGGTGGTCGTACTGGAGAGATAGGACAGGTGACAGAGATAAGTTTATGGTCGGAGGAGCCCAAAGGAGAGAAAAGATCAACAGTATAAGAAGAAGGGTTAGAAACAAGTCAAGAATGTTGGGCCGATCTCCGATTCTATCCGGGATACGGGTGGGTTGCTGAACTAACTGCTCTAGGTCATTTAGGATAGAAAAGACGTAGGCTTGTTCACCAGCTGGGTCAGTAGTGTGAGAGAAGAGCCATTGGCGGTGGTGAATCGTTGGAAGATGGAGATTTCTGAGAAAGGAGAAATGGATAGAATGTGTTCCACTGTAGAGTTTAAATAGTCAAAGAATTTGAGAAAGTTGGTAGAGTTAGGGGAAAGATAGACAGCACAGAAATATTTTAGTAAGAGAATGACAGGAAAGTTCGAGCCATAAAGTTGAGAATTCAGAGGAATCGAAATCGGGAACACGAGAGCAAGTGAGTTTGTTGTGCACATATGCACAACATCCGCCTTTGGCTTTGAAACTAGGATAGAGAAAGTAGGAGGATACAGAGAAGGGGCTGCTGGATGTTGCTACAGACACCTGAGTTTCAGTGAGGAAGAGAAAATCAGGTTTATAGGAGGAGAGATGGTGTTCAACAGAGTGAAAGTTAGAGGAAAGTCCGCGAATGTTGCAGAAATCAAGAGAACGAGCTAATTTTCCTGCGTATTTGGGGTGTATAAGATGTGTGAACCTCTCGGTTTATCCTTATGAGCATTGATTCCTGGAAATTTTCTATTTCCAGATACCAGCACATCAGTAGCAGCACACACACACACGAACCACCGACGAGACAACACCTCCGCACCCACGCTCCCGAAAATTAGCTGATCTAGCAAGCTGTTTACAGCGCTCGTCAAATAAACTCACCTAAACTTGAGTATAAGGATATTTTGTGTTGTCCTGTATTATAATGCAGTATTAAAATAATTTGAGATTAAAATCAAGTGAGGATATTTCGAGTGATAAAAATAATTCAAGCGATTGTGAATGCGAGTGGATGTAAACAAATATGGCTGACTTTGATGGATTTGAAGTCGGTGAGACCGAGGGCATTCTAGGGAAAATTATACGTGAGCTGAATGACATTAAAAGGTGGAAGGAGGATATGCAGGAGTGGAAGGTGAGTGTTAGTTCACAGATTGAGGCTATATGTTCAATATGTGGTGCTCAGGCTGGGGACATCGAGCCTGGACAAGATTTGAGTCGGGCTAGCCTAAAAGAAATTCAAACTCATATGGGGCAACTCCGGGACGAAAATGAAGCTTTAAGATTGCAACTTGAAGAATACAAAGGGCAAACCAAGGAAATGAAAACACATGTGGAGGAGATTAAGGAGAAACACAATAAATGGGTTAATGACGAAGGAGGAAAAGTGAAGGAAGTGGCAATGAAGGAAATCATGGAGGAACAAAAGAAACAATCAGAAAGGGAAAATAAAGATTTAGAATCAGTGGTAGTAAAAGCTATGAGGAGAAATGAACAGGTCCTGCGTGAAACAATAGATAGAAATAAGTGTATTATTGTATTTGGGGATATAGAGGAGTACATTATTGAGGAAAGCTAGGGATAAGGAAGAAATTAATAAGGTAAAAACATTGATCAAGCATGTCGATGAAGAAGGAAACAACTGGAGAGATGATATTGAAGAAGTTAGGAGAATGGGTAAATATAGTAAGGGAAACACAAGGCCAATGAGAGTGCAGTTTAGGTCTAGGGTAACAGTGGATGCAATAATGAACGTAACATGGAGACTTAACTTGACCAGCAAGTTTAAGAAAATTACAATTAGAAAAGACATGAGTATTGAGGATCGAAACATAAGAAAGGAATTGCAAACCGAGGCAAATGTAAAGAATGGAGAAAGGACGAAAGAAGACGAAAAGAAGTTTTTCTGGAGAGTGTGGGAGGGAAAACTCAAGAAATGGTATATAAAGCGAAGGGACGAAGTAGGGAGGGAAAAGGAGATGGTGCGGGTGACGGGGGAGAAGGCAGAGAGAGGGGAGGTGGAGATAGAGAGAAACAGTCCAAGTGGAGGCAGAGGGAGGGGAGGTGGAAACGGAGCGAGAAACAGTCCAGGTGGAGACAAGAGAAGAGGAGACAAGCTAGGAAATAAATTGGGAGGGGTACGTACAAAAAAGAAAGGAACGGGCAGGGACGAGAAAAATAGGGAAAATACTGGAAACGCTAAGTTCATGTATACAAATATTGATGGGTTAATTTCCAAAAAATTGAGTTTGACGAATATGTAAAGAGAGAGAGGCCCGGGGTAGTATGTTTGACTGAAACTAAGCTTAACCAGGAGGTAGACACGAATATAATTAGTTGTGCAGGATACAGTACATGGAGAAGAGACAGGTTAGGAGGAGGAGTGTTGATCATGGTAGATAATAAAATTACTGCTAAAGAATTAAAACTTGGTGATAGCATTGCTGAAGTGGTAGCAGTTGAAATTGAGGATAATGATAGGTCAAAATTGGACATTGTATCAATTTATTTACCTCCTAAGACTAAATCTTGGAGCAACGATGAATATAATGAATTAATTTTGGAAACCTTGCGTATGTTAGAAATTATTTGTAAAAGGAAAAATAGGCTTATTCTTGCAGGGGACTTTAATTGCGGGGAGGTGGATTGGGAATGTTTGGATGCGGGTTCAAATGAAAATACTTGGGGTAGCAAATTTCTTGAACTAACAATGGGGTATCTATTAACACAACACGTTATGGAAAATACAAGATTTAGAGGAGGTGATGAACCATCAAGACTCGACTTATTATTCACCAAAGACCCCCAAGAAATAAAGAACCTAACATATTTGAGTCCCATGGGAAAAAGCAATCATGCTGTGATTGAATTTGAATTGACAGTGGAATTTCTGGAAGGCAGAGAGGAGGAACATAGGGAATATAGACTAAATTATAGTAAGGCGGATTATGAATCATTACGAGGATACTTTGCAAATATAGATTGGTCATTTATTGAGCAAGAACAGAATATTCAGGTAAAATACACCATGTTACTAGACATTTACAGGGAGGGGGTAGATAAATATGTACCAACATTTAAGGATAGAAAGCTGGCTAAGGAGAAAGAGTGGTTTAACATGCGATGTCACATTGCCCAGAACAAAAAGGACTCTGCATGGAATAAAGTGAGAAGGAGACACACTGAGGAAAAATGGAATGAGTATAAGAATGCTAGAAACAACTATGTCAAGACTATAAGAGAGGAGAAAAAGAACTTTGAAAAAGATATAGTAAACAAATGTAATAAAGAACCCAAACTGTTCTATAGTTATATCAACGGCAAAACAAAAATAAAGGACAAAATAACAAAGCTTAGGGTAGAGGGTCAATTATATGAAGACACAGTGGGTATGTGTGAAATTATGAATGATACATTAACATCCGTGTTTGTGGAGGAGGATGACTATGTAGAACCTGTGGTGGAATTGAACGAGATACAGGGACTAGAGTCGATAGAAGTCAACAAGGATGAACTAAAATCATTGTTGGAAGAATTGGACGTGAGAAAATCTATGGGCCCAGATAACATTGCTGGATGGGTATTAAGAGAATGTTCTGAACAACTAGTGAGACCTATTTTTAATATTGTTCAACACTCATTAAACAAGGGGGAACTTCCCTTAGAATGGAAACAAGCAAATATAACTCCAATATATAAAAGTGGAAATAAAGAAGACCCGCTAAATTATCGACCGGTATCCTTAACGAGTGTTATATGCAA
Source organism: Paralithodes platypus (assembly GCA_032716605.1). Taxonomy (NCBI): domain Eukaryota; kingdom Metazoa; phylum Arthropoda; class Malacostraca; order Decapoda; family Lithodidae; genus Paralithodes; species Paralithodes platypus. The sequence goes on along the minus strand of CM064487.1, from coordinate 94,687,266 downwards.
GCTTTGTGAAAAGATTATTAGAAAAAGATGGGTGGGTATGTTGGAGGAGAGGGAAATAATTTCAAGCAAGCAGTTCGGGTTCAGAAAAGGTCATTCGTGTACCACAAATTTGTTGAGTTACTATGATAGGGTAATTGACATTGTACAAGGGAGGGAGGGGTGGGTAGATTGTATTTACTTAGATTTCAAGAAGGCATTTGATAAGGTGCCTCATAAGAGATTGTTGTGGAAGCTCAGGACTGTGGGGCGGGTTGAGGGAGTATTATTAAAGTGGATGGAAAACTATTTAATTGGGAGGAAAATGCAAACAGTAATAAAAGGAAAGTTCTCCTCGTGGAAAAGGGTAAAAGGCGGAGTGCCTCAAGGATCGGTGTTGGCCCCAATCATGTTTTTGGTTTTCATCAACGACCTTCAAATGGGAATAGGCTCATATATATCTATGTTTGCTGATGATGCAAAATTAATGAAGCATATTACAAGTAGGAGTAGTTGTGAAGAATTACAGAGAGACCTAGATAAGTTATATGAGTGGAGTCAAACTTGGAAAATGGAATTCAACACGAGTAAGTGTCAGGTTCTTGAGATGGGAAAAAGTAAATATAGACCTTCTTGGGGATATAAAATAGGAGATGAAATAATTAGTAAAGCTGTGAAAGCAAAAGACCTAGGGGTAGTTGTGGCAGACAGCTTGTCACCTGAACAGCATATAAATAAAATAACTGGTGAAACCTATGCAGTGTTGACTAACATGAGAATAGCTCTGAATTATTTAGATGAAGAGATGTTAGCAAAAATAATAGGGACAATAATACGACCAAGACTGGAGTATGCAGCAGTGGTGTGGTCTCCACACCATATAAAACATAATAAAAAACTGGAAAGAGTTCAGAGAGTTGCCACTAAGATGATAGCTAGCCTTAGAGACCTGCCTTATGAGGAGAGATTGGAGAGGCTAAAGCTGCCAACGCTGAGGGAGAGGAGAGAGAGAGGTGACATGATCATGATGTTTAAGTGTGTGAAAGGTTTTGAGAAGATCGACAAGGGAGATTTTGTGGTGAGGGACGAGGGAAGAACCAGGGGTCATGATTGTAAGTTGAGGAAAGTTATATGTAAGTCTGATGTAAGAAAGTTCAGCTTCCCGTATAGAAGCATTGAGTGTTGGAATAAGTTGGATGGGGAGGTGGTGGGAGCAAGAAATATCCAAACTTTTAAAGCAAAATTGGATAAATGTAGAGAGAGAGAGACAGGACAACACGAGCTTAGGCTCAAATCCTGTATACTACAATTAGGTGAGTACAATTAGGTGAGTACAGGTCGACAGGGGAAGGGGCCGATCCCGGTGGGGGGGGGTTTTTTTTTTTTAGCTCCATCATGCCTCATCAATATTTGTGCTACACCCACTTGCTCGCTAATTCCGGTCCTTGCACATAAACTTTGCATAAAATGCGTTAAGTGCCTAGACAGGTCAAGGTTTCTCTGGCTTTCCCGGATGTGTCCCGAGTGCTCTGACCTATGCACGGAATTATTTAGTAAGCAAGATCCATCGTGCCTGGTGGCACTAATCTAAATTAAGAAATTTTTTACCGCCTATACCAAGGGCGTTGCACATAAGGATTTAATCTGCGATGATGCAGCTCTGTGGGAGCAGCTCGTTTTAAATTCACCAGCTTTTAATTCCTCACCCTCAAAGTCAACTTCCATATCTACAACTAAGCCCCAACTTCTTTCAAATGAATTAGTCTGTAGCAGTGATAGTGATTCAAACGAGTAAACCAAGATTTTTTAGCATTAGTCAGTGAGAAAGAGAATGGAATGTATGCTTCCATGCCCGATAGGATTACCTCGGTAATGCGTTCAGCACTCTCCGAGGGTCCCCGGCCACGGAAGCAGAAATCATTCCATGGGAAATCAAAGAAGTACTGCCGGAGAGCCTCCCAGTTGGCAGCGCCGAAGTGCCACAAGCGCCGCCGGCTAGGAGGATCAGGTGGTCGTACTGGAGAGATAGGACAGGTGACAGAGATAAGTTTATGGTCGGAGGAGCCCAAAGGAGAGAAAAGATCAACAGTATAAGAAGAAGGGTTAGAAGTTAGAAACAAGTCAAGAATGTTGGGCCTATCTCCGATGCGATCCGGGATACGGGTGGGTTGCTGAACTAACTGCTCTAGGTCATTTAGGATAGAAAAGATGTAGGCTTGTTCACCAGCTGGGTCAGTAGTGTGAGAGGAGAGCCATTAGCGATGGTGAACATTGAATTCTCCTAAGATGGAGATTTCTGAAAATTAAACTTTAACTTGCTAGGAAATAGACCTGTAGTTTCTCAATGTGTGTTAACAGAACAATACTGTGATAATGTGGCGTGTGAACACAAAAACTATGAGGATTCTCAGGTAAGCCTCAGTATACCAGATTCCCAGACAACATTAAACAAGGTCCTCACATGAGTAGTCCATCTGAACCCTTTCATATAAAACCCAATTTAGTGGGGCCACACAAGGTCCACATGCCTAAGCTCCGGCACCAACCGGAAGTGGAAATACCGGGTGCGCCGGAGGACGTAGGACAGTCCTCGGAGCTTCCAGGACACAGTGAGGAAGGTTCAGTAATAAGATCTAAATCTTTAACCCACTGAACCCTAGCTAGTTTAGATTAGATGTACACTGAGAGACCAGCAGATTTTTTTTTTTTTTTTTTTTTTTTTTTTAAATAGCTTAACCCCTCCACCCCGGAAGGGCTCTTGAACGCCCATAACAAACTCGGCCCGCGCAACCCGGAAGGGCTCTTGAACGCCCATTGCTTGCGTGAGTGCTTTCGAATGCCGCGCGTATATTTTTGGTATCGTGGGAGGGTAGGTGGCGCCACCAGGCGTAAACTACGCCACAGCAACAGTATCTACCCCGACGCCATCATGGACAGTACGCCAAATAGTGATTCCGCTGTGTCCGATACCGTGCTTCCTACGACGCCCTTGCTAGTTCGTCGCGCCTTACCCCGACGCCATCGCCTAAATGTGTTATCTCCCGGAGGTATTGAGACGACATTGAGACTATATGAGCGTGCTGATGCCAAGTATATTGTTGATGATATAGTCAGTGACGACTCCAGTAATTATAAGTCGAGTGATTATGGCCATGAGAGTGAGAAAGAAGAGCAATTCCTGGGATTTGCGAGAGAACATGACAGTGATGAGAGTGATGAAGGTGATGTACCAGTTGTTGAGGAAGCTGGTTTACCTAAAGACAGTGAACTTGAGAGAGTGAGTGAGTGGGAGAGTTCAAGGTCACTCACCAAATTTCGCATAAGTGACACGACGCCAAGCCCTTCCCCAGGTAAATCGCCTTTCAAGCTACACTTATATAAGCAGAAAATACTTGAGAAGGCGGCCGCGGAAGCTAGGGAACAAGCAAAAATACTTGATGAGGATGAGGCTGTGAGTGAGGGTGAGCGTGGGGACCCTTCTCGTCCGCCATTGTCTCCCTTATCTACCCACGCCACCCAAGATGACCCGGATGCGCCGCATTCTTCCCCACCACCCCCACCACTGCCAAGGGTTGAGGACCCCCCACTTTCGGCCTATTTGCCTCCTAGGTCCCCCGACAGGAGACATACTGCTGCCGAAAAGGGGAAAGGCAGGAAATATACCAAAAAAATTAAGAAAAGTAAGAGAGTTTTGTTCGAGGCTCCCGCGGCGTCCACCCCTGCCGGCCCCAGCCATACGTCCCCGCAACTTTCCCCACGGTCCTCCCCACCTCTCCCGCCTTCAACATGTCTTCCTGAAGAAGTCTTTGAGCTCGCATCACCAATACCTGGGCCTAGTGACAGTGAAACATTGCTTTCTGTCACTCGTCGCAGGCCAAGGAGCCCAGGACCTCGGGGGGACACAGCCTCACCTGCCACTCCTTCCCCACCTTGCCCACCCGCACGCCGCCCACGCATCACTGGTTCCCCGCCAGATTATGTGGAGGCCACTGATGATGAAGGGCACATATCTGAAGACTCTGGCCATGATTACATAGGTCCACCGTCAGGGCAAGATGACCACTCTGACGATGACTATATGGACATCGACGACCCTCGACCCATCCGCTTGGCCCGGCGTCGTGCTGGCTGCCGCCCTGGCCGACGCCCTCGCCGCCCTTGGGCGCGCGCCTCCCGAGTTGGCCGTGGGCGTGCTGGGCCACCAGCTGGAGCTCCTCGTCAGCGTAGACAAGACCCATTCTACGTTTTTCAGTGGCAAGACGTAGTTGATGGGGATGGATACAACCCTGATGTGCCAGCTTTTGATGAGGTACTGGAGGGTTCAGGCATTACCCCCAATTTTCCTGCAGGCCCCAATGCTCCACCACACAAACTATTTGAGGCCTTCTTTGATGAGGAGGTGGTAGGCTATGTTGTCAAAGAGACAAATAAGCAGCACCAATTCCAGGTCCACTTTTTGGGCAAGGTGACCAAGGGCCACATGAGGCAGTGGACCCCAGTGACTCATAAAGAGTTCATGGTGTTCCTGGCACTCACCATGCTAATGCCTCATGTCAAGAAGCATAGGTTGCCTGACTATTGGATCACCAATGATCTGATATCCACCCCTGCCTTCGGGAAATATATGTCTCGCGACCGGTACCTTGATATCCTCGCAGCGCTCCATCTTGTCACCAACACCGACGTCCACCTCGGTGACAAGCTGTGGAAGATTAGGACGTTGTACGAGATGATGCGAGAACGCTTCACCTCCTACTTCAAGCCCTTCCGCAAGGTCGTCATTGACGAGTCTCTTGTGCTGTTCCGGGGAAAACTCAGCTTCCGGCAGGACATCCCCTCAAAAAGACATCGCTTTGGCATAAAATTCTTTGTGCTGTGCGACTGCCAAACTGGCTATGTCCTGGACTTCCTGGTCTACAGCGGGAAGGAAGGGGACTTGCTTGTGGACCCCCTCATTGGCTTTGGCGGAGCAGTGGTGCAAGCCATGATGGACCGCTACTTTCATAAGAATCACGTCCTCTACACGGACAATTATTACACGTCCCCCACTCTCTCACAGTACCTGCATGAGCGCAAGACGGGGACTGTAGGCACAGTACGAGGGAAAAGGAAGGGCATGCCACCTTTCCCTCCAAAGACCAAAAAAGGTGATGTGTTCAAGAAGAAGTCGGGGCCCATTCTGGCTATCCACTGGCACGACCAGCGGAAGGTCAACCTCCTGACCACCATCCACAAGGGGGAAATGGTGGAGACTGGCAAGGTGGATCGCCGCACCCAGGCCAGGGTGACCAAGCCCGATGCTGTCCTGGACTACAACATCAACATGAGGCTGGTGGACAAGTCCGACATGCAGATAGGCTTCATTGACTGCCTGCGTACCTCGTGCAGATGGTACAAAAAGTTCTTTCTGCATATGGTGGACATGTCAGTTCTGAATGCCTACAATATATACAAGCTTCGGAATGTGAACACACCCATGAAGTTCAATAGCCTGCGGAGGTTCCAAAAGCAGGTGTTGACGGAGCTCCTGGAGAAGTATGCTACGCCACAGAGGGCAGTGGCACATCCTGGGCCCGCCGTTATTGACCGCTTGCAGTGTGCTCAATACTTGATTAGGCACAGGCTTGGTTCCCTGCCTCAGAATGAATCAGGAAGAACGCAGCAGAAGCGGTGCCATGTCTGCTACAACAACAGGGTGAGGCCGAGGTCAGGTAAAACGTCAACCATGGAGTGTGTGGAGTGCAAGGTGGCACTCTGTGCTTTAGAGTGCTTCTTTGATTACCACTCCAAGCTGGAGTTCTAATAATCATACTGAAATTGCCAAATAAAATGACAATATGTACACTATAATTATATATAGGCAAAAAGTGGAAGAAAACCAATTTATTGTAATACAAAAGTCATGTATTATGATAAAATTGATACAAATACAATTACACCATAATAATATGTGAAAGTGACACATATGTATATACCAAGTGACATTCATATGATTAGAACCTATAGAAATATATAAATCAGTGAAAAAAGACACAATAAATTGTATATAAAACGTTTACAAATCATATAAAGTGAAAGTGACACAAGACCTAATATTTGATGGCCAAAGTATAATAAACACCTGTGATAACGAATAATCAGTGCCTAATACAACAATAACCTACCTCAATTACTAATAAAATGTACGGTATCGAGTGAAAATGAGCATTATCAGTGACAGTGACACTCTCTAAAGCATATTTGTCAAAGTGAAAGTGACACAAGACCTAATATTGGATGGCCAAAGTATAATAAACACCTGTGATAACGAATAATCAGTGCCTAATACAACAATAACCTACCTCAATTACTAATAAACTGTACGGTATCGAGTGAAAATGAGCATTATCAGTGACAGTGACACTCTCTAAAGCATATTTGTCAAAGTGAAAGTGACACAAGACCTAATATTTGATGGCCAAAGTATAATAAACACCTGTGATAACGAATAATCAGTGCCTAATACAACAATAACCTACCTCAATTACTAATAAAATGTACGGTATCGAGTGAAAATGAGCATTATCAGTGACAGTGACACCCTCTAAAGCATATTTGTCAAAGTGAAAGTGACACAAGACCTAATATTTGATGGCCAAAGTATAATAAACACCTGTGATAACGAATAATCAGTGCCTAATACAACAATAACCTACCTCAATTACTAATAAAATGTACGGTATCGAGTGAAAATGAGCATTATCAGTGACAGTGACACTCTCTAAAGCATATTTGTCAAAGTGAAAGTGACACAAGACCTAATATTTGATGGGCAAAGTATAATAAACACCTGTGATAACGAATAATCAGTGCCTAATACATCAATAACCTACCTCAATTACTAATAAAATGTACGGTATCGAGTGAAAATGAGCATTATCAGTGACAGTGACACTCTCTAAAGCATATTTGTCAAAGTGAAAGTGACACAAGACCTAATATTTGATGGCCAAAGTATAATAAACATCTGTGATAACGAATAATCAGTGCCTAATACAACAATAACCTACCTCAATTACTAATAAAATGTACGGTATCGAGTGAAAATTAGCAATATCAGTGACAGTGATACCCTAATAAACATATTTTATATAATTGGCCTTAAAATAACTATAAAAATATCAAATAAACATCACATTCTCAAATATCAAACACTAAAATCGTCTAAGGGAGATAAATACTTTGGCGCGACGAGCGGCTAGGTGCGTCGTAGCCATGGCCGGGGCGACGCGTCCGAACGCGGGAAGAATTTGCCGCCGAAAAGCACTCGTCTTCCCGCGCTCACCATTATGCAACCAGAGGGGCTAGAGACCTCTACTCAACGCCATTCGACAGAGGAAGGTTTGTGGAACATTATTCTTTTTTATTCACAACATTACATGCCATATTCATTGACTTACAGAGTAGTTAACATAGCTCAAAGATCGTCAAAACACCCGGTACCGCAGCACAGTCGCGAGCTATAGCCCCGGGGCTGGAGGGTTAAATAGGTGCGAAATGAAGAATAAAAAAAAAAAAAAAATCACCTCGGTAATTTTGGGGTCCTATGGGGGGGGGGGGGGGGCAGCCTCAGTCATTAGCTGATGCCAGGCGGCCTTCAAGCTTCCTGCCCTTCAAGACACAGCTGAGCGCGGCAGCATGGCAGATGTACGATGCGTCCAGTTTTCGAGTGACGGTTATTTACACCACCCGAGCATCATGTGTGCCTTCATAGTTCAGATATTTGCAACATGTATCACATATTGTCATTGTAAGTGAAGTTACAGTGTGATAAGTGCATAGATTCAAGATTTATAAGTGTCGAGGGTGTGGCAAGCCTCGCGCGCGTCCCCTGGTTACCATGACGACTGGCGGGCTGGCGGCCACCTTGTTCATGGACTCACGCACGTACACACTGCCAGCTGAATGACACCCGACTTCCCCTTCACTCACTCTCACTTTTATTATGCCTCTCTCACGTACTCTGTTTATTGATTTTATACTTTACCATATATTTTATAGTTAAAATATGAGTGTTACACATTGTTTTAGGCACTTTTGACTTAGAAATATGGGTTTTGACGTATTCTTAGTGGGGAGACAGGGGAGGTGGTGGTGAAGGCAGGGGGAGTGGGGGAGGACCAGTGTACACAAGCCTAGCTTGCTGTGTACGTAGCAACATGACACACTATCTCGTCTCTTCTTACCCCTACCATGACCTGGCGGAATTTTGAGGAATGCCGTGGGGTCTGGGTCATCCTCCTCCTCCTCTTCCCCACTTGGTGGGGAGTCAACTATGTTATGGGAAGCGTTAGGGGAGCGATAAACATAGCGAGGCGACAAGGTACCTCCAACACTCACGATGTAAACAAGGCAACTGAGCCGGGCGGGAGGTGGGAGGCCGCCCAGACCTTCCACTCCCGCGCTCTCTCTCCCCACTCCCCACCGCGGCGGGACTTGGGTATTGCCAATTGATAAGTATTGCCACTGTTGGGCAACATTATGAGGTATATCCCATATACAATTTGAACCCTCTAGCTACCATAGGACAAGAATAAGTAAGCTCAAAAGTGGCAGTGGGATAAGTGGGTAAACTGGCTTTCCCCATCCGCCCTTACTCACCCGCGCAGATGGGCTATGGGGTTGCCGCGTACCGCCACTGTTCGATAGTTTCCCATACCATCCAAGCCTCTAGCTACCATAGGACAAGAGTAAATCATTTTGAAGTAGCGGACGCAACGTATGCGGCACTGGGGTTTAGCGTTACATACATTGCCGACGCATATGCTACGGCGCTGGGGTCCAGTGGGTTAAAGAGACCACATAGTAAATGTATAACAACCAAGGATCTTGATTACATATTACATAGGGTAATGCAGCAATGCCATGTTCCTAAGAAGTCTCGGGATACTCCCACAGCTACGCCGGGAGCTCCCTCGATTGGTTCGGTTGTGCGACCACTAGAACCCACCAAAATTGGTGTGCTATCTAAATTCTCATTTCCCCATGTTCACGTAACTCCGGCAATTCCCTCGGTGAGTGGCACTACAGTGCCCGCCTCCTTGACATCTACCGATGTTTGTGTCACCACAGACATTTCCCTTCCTTCTCTAGATAAACGGCCACGGACGAAAAGCCTTATGCCTCTCTTGCCTGAACCAGATTGTTCTTGGATTCAAGTCATGGCGAAAAACCCGAGTATTGCACATACAGTACAACCATATCGGGGGAGATCCCAGTTCCTAGTGAGTGGGTAATTGAGATGAGTAAGAGTAAGGAATTGCGAGCTAAAGACAAGCAGGGTAGTCTCTTAGATGTGACTGTCAGGGCTATCCCTAATGTGTGTTTTTATGATTTTTTTGTATATGTACCTTCCCAGGCATTACCTCCTTCCCCACCTGCACAGTCCTGTCCAGATTGCTTTCAGTCCTACGGCTTGCACGGTATGAAATCCCTCAATACGCTGGCGCCAGGGTTGGATACAACCCCGGCGCGGGATCCATCTAGCAATCCAGGCCTGCATTTGGGGCAGGTAGGTTTCGGTCCATGGGTGGACTGGGATAAGGAGGCGCAACAGTTTGCTATAACAATAACGTCACAACCCTCCCATCCTATCTCTCAAGACGACCACCTTTGATTCTCCTTGACGGATACTCAAGACGGAGGGGTTCCCCCTGCAATTTTTGAATTCCTTTCTGCCCCTCAGTTATCACAACGGGACATACAGGAACCCTTCTCTACCCCCCCTTCGGCTCATCTCGATAGAGATTTTAAATTGATGAATAAAGCTTTTAAACTCTTCACAATTTATAATAAGTCGCCAAACAGCCCAGTCCATCTCGAGGCAGGTAGACTATATGGCTGATCAGGGTGTAAGGGAGACTTATTCCGGCGACTTCTGTTACCCCATCCTATTCGATCTTTGAGAGACATCAGAATAGCCTTGTTGGAGGCTGTTCGGGCACGGCAGAACCTGAGAATGTATATTATGGTGAGGGAGTTGCCCGACGACATTTGCCGCCGGGTAATCCTCTCACCAGTGTTAACGGCTTCTGTGCTAAACCCGGAGACTTGGAAGGCTGTTTACGATATGGTAAATAACTTACAGCCAACACAAGACGATCTAACAGGGTAGGTACACCCATCACTAACATCAACAATGCTGTACACATACTCAATAAAACTATCCAAAACGCTGACAAGAAACACATTCCAAGAGGTAACAGAAAAAGACACAACCCCAACTTCACACCAGAAATTCAAAACCTCATCAGACAACGCGACATACTGAAACACTCCGCAGCACCCCACACACAAGACATCACACAACAAATTCAAGCACTCAACACCCAAACTAACAACAAAATACAAGAACAACAAAAACTAAATTGGAATAACTTCCTACAAACACTTGATCACAAAACAAACCCCAAAAAACTCTACAAAACACTAAACAGCATCACACTTTCCAACAGCAACATAACACAATCACATGCTGCAATCACAACAACAGACTCTACTCCTTCATGTAAACAACAAGCAAACACTCTCATCAATCACTTCTCACATGTCAGCCACCTAAAAGCTCACAAAGACGACCGACGTGTCATCCGACGTAAGAGACAATTCCCCACAGACCCTGACTATACACCCTTCACCAATCACCAGACAAAGCATATCATCAACAATCTCAAGCACTCACCCGCCTGTGGCCTAGACAACATAAGCAACATACACCTCAGACACCTGGGACCACAAGGCATACAAGCACTCACTAACATATCAAACTACAGCTATTCACACAACACAATACCAGACATTTGGAAGCATGGTATCATCATCACATTCCCCAAACCCAACAAAGACCCCACGCTACCCTCCTCGCACCGCCCCATCACACTCCTTTGCTCCCCCTCCAAAGTCATGGAATGCCTAGTATTACAACTAATTACACCTGACCTACCCCTAGCTCCAACACAACATGGCTTTAGGCCACTGCACTCCACAAACACTCTTCTCACAGACCTTACACAAAGAGCTTTCGACGGCATCAACTCAGCTAGACCACCACACAGATCACTATTAGCCACACTCGACATTAGTAAAGCCTTCGATGCCATCCCCCGCCACAACCTAACAAACAAAATCTACAACACGAACATGCACAACAACACAAAAAGGTGGCTGGCCAACTTCCTAGCAGGCAGATGTGCACACGTATCTTTTGCCGGTCAGTCATCTAAAATCAGAAACTTTCCAAACGGAGTCCCACAAGGATCCGTCCTATCGCCCGCACTCTTCAATCTGTACATGCACGATATAACTACACCCAATACGCCCCAAATAAACTTAGCCTCCTATGCAGATGACATAACACTCACATGCACACACCATGACCCAAAAAGAGCAACAGATCTCCTTCAACCCTATCTCAACACACTACATGGCTGGTGCACTACAAACAGACTTAATCTAGCCCCAGCCAAATCCACCGCAACCCTGCTCACAAGTTGGACAGGAGAACACGAATACATCCCTCAACTCACCATAACAACACACCCCTAACACATACACACACCCAAAATCCTAGGAGTAACATATGATACTCATATGACATTCAAACAGCACACCACAAACATTAAAAAGAAACTGACACCCAGACTTAATGCCCTCAGGTCACTTGCTCACACAAAATTTGGACACAACAAAGAAACTACTACCACAGTATATAAACAATACATAAGATCAGTGATGGAATACTCAAGCCCAGCCTGGGCTTCTTACCTAGCTGAAACACATCATAAGACCTTACAGACTATTCAAAACAAAGCCCTGAAGATCATTACAGGCTGCACAGCTACTGCACCCACAGATCACCTACATCAAGAAACCAAAATCCTCAAAGTCAAAGACCATCTGGACATGAGAGGCACTCAATTCCTGGCAGCAGCCTCCACGAACCAAGACCACCCACTAAACTACATGGCAACACACCCACAGACACCAAGAAATATCAAAAAACACCCAGCACACGGTATCACACACAATTATTGTCCTCTCTCCCTCCCTGCCCACCCCGAACCAACTTCCAGAAGCACATCCATACTCATATCTCTCACCGATCCATCCACTCACTCACAGACAACACGCAGCTGCATGCACGACCTCCCGAAATCCATCCTTCCGAATCCTCCCTTCCTCGCGAGGACAGAGTCCACCTGGCCAGGCTGAGATGCGGACACCATCCAGCTCTCCTGAGCTATCAGAAGAGACTGGATGACTCCGTTGTCGACGCCTGCCCGGGATGTAACACAGCACCCCATACCATTAAACACATCATAGAAGACTGCATTTCACACAACCACTTACGCCAACAACACAATCTACACTCAATGAGAGCTCTGTGGGAAAGCCCGATCGTGGCCATGGCCTTTCTCAGGGACTCGGGGCTGTTCGGCCAGGCAGCTTAGGGAACAACAACAACAACAACAGGGTAGGTGTGTAAGATTAAGTCACAACACAGCTCAGGTCAAGGGTCGACATCTGTCAAAACCAGTCAGCCGTGGATACGAGGGTAGTTCCACCGGACAGATCCAGTCACATAACTGGGTCATTTCGGACGTGTCACCGGGCCTGGCCCCGATGAACTTGGGTAAGGACAGTGGTACGCAAGGGCATCACCTGGCGGTGGCTCCGGCGACCTCGGTTACGTCAAACTCTAGAAATCAATCATGTTTCTTTAAAGGTGGAGTCACTAGTCCGGGAAATGATCACCAAGCATATCATTGTCCCGGTCAATCCAACTTGCCCTGTGTTCACGTCCAGACTTTTTCTCGTACCGAAGAGGGACAGTGTTCAGATGAGACCGGTCGTAGACCTATCTTGTTTGAACACTCACTTTCACAACACACCCTTCAGGATGCTCACTGTGATTCACATCAGGCTAACACTTCCACCTCAAGGTTGGATGCGCTCGTTAGACCTGACAGACGCCTATTGGCATGTCCCGGTAAACAAAAGGTTCCAAAAAATTCCTCGCCTTGAGGATCAGGCAAGAGACTTATGTCTTTCAGAGAATGCCATTCGGGTTGAACCTTGCATCGAGAAAATTCACAAAATTAGTCCGGCAGGCCCTTATGCCAATGTTAAATCAGGGGATAAAGGTGTTGTGGTACCTAGACGACTGGCTGGTAGTGGCGGAGTCAGAGAGTTTAAACAAAATCCATGTCAATCATATTATAAATTGTGTACAATCCCTAGGGTTCAAGGTCAACTTGGCAAAGTCACATCTTGTTCCCACACGGGTAATTCAGTGGATAGGGCTGGTCTGGGACACAGCCAATCTTACTCTCAGTCAGAGTGTGGACAACCGCAACAGATTTCGAAGAAATTGTTTGTGTTTCTCCACAGTCTGAACACCACGAGAAGGACTTGGGAATCCCTGGTCGGCTCTCTCAACTGGATTCAACTAACTGTGAAGTTGGGCCGATTGAAAGTGAAGAGATTAATCTAGGAAGGAAACAAATATTTTCCGCTATTGCCGGCGGGAAAACTGTGGAAAATTCCTCCATTAATCCACAACTTACTGTCGGTCTGGGCGAGGAGAGAAATATTGCACTCAATAATGACGTGGACTTCTCCCCCACCTAAGGTATGGGTAGACACAGATGCTTCAGGGACAATAGGCTGGGGTTATCAGTCGAGCCTAGGCCATCAGGGTCAAGGTCTTTGGTCCCAAACCGAGAATTTTCATATCAACGAGCAAGAGCTCTTAGTCCCTTTGTTTTTCCTTCAAACTCACGGCTCCTCCTTGCGGGGGAAATCAGTAGCTTTTCGAACGGACAATTTGAATGCAGTGCACTGCATTCAAAAGCAAGGGTCAACGAGGTCTCGGAAGTTGCTAGAGTTGTCAGAAGAGATTTTTGTTCTGGCCGAAGAGCTGAACATTCATCTTCATGCATCATACTGTACCTCCCAGGCGTAGCAAACGTCTGGACGGACGCTCTGTCCCGGCGACAGAGCACCAAAGTAGAATGGGCAATCAAGCAAAACATCTTCTACATGATAATTGCAGAGCCATAATGTCCACAAGTGGATCTATTCATGTCCGAGGAGTACCACAGGCTTCCTCTCTACCTAACCCGGCGGGAACTGACTTCGGCGGTGGGTCCAGATGCATTGTTGGAGGACTGGAACAGGGGAATTCCATCTATCTTTTTCCTCCTCCCGACGCTTCACTCATATGTCAGGTAGTTCACAAACGGCGGGGTTACCGGGGCTTAGTCTCGATGATCGCGCCTCTATGGCCGGCTCAGGTGTGGTACCACCAGTTAAAAATGTGGTGCGAGAACCTGGTGTCGCTCCCGATCTCGTACTTCCACTTGGAGACAATTGGCAACCTAGAGACCTCGCTGACTTTTGCCTTTTGGACATTCAGAATGCCAAATAGTTAACTCCGCATGGAGAGAGTGTTACTAATTAATTTCTTAATCAGTATACTATGTCTACCAGGAGACCATATCAATCGCATTGGAAAACGTTCACAACCTGGATAGTAGAAACGGCACAAACTGACGCATCAGTGGCTTTGGTTTTTAAGTACTTGGACTATTTGTTTGAACAAAAACGCCTTTCTGTAGTTACACTGAAGAATCATCTGTCTGCTATTAGAACCCCTTTTACGACTTCACAGGTCTATCTATACCGCAGGATGAGGAGAAGGGGTTCATGAGGGCATGTTTCAAGCTTCGCCCACCACCCCGTCAGCTCATGCCTACCTGGTCACTTGACAAAGCTTTGTCTTTGCTTCATTCACGCAAGTATAATCTCGCGCCGGCTTTTGACTCATTATTAAAGAAGGGTGTGTTCCTTATGGCTTTGGCCACAGGTAACAGGGTGTCTGAGCTGGCGGCGAGGAGCAACGAACCTAATTGCCTCAGGTTTGGGAGACTCAATGAGAATTTACAAATTGCTGCATCTCCCACGTTCGTTGCCAAGAACTAACATAGTGATTATGTTTTTTCTGAATTTACGATCCCGGCACTGAAACGCGGGCATACACATCATGTCTTATGCCCTGTGCAGGCTTCAATAAAGTTTATGAGGGTTTCTCAGCCCCAACAACAGGGAGCCTTATGGGTCAATAGTACAGGTACTCGCGTCACAGGAAGAAAATTGTCTTCTTTACTCGTAGATTGATTAGTGAAAGTAATCCTGGCGTAGTGGGAAGGTCCCATGACATCAGGAAATGGGCTGTCTCGTTACGATTTTTGCAAAATTACTCAATTGATGACCTAGCTAATACTAAGCTGTGGGCTTCCAATCATACTTTCATGACGCGATACCTGTCTGTGGCTTTGGATAAACCAAAATTTACCTGTGTGGCCTTACGTCAGAGGGTCTAGTTGGTCTATGTGCTACTAAAGTTAAGTTTATCCCATGGTACCCGGAAGGGCTCTGAGGAGCCCATAACAAACTAGGGCCCAAAACAATGATGAGCTCTTGAGCACCGTAAGCTTGAAAGCCTATTAAGCGTGTTTTGAAAGCCGTGCGTCCGACGCATGTAAACAAAGCTTGTTTTTGCGACACCGCACCTGCAAAACCAAGAAGGAGGCGTCGGATCAATGTTGTTGTTGTATGCATTGACGAGATTAGTGTCTGCAAATGTCCGATATCGCTAACGTCGCCTCGAAACTTTCTCCACGGAAATCGTCATCACAACTGAACCAGTTGACTTAGAGAGCTCTACTCAATGCCAGTCTACAGATAGGAAACACATCTACATTTAGAGATGTGAATGAATTATCTAGCAGTTAAAATAACAAAGATAGGGCTATCCTATTACAACGTTTTTCAGCCAGATCCCCCGGGTTTCGGGGATATCCTATAGAAGGCAAAACCGGTCTGTGAGGGTTAATCTTAATGGTGAAAAGGAGGGGGGGGGGGGGGGGGGGGGGTGCTGGAGAGCTCAGGTCCCCTAGACCCTCCGCCGGACTATGTGATAAGTTCACGAGCTGTGATACTTGATAAGTCGAGCTGGTTATACAGCTCAATTTTTTTTTTTTTTTTTAAGATATCCATCATAGTTGCAACTATAGGATATTAAGTATAAATTGTACAAAATATATGGTATGTACAAATTAATATTAAGGACATAAGATATAATCAAATGATTTATTTGTGCCTTTACAATGTTGGACAGGAATAAAAGAATGTTCTTGGAAAACAGATTTTATTGAATCTCAATGTGATATTCTTTAACAGATGTACAGTACCTGTATGGTAATTTTAAGCAGATCTTCTTCGAAGTAACGCACTGCTTTCTTTCCATTTTTCTATATTAATGTATGAAAACAATAAAGATTTAAGTTTGTTATATGGTTCTTTTTCTCTACCTATGGTATTTTGTTAGTGGTTTTGATAATGTCACGAATGTCCTCCTCCAGACTTGAGATATCAGGCATATCGTCAATGATGGAGGGGCCACTAATAAATTATAGGTTTGAGTCCCGGAGGGAAGAATGAAAACCTAATATTTAGTAGTGGCCCCGAATCATTGACGATGTAGGGCCCTCCCTTCCATCCCCTTCCCATTCGTTGATGTCTTGAGTTTAATCTTGATATGTCAGTGAAGAAAGAATGGTGTCGCTAGGTTCAGCGTCTCAGGTAGAATCCACAAAAGACATCCACGAGTTGGAAAGCCTAAATATAACAAATTTTAAGTTAATTTTTATTTTTTATTTTTTTACGAAGTTTTTTCGTAGTGAGTACCCAATCATAAAGACGATTCCATAAGAGAATTAGCGTTACACTTATGATGTTAGGACTCTTTCCCCTGTGGCGGGTGTTTCAAACTGCTGGACCACGGGTGCTTGAAAGAGGACTATTATACTAATAGGCATATCGTCAATGATTTCGGGGCCACTACTAAATATTAGGTTTTCATTCATTCCTCCGGGACTCAAACCTATATTCTGGTCTAAGAGTTGCCCCACGTGGTGTGGAACTTTCCAGAATCCTAGTTTGCTCTTTTTCCCCTCTGGTATGGGGCATTATGCGTTCGCTGCTGCTGTGTCATCATCGGAGGTAAGGGTATCATATTCATCGTAATAATGACCGTGAGCCTCGTGGCCAGCCTCATTAGGGGTATTATTAGTTGGCTAGGGGTATTTTTTATTGCTTAATTAATACTGTGTGTTAGCCCTAAGATGTGACCTTCGCTTTCATGTGGTGATATTATACATGTTGGCAAGGTGTCAGGAGACGTTCTGACTTATTTGGTGTTTTTTTGGGTTGGTGGCCGACTTACTCAGACAAGTCGGTACTTTCAAAATTTGTTTTTTCCTTCCGGCGATCTTTACCGGGTATTGATGCCAGAAGCTCGCCTTGCAGGTGAGCAGGGAAGATTCCAATAAACCCGGCATGGTGTGGTGTACCACTAGACTCCCGGCGGAAGTGCAGATTCCTAAGGGAGTGATTTCGGCCCGGCCGAGCGAACTCGCCCAAACCGATAGCCTCACGCGGCATGAATTGACTGATAACGCCCGGCGGAAAAGTTCAGTGAGGTAATTAGCTATCACTCAGGTCCTTGTAGACGATTAGTTAGTTAATTAAATGGTAAATATGTTCCAGTGACACTTAGTCACAGGTAAGCAGTTCACAATGCGAAAGGGTCGTTGAGATCTTTTCACAAACGAGTACAACGGAAGATTAGAGTAGCGGTTGGCCTACATCTAGTTTTCCGGCGTATTTGGGGTGTTATGATGTGTGAACCTCTCGGTTTATCCTTATGAGCATTGATTCCTGGACATTTTTATTTCCAGATCACAACACATCTGTAAGCGGCACAGGACTGCAGGGGAGGGGGTCGATCCCGGCGGGGGAGGGGGGTTCGTTAGCTCCATCATGCCTCTAGTCACTCTTTGTGCTACACCCACTTGCTCTCTTATTCCGGTCTTTGCACATAAGTTGTGTGTGAAGTGTGTTAAATGTCTCGGGGGCTTTGAGTGTCTATAAGATGTCCAATTTGCACGGACCTCAGGAATTAATTGTTTAACAAAAAAGACCAATCATGCCTAGTGGCATTAAAAGAGATTAAAACTATATTTAATGCCTATTCTAAAGACATTGCCCATAAGGCATTGCACTGTGATGATGAGGCTCTGTGGAACTATCTTGTTATAAAGTCACCAGTGCTTAAATCTCTGCCTTCTAAGTCAAGTTCCAAAGCTAAATCTAAACCCAAAATTCTTTCGAAAGAGTTGGTGAGTAGAAGTGACAGTGACTCTAGTAAGGCAACCCTCTCCCCCCCCACCCCAAACTACAGTATTGTTGAACAAGGGCGTAGTGTGTGGAGGCACCCTGAGCCCGTGAGTGTAGAACCCATTTGTTACAACCCGGAAGTTATGAGGAGTTTTAATTAGGCCTGGTAAGCACTACGGGTATGGTAACTCCCAAATTGTCACACTAAGACTGAATAGATTAGAAGTGAATTCAGTGAGGAGAGTAATAGTCTTTTTAACAGACTTATGCCAAGACTCAGTAGTCTATTTTAGAGATGGTAGTTATAGCATATATAGCAGTTTATTTATGTAAGTTATTATATCATAAGCCACTTTGATCTTATAAACTTGACCACACCACTAACCCCATTGTACCAAACTAATGCACATAATATAATGGTTAAGAAAAAACAAGATAATTTTAATATATACAGTATATATAATTAATTATAAAAGAAAGGTGTCTATATTATATAAAGAATTGCAAGTAACTAGATTAAAAAGGAAAATAATATATTTATATGAATACTAATATATAAATTATATTAATAATTTATCTCTATGAACAAACAAACAAAATAAAAGGAAAAAAGAAAAGAACCTTATATACTAATGTAAACTAATGACACACGTAATAATAGGAATCAGGCTATGACAGACAAGACACTACTCCCTGGTTATCAGCACAGCTAGCGGTATTTAGTAGCACACAATACAGGATAACACCTCCACACAAATCTCCAGGAGCCGATATATCCAAGACGCTGGTTGAGTATATACTGATTGCATATGAATTCAAGAGGAATTAAAACACCCTCCGTCACAGCCTGAACCCCTTATACACGTACAGAAAGGTAACTAGAAAACAGAAGATTGGCAAGTACAGCGCCATTTATTATTAAGAACATTAAATAATATACAAAATGAATCAATTGACGCACTCAACCAAGACGTCATAGTCGACCCTGGCTGGCACAACAAAACAACTCAGAGTGCCGAGCTATAGAGAGTCGAAAGGGGTCGAGCACAGCAGAAACTCTCGAAGCTTCACAGTGGCGAGGGATGTGACACCATTAATCAGTATCAGGAGGATAACAGAGAAAGTGATAATGTTGACAATCTCCCTTCATCCGTTCCTGATTTAGTGTGGCCAGAAAATGAACAGTATATTTCTGAGCACCGGCAACAACCGGAAGTGATGGAGGTTACGGAAGAGCCGGAAGACTTGGAAAAGTCTTCAGCTCAGCCGGAACCCATTGAGGAAGGGTCGGAAGTAGGGTCCGAGTCATCAAAAGGTTCACATAGCAAATGTATCACTACAGATGATTTAGATTACATTTTACACAGGGTAATGAAACAATATATTGTACCAAAGAAATCACAGGTAACTCCCACAGCTATGCTGGGAGCTCCTCCGATTGGTTCAGTTGTGCGGCCATTAGAGCCAGCCAGAGTTGTTGTTCCATCCAATATGTCACTTCCTCCCACTAACGTAACTCATGTAACTGCCTCGGCGAGTGGCACTACAGAGCCCGCCGCTTTAACTACCACCAATGTGCGTGTCATCACGGATATTACTCCCCCTCCTTTAGACAAAGTTTCCCACAAGAAAGGCCCTATGCCTCTCTTGTATGGGCCCGATTGTTCATGGACTAATGTAACGGCACAAAATCCAGCCATGGCTCAAACAACCATATCGGGGGAGGTCCCAGTCCCTAGTGAGTGGGTCATACAGATGAATAAGACAAAAAAGTTACAGGCAAAAGATAAACAAGGTCAAATTTTAGACGTAACGGTCAAGGCCATTCCCAATGTTTATTACCATGAGTTTTTCGTGTATTCCCCCACCCCAGCATTACCTCCGGCCTCATCTGCACAACTTTTTGCTGACTGGACTAAGACTGATGGCATGAATGACATCAAAGTCCATAAAACGCTAATGCCGGAGTTGGATACAACCCCAGTGCTTGATCAGTCTGGTAATCCAGTCTTGCAGGTGGGGCAGGTAGGTCCGGGTCCGTGGGTGGACTGGGAGATTGAGGCGCAGCAGTTTGCAGCAACAATAACGTCTAAATCTTCCCACCAAATTCCTCAGGATAATCACATTTGGTTTTCATTACCAATCAATCAAGCCGGAGGGGTGCCACCTGCTTTACTCGAGTTCCTTTCCGCCCCTAAGTTGTCTCTATGGGACCTGCAGGAGCCCATTTCAACTCCTCCTCCAGCACATCTGGATAGAGGTTTTAAGTTGAGAAACAAAGCATTTAGACTCTTTTTTTCCAATTTACAGTATACTCAGTCGCCAAATAGCCCAGTCCCTCACAAGAACTATTGCTGCTATTACTGACTATGATGTTAGGAAGGCCACAGACTTATCCCGGCGGCTTCTTTTACAGAACTCTATCCAATCCTTGGGGGACGTAAGGATAGCCTTGTTGGAGGCTATCCGCGCACGTCAGGACCTGAGAGTTTATATGGTGAAAAAGTTACCGGACGACATTGGTCGCCGGGTAATTCTTTCACCTGTGTTAACATCTTCTTTACTTTGCCCTGAGACTTGGAAGGCTGTGTACAATATGGTAGACAGCATGAAGCCGAGTACTTCCCAGGCTAGGAAGGAGCACTTCAAGTTTCCAAAACCGTACTCCAAGCCTAAGAGCAGTGTGAAATCCCAGCCTAGTGGGTCTAAGCCCTTTCAGGGCCCAAGGTCTCCCCCAGCACAGGGAAGTACTCAGCTCAAGCCTAAACAGGGAAAACAGTCAGGGAAATGGTTTAAGAACAAATCACAACACAGATCAGGTCAGGGATCGACTTCTGCCAAAACCAGTCAGCCGTCTAATCCTACCCCACCACCATAAAAAAACTAGTCACAGTACAAACTCTCTCACTCTCGGGGCCTATCGAGGGCGAGTTGGATCCGAGGGTAGTTCCCCCGGACAAGCCCAGTCAAGTAACTGGGTCATTTCGAGCGTGTCACCGGGCTTGGCCCCGGCGAACTTGGGCAAAGACAGTGGTATGCAAGGGCATCACCTGGCGGTGGCTCCGGCCAGTGGCGGACTGGATCTAAAATTTCTACAGGTTAAACTTGTTAAAGGGCCCCCTCAAAAAGGTTCAAAGGGGCCCACTCAGGAGCCCTAAAAGGGCGGAGTGGCGAGCGAAGCGAGTCTAATTAGCTGGGGGGTTTGGGAGGGTGCTGTAAGCACTCCCCCCCCCCCCCCCTCCCTCAACGAACAAGTTGGTGATCGAGTTACACACACACCCACAAACACATGGGGAAATTGTTTTCAGAATACAAAAGTTTAAGTAGGCTATCCTAATAATAAACATTATAGCCTAGATAGGCTACTTGGAACAACTTATAAGAGAAGGATGGCAGGTAGTCCATGTGAAAAACATTGTTTAAAATAAAGACTAGCAAAATGTAGACCTGGTGATGACAACTGAAGCTCTTATGTTAGGCTAGTCCAAAAATCTGGAAGATAAAATATCCATTACAATACCTTAATACTCAAGTACAGATATTTTAAAATGTTTTTAAGCTAAATTTAAGAATAACAACAATAATCGAGACAGAAAAACACTACGACCGTTGTTCATTTATTGTCAACTATAAATATGTTATGGGTACCGGTATATAAAAGGTGGCCACTCATCAGGAATATTGATGGGCATGAAAGAGGTTAAAAAAGCCAATTTTTATAAACAAAATGAACTATCCTAATCTAGTCTTACCAACTAAACCTAACCTAGCCTAACCTATCCTAAGCAGTAAGCAAATTACCGGTAACACAACTTACCCAACCTAAATAGCCTAAGCTAACCCAACCTCAGAAACGTAACCTAACTAATCTACCCTAACGAACCCATTCCCGACTTAACTTATTAATCAATTAGCCTAGGCTAACCTAGGTGTAATTTTGTTTTTCGAAATTATTACCGGTATTTGGGATCTGTGATCTACACGCACATAATATTCTTTTAGGTCATAAATAAAGAATATACATGGGCAATGATATAAATGTTCATGCTATTATTTTATTATTTTATTCAGATTAGGAAGCGTTGGCCTACCGGTACATGGAAGTTAAGGGGTGTTAGGCCTAGCTGAAGTAGCCTAGTTTTTATCCTTCCAAGTCTCACAGATCATTCCTAAGCTGTATAAAATCAGCCATAATCAAAATAAAGTATCGACACAGTACAGGCGTCATATTCTGCAATGGTTAAACATGAACTATAGGCCTAATGACCAGCTCAAGGGTACCCCCAACACTTTTCAAACCATAGGCCTATGTGTTTATTGGCTTGTGGTTGACTTTTGTTGATCTACATAAACCTATGGCACTAGTACACAAAGAAGAGGTAAGTAAAAGGTTACAAAACACTGTCGGGGGTAATACAAAATAGAGAAAACTAATAGGAATAGTTTGCCTGTATATTTTCAAGCTCAGGCAAGTGGTGAATTCGACCATCAGCTGATCGTCAACCAGCGCTGAAATAATGTCTGACCATCACGGGGGCCCACTGGGAAATTACTTTGGGGGCCCACCGGGAATTTTCCCGGTTTCCCGGTGTGCCAGTCCGCCCCTGGCTCCGGCAACCTCGTTTACGTCAAACTCTAGAAGTCAATCATATATCTTTAGAGGTGGAGTCACTAGTCCAGGAAATAATCACCAAGCATATCATTGTCCCGGTCAATCCAACTTGCCCTGTGTTCATGTCCAGACTTTTTCTCGTACCAAAGAGGGACAGTGTTCAGATGAGACCAGTCGTAGACCTGTCTTGTTAATCGACACATTCACAACACATCGTTCAGGATGCTCACTGGGAATCATATCAGGCTAACACTTCCGCCGCAAGGTTGGATGCGCTCGTTAGACCTGACAGACGCCTATTGGCATGTCCCGGTAAACAAAAGGTTCCAGAAATTTCTCGCCTTGAGGATCAGGCAAGAGACTTATGTCTTTCAGAGAATGCCATTCGGGTTGAACCGTGCACCGAGGAAATTCACAAAATTAGTCCGGCAGGCCCTCATGCCGATGTTAAATCAGGGAATCAAGGTGTTGTGGTACCTAGACGACTGGCTGGTGGTGGTGGAGTCAAAGAGTCTATGAAAAATCCATGTCAATCAAATTATAAACCATGTACAATCCCTAGGGTTCATGGTCAACTTGGCAAAGTCACATCTTGTTCCCACACGGGTAATTCAGTGGATAGGGCTGGTCTGGGACACAGCACATTTTACTCTCAGTCAGAGTGTGGACAACCGCAACAGATTTCGAAAGAAATTGTTTTTGTTTCTCCACAGTCTGACTACCACGAGAAGGACATGGGAATCCCTGGTCGGCTCTCTCAATTGGATTCAACTAACTGTAAAGTTGGGCCGATTGAAAGTAAAGAGGAAGGAAACAAATATTTCCTGCTGTTGCCGGCGGGAAAGTTGTGGAAAATTCTTCCATTAATTCACGACTTGCGTCGGTCTGGGCGAGGAGAGAAACGTTGCACTCAATAATGACGTGGGCGTCTCCCCCACCTACGGTATGGGTAGACACAGATGCTTCAGGGACAATAGGCTGGGGTTATCAGTCGAGCCTAGGCCATCAGGGTCAAGGTCTTTGGTCCAAAACCGAGAATTTTCATATCAACGAGCAAGAGCTCTTAGTCCCTTTATTTTTCCTTCAAAACCACGGCTCCTCTTTGTGAGGAAATCAATAGCGTTTTGAATGGACAATTTGAATGCGGTATCCTGCATTCAAAAGCAAGGGTCAAAGAGGCCTCGGAAGTTGCTAGAGTTGTCAGAAGAGATTTTTGTTCTGGCCGAAGAGCTGAACATTCATCTTCATGCATCATACCTCCCAGGCGTAGCGAACGTCTGGGCAGACGCTCTGTCCCGGCGACAGAGCACCAAAGTAGAATGGGCAATCAAGCAAAACATCTTCAACCAGATGATTGCAGAGCCACACCACCGTCTACAAGTGGATCTTTTCGCGTCCAAGGAAAACCACAGGCTTCCTTTCTACCTAACCCGCCGGGACATGACTTCGGCGGGGGGTCCAGACGCATTGTTGGAGGACTGGAACAGGTGGAATTCCATCTATCTATTTCTGCCTCCAGATGCTTGACTCATGTGTCAGGTAGTTCACAAACGGGGTTACCGGGGCTTAGTCTCGATGATCGTGCCTCTATGGCCGGCTCAGGTGTGGTACCACCAATTGAAAATGTGGTGCGAGAACCCGGTGCCACTCCTACTCTGGTACTTCCACTTGGAGACAATTGGCAACCTAAAGACCTCGCTGACTTTTGCGTTTTGGACATTCAAAATAACAAATGGTTAACTCCGTATGGAGAGAGCGTCACTAATAAATGTCTAAATCAGTATACTCTTTCTACCAGGCGACAATATCAATCGCATTGGAAGTCTTTTGCTACATGCTATTGAACAAAATCAAGAAGTTGGAGGACCGAGTGACCGGCTTGGAGATAGTTAAGAAGGAAATTGTTACAAAGAATGGTGAGTTGAAGAACAGGTTGGAGTTAGTGGAGAGAGAAAAGGCAGTGATAATGACTAGGCTAGACACCAGTATCTCTGAAGGTAAAAATGCTTGGGGCATAACTAGAGACCAAGTGGTAAAAGATTTAGACAGTGTAAGGATGGCAAACAGTGATGAATTGAGGAAGATAATGGATGAACAGAAACAGCAAGATGTTAGGATAAAGGACCAGGTAAAAAGTATGGTTAAGCAAGGCATCCACGAAAACTCTCAGACCATCCAGGAAGAAAGTCGTAGGGCTAACTGCCTCATAATATCAGGGGTGGAAGAAAAGCAGGAACTAGACTGGACAAAACGAAGAGAGAAGGATGAAGGTCGCATCAAGAAGATTCTGGAATCTATTAAGGATGAGGAGGACACCTGGAAGGAGGAAATATCAGACATGTTTAGGCTGGGAAAATATACAAAGGAATACAATAGACTGGTAAAAATCGAATTTAAGTCAAGAAGGACATGTGATGAAATCATGGCAGTAGCAGCTAGGCTAAAAGGGTTAGAGGGTAGGGACAAAATCTACATCAGGCGGGACATACCAGAAGAAGAGAGAAAGAAGGAGGCTGAACTAAGGCAAACCGCCAAAGAGGAAAATAACAAGAGGACAGAACAAGAAAAGAATAAGTTTTTTTACGGAGTAAGAAAGGAGAAGATTATGAAACTTTCGGTAAAGAGAAACTAAAAGAAAAAGAGGGTAGGGAACAGACCGCCGCAGATAAGGCACTTGGAGCAGGTAATGGGGGACTAGAAAGTATAAGGATTATATATAGCAATGTCGATGGGCTAATCTCTAAGAAATTAGAACTAACAGACTTCCTCAATACTAAGAAACCAGAAATAGTATGTCTCACTGAGACAAAACTAAGAGAGGAACTTGATATAAATCTGCTAGGATGATCTGAATACAGGATTTGGAGGAGGGACAGAAAATTTCGACATGGAGGTGGGTGTGCATCCTTACTAGGAAAGATTTGATTGTGTCTGAGATAAAACTAGAAACTTCAACAGCAGAAGTTTTAGCACTAGAAATTGGTGGAAACGAAAAAATAGTGGTGATAGTAGCGTATGTACCTCCCAAGACGAAGACATGGAGTAAGGAGGAGCATAGCCTAATGCGTAAGGAAACAATTAGTGTGCTAGAAAATATCTTGGCTTCAAAGGATGAAATAGTCATGTGTGGGGACTTTAACTGCAAGGAAGTGAATTGGGAAGAACTTGAACCCGGAACAGGAGAGGAAAGTTGGGGCTATGAATTTTTAAGTATGGCCATGGAAAATTCTATATACCAACATGTAAAAGAGTCAACAAGAGTAAGGGGAAGTGATCAACCAGCTAGATTGGACCTTCTCTTCACAAGAAGGGAGGAGGAGGTTCAAAGTATTCAGTACCTATGCCCACTAGGAAAAAGCGACCATGCAGTTCTCGACATAGACCTACTATTGAAGCATAATCTACCCAAGGAAAGGGAAAAGCACAAGGAAAATCACTGGATGTATTCCAGAACCGATTTCGCAGGACTACGGGATTTTTTCAAGTCACAAAATTGGGATCAGGTGTTATCTGAAAGTGAGGTAGACAAAAAACTCAAGGCATTCATGGAGATCTATGATACTGGTATAAAAACTTTTGTCCCAAAGTACATTAATAACAGAAAAAAAGGAAATCGCAAAGAATGGTTTAACTGCGAATGTAGACAAGCACAGGAAGCAAAAAACAAAGCCTGGAAAAAGATGAGAAACTGGGATTCGGAAGATAACAGGCAAAAGTATAAAGAGGAGAGAAACAAATACACAGAAATGAGGAGGTCAGAGGCAAACCATGAGAAAGGGATAGTGGAGAACTATGAAAAGAATCCAAAAATGTTTTTCAAGTTTGTAAACGGCAAAAGGAAGATAAAAGCCACAATCGTAAAGATTAAAAGTGGAAACAGAATCATAGAAGAGGATACAGAAATTGCGGAAGAACTAAATAGAAATTTTGCATCAGTATTTACAAAAGAAGGAGAATTCATTGCACCAGAAACCAATGAGATAGGTACAGAGGAAATGCCGGAAGTCACATTTAACAGAGCAGAGCTCATAGACATAGTGAGTAAGGTGGATCCAAACAAAGCCGCCGGACCGGACGGAGTATCAGGCTGGATTATTAAAGAAAATGCCAAGGAACTGAGTATACCATTATATGATATAATGACCAAATCATTGGACACAGGGATAGTACCTACAGAATGGAAAAGAGCAAACATTATTCCTATATTTAAGGGAGGAAGCAGAGATAAACCACTGAACTATAGACCTGTATCATTATTGAGCATCCTCATGAAGATTCTGGAAGGATTAATAAGGGACAAATGGGTGAACTACCTGGAATCCATCTATCTATCTATTGCCGGATGCCTTACTCCCCTTACGAGGGTGGCCATACACAGAATGCCCCCAAGCGGACCTATTCCCTGTGAGAGGGACAACCCGAGCCAGTTTAGTGAAGGACTTACAGGATTGACCACTCAATTTAGGATCTGTCCGACTCAGAGGCCCTCTGTGTATCTTGTTAGCACTACAGTATTTTTCTACAGTGGTGTTTGGCTAATCCATCCACTAACCTGCCTTACCCTTAGGTAAGCAGTATGGATTTGTATCAGGTTTACTCCCCTAGACAGGTTGCCGACCAAGGCTAACGATCCCATCCACCCGAAAGGGTGGAATCCAAAAGATTAATTACTGACCGACAATTTGGATTCAGAGGAGGCAGATCATGTGTAAGCAACTTGTTGAGTTTTTACTCTAGAGTAATAGACACAGTGGACCAGAGGGAAGGATGGGTAGACTGTGCCTACCTAGACTTTAAAAAGGCATTTGACAAAGTTCCACACAAGAGATTGCTGTGGAAATTAAAACATGAGGGAAAAGTAGGAGACAAACTGCTGAAATGGATGGAGAGCTACCTTAGCGGAAGACAGATGAGAACAACAGTAAGGGGGAAATCGTCAAACTGGACTCAAATTACGAGTGGAGTAGCACAAGGATCTGTCCTAGCCCCAATCATGTTTCTAATATTTGTAAATGACTTACCTGAGGGACTAACAAGCTACATGAGCATGTTTGCGGACGATGCTAAGCTGCTTAAAACGATCAGAACCCAGGAGGATTGCCTTGAACTCCAAGCAGATTTGCAAAAGATCCATGAATGGAGCATCAAATGGAATATGGAGTTCAATGCAGGGAAATGTAAGACTCTAGAAATGGGTAAAAGCAAGTACAGACCTAGAAAAGATTATAAACTAGGAAACTAAGTGATTCCCAAAGCAGAAAAAGAAAAAGACTTGGGGATAGAATTTAAGGATAACATGTCTCCAGAAAGCCACGTAAATAAGATAGTGAGAGAATCACTAGCACTATTGGCAAATATCAGGATGTTTTTCAATTATCTTAATGAAAACACCATGAAACAAATAATAACGGCAATAATAAGACCCAGGATGGAATATGCATCTGTAGTGTGGTCCCCTCACATGAAGAAACATATCCACAAAATTGAGAGGGTACAGAGAGCAGCTACGAGGATGATCCCAGGTTTGGAAAATTTGGAGTACCAAGAGAGGCTCGAGAGATTGAATCTACCTACACTGGAACAGAGAAGGAAACGAGGACAGCAAATTCAGATATACAAATGTGTTAGAGGTATTGACAAAATCGACCAAGAAAACTTCATAGAGAGGGATGGAGGTGAGAGAACAAGAGGTCACAGCTACAAACTGGAAGTGCCTAATAGTAAATCTGATCTGAAAAGTAAAAGATTTCCTACCAACTCGATTAGTGGGTGGAACAAATTGCCAGCCGAAGTAGTGTCTGCACCATCAGTGCATAGTTTCAAAGCACGGTATGACAAACATATCTTAGGAGGCGGGAATTAACGAGCATGCTCACTCCCGCAAATACAACTAGTGTAAGTACAACCTGGATAGTAGAAACGGCGCAAACTGTCGCATCAGTAGCTTTGGTATTCAAGTATTTGTTCTATTTATTTGAACAAAAGTGCCTTTCTGTAGTTACACTGAAGAATCATTTGTCTGCTATCAGAATTCCCTTTCATGACTTAACAGGGGTATTTATACCGCAGGCGGAGGAGAAAGGGTTCATGAAGGCATGTTTCAAGCTTCACCCACCACCCCGTCAGCTCATGCCTACCTGGTCACTTGACAAAGTTTGTCTTTGCTTCATTCGCGCAAGTATAATCATGCGCCGCATTTTGACTCACTGTTAAAGAAGGCTGTGTTCCTTATCGCTTTGGCCACAAGTAACAGGGTGTCTGAGCTGGCGGCGATGAGTAACGAACCTAATTGCCTCAGGTTTGGGAGGCTCAATGTGAATGTACAAATTGCTCCATCTCCCACTTTTATTGCCAAGAACGAATATAGCGAGCATGTTTTTTCTGATTTTACAGTCCCGGCTCTCAAGCGTGGGGACACACACCATGTATTATGCCCGGTTCAGGCTTTAATCAAATTTCTGAGTGTCACGGCCCCAACAGCAGGGAGCCTTATGGGTCAATGGTGCAGACAATTGGCTTCTTTACTCATAGATGTAATTCGTGAAAGTAATCCCGGTGTAGTGGGAAGGTCCCACGACATCAGGAAATGGGCAGTTTCGTTACGTTTCTTGCATAATTATTCCATTGATGACATAGCCAACACTAAGTTGTGGGCTTCCAATCATACTTTCCTGACACGTTACCTATCTGTGGCTTTGGATAAACCAAAATTCACCTGTGTGGCCTTGCGCCAGCGGGTCTAGTTGGTCTGTGTGCTACTAAGTTTAAGAGTAATCTTAATGGAGAACAGGAGGAGAGGGGGGGGGGGGTTGCTGGAGACCCAAAGACCCCTAGACCCTCCGCCGGACTATGTGATAAGTTCATGAGCTGTGATACTTGATAAGTCGAGCTGGTTATACAGTTAAAAAAAAAAAAGTAGTTGCACTACTGTATAGGATATTAAATATAAGTTGTACAAAATATAAATATGTACAAGTTAATTTTAAGGACAAAAGATATAATCAAATTATTTATTTGTTGCTTTAAATGTTTGGACAAGAATAAATACATTCTTGGAAAATATTTTGTATTGAATCTCAATGTGATATTCTTTAACATATGTACCTGTATGGTTACTTATAAGCAGAACTTCTTCGAAGCAACGCACTGCTTTTCTTTCCAATTTTTCTAAATATTGTATGTACACAATAAACTTAAGTTTGTTATATGGTTCTTTTTCTCTACCTATGGTAATTTGTTAGTGGGTTATATATTGTCATGAATGTCCCCCTCCAATCTTGAGATATCAGGCATATCGTCAATGATGGAGGGGCCACTAATAAATTATAGGTTTGAGTCCCGGAGGGAAGAATGAAAACCTAATATTTAGTACTGGCCCCGAAATCATTGACGATGTAGGACCCTCCCTTCCATCCCCTTCCCATTCGTTGATGTCTTGAGTTTAATCTTGATATATCATTGAAGGAGGAATGGTGCTGCTAGGTTCAGCGTCTCGGATAGAATCCATAAAAGACATACACAAGTTGGAAAGCTTTATTATAACAATTCTTAAGTTAATTTTTATTTTTATTTATTACGAAGTTATTTCGTAGTGAGTACCCAATCATGAAGATGTTCCATAAGAGAATTAGCGTTGCACTTATGATGTTAGTACACTCTAACCTCCATTTAACGGACTCCGATATAACGGATATCGGCAATAACGGTAAAAAAAATGTAGGCCGGACAATGGACCCAGCAACAGACAAAGTCCGTTGCTCGAAAAAAAGTTGGAGCAAAGTCTGTTGCTCTATCTATTTATCTCTCTAATGCACCTACCTAAATCCCTTATACATTAACATAACTATGTCTTATTTGGACTTTTTGTAATCTTTGAATAATTTCTAATATGATGGAATTGAAAAATATAATATCCTTCCAGCACATAGATATAATAATAAATAAGATAGTCAACAAAATATTTCAACTCTCCCCTCCGTGCCAGCAGAGACGGAAGATTTACGTTTGATAGATTTTTGTTTTGTTTTTTTCCCTCGATATACACACTCTTTCTATCTATCTATCTCTCTAATTCATCTACCTAAATCCCTTATACATTAACATAACTGTCTTATTTGGACTTTTTGTAATCTTTGAATAATTTCTAATGTGATGGAATTGAAAAATATAATATCCTTCCAGCACATAGATAAATAATAAATGAGATAGTCAACAAAATATTTCAACCCTCCCCTCCGTCTAGGCGCCGAGCTTCCCAGACGGGAGATTTACGTTTGATAGATTTTTTTTTTTTTTTTCCCACGGTATACACAAAATGATGGGGAAATATTATAACATGTTTTTAATTGACATTTGTGTCGTTTTTGCTGATTATGAGTTGGTGGAAAATAAAATCTTTAATTCTATCATATCGGAAATGATTCACAGATTATATAGAGACCAAATAATATACACTTTTAAGTGTGTTCAATAGTTTTGCATTATCAATAGGGTGTAGCACAAGGGATTACCAGGATTTATTTCAGGTACAGTAAAAAAAAGGATGCATAACAGTTAAATGTCACGATCCGGACACCTGTACTCAACACCGGATTTTTCTCAAGGAATTTCCGGATTACATCTGGACTGGACAGTATTTAGCAGCAATGGACATTTAGCAGGAACGGACAGGTGCTTGCACGCATTTGTCCGTTAAATGGAGGGTCGAGTGTACTCTTTCCCCTGCGGCGGGTGTTTCAAACAGGCTGACCGCGGGTGTTTGAAAGAGAGCTATTATTAAATAGGCATATCGTCAATGATTTCGGGGCCACTACTAAATATTAGGTTTTCATTCTTCCCTCCGGGACTCAAACCTATATTAGTAGTGGCCCCGGAATCATTAACGATTCTGGCCCTCCCTTCCATCTCCTTTCAATTCATTTTGAGGTTTTAAGTTATCTTGATATATCATTGAAGGAAGAATGACGCTGGAGGAGTCAGCGTCTGCGGACAAAACCTACACGGGCAAACATCCACTCGATGGGAAGCCTAGCTTTTAGCAGTTCTAATCTTAATTTTCTTTTATTATTATTTACGATGTTTTTTCGTAGTGAGCTCCCGATCATAAGAACGATTCCGTAAGTGAATTAGCGAACGCTTACGATGTTGGTCTCTCTATCTCTCTGTGGCGGGTATTTCAAACAGCTAACGCATGAGTTCGAAGGGTGCCATTACTGTATAAGGCATATCCTCAATGATGAAGAGGCCACTAATAAATTTACTGGATATGGGTTAATTAGGGACAACCGCTATAGTCAATTCGTAATGGCTAGTCTAGAAGATGTAACCCCTAGTCTCTTGTATCTCAGGGAAGGTTAGAGTAAATGAGCTGTAAATTCATATCACCAACCCACCAATTAACTTACAAATAAACCTAATTAATGAAATCAATGAAACTAATGAATACATGTGGTACTCCAAGGATTCAAACCTAGGATACTCGCACCGAAATTCCGCGCACTAACCATTATACTATCAAGACAGTTAAAGGTTTATGCACAAGCCTACAATATATTATCCAGTTTTGAACACGGGAAATTAATCTAAGTATGTACACATACCCAACTGCACTATGATAGCCTAATGAATATACAAAATAAAGGGGTAATTGATGGGGCACTTAACCACAAGGGAAGGCCTCGCTAGGAATTACTCTTGAACTTGAATAAATTCATATTATCACCAACCCACCAATTTCAACACCAAATTTACTGTTAGACTATTTTAAAATTATAAAATTATTAGCTAGATTGCTCAAGTCTTTTCTTGAGTTATTAGTGGTTGGGGGCCAGGTTTCACACACTCGTCAAAATACAGTATATAGATTATAGACAGATAGAAAATGAAATCCATATCGGATAGAGATCCAGTTAAGGAAGGTGTTTAATATCCTCAGATTACCCTTACATTCATGCGTATGAAGCAGTAGTGATATTTGCATAGCTATTATCACAAATATAAGCAACATGTATACATTACCAAAGATTACTAACCATCATAATGATGAGTGCAGTAGGTATATAATTAGTGTAATGTGTGTTACACTATTACATTGCTGCTAATTCAAATACAATTAACATAAAATATATATATATCACCTCCCTATCTAGGAGATTAAAAAAATAATAAGGGATAAAATATAGGCCATTATAATAATTGTAAGTTAGTTTTACAACAATTGTATTCCCGAACAAAAAACAAATTTCTTATGCAATATCAATGTGCAAAGTATAGTACAATTTCCATTGACCTCAATTGAAGTTAAAGATATGGGAAACTGCTTTTACTATGAATCAATTAAAATGTAAAACTTGCAAACTAAACAAACCAAAATTGGGACAAGGACAATATAAAGTCAAATTAAATTATCAAAATCGCTATGTGGAAACAACGCTTACTAAAATGAAAATTATTAAATAAAAGAACACAAGGAAGCTGATAGATGACTTTATATATTATGTTCTCTCCATCAACAATAATTTTACATACTAGTAGCTGCCGCTTCGAAACCTTACCGGCCACACAGATGGGGGATTTGTTGACCACTGAATCCGGCAGACCAACTAAATGGTCACCTCATCCAGGAGAGATACGAGCCAATTAGATTTATAAAAATATAGAGTAGAGACAACAATAGTAACTCGGCTGTCTTTATGAGAGTAATGTAGAGCACTGGCATCAAATTTGTGAAAATAACAGCATAGTGCAATGGTTCCTGTAAATTCCGAAATGAATTCTTCTACACTCTCTTTGATGGCCTCCAACAAAGTATCACTTGATCAGTATCATTAATACTTCTATTGTGGAATTGTGTCTAATTTTCATCATCAATAGTTAATGGTGTATTGATAAGGCAGAAACAGCACAGATTTACCATTTTAAAATTTCACTGATATTTAATATATCAACCATATCTAAATCAGGCCAGCATAACAATTTACAAACATAAAAAATTTGGTTATAGGCTATAGGAGCCATTCTTAAATGCTTTAATGATTTAAACTCGCCCAATCACAGCCAATTAAGCTTCCGGAGTTACTGTTGAAGAATTTCTTGTCAAATACTGGGTGAATTGCAGTACCATCTCTCTTCCTCATTTTTCAATATTGTTCAGTGGGCTATGAGAAAATTTGGCATAGGGGAGTGGCTGGTGAGTGTGATAATGAAGATGTATGAGAACTCACAAACAGCAGTGAGGGTGAAAGGTGTACTGAGTGAGGAGTTTACAGTTCGTGTTGGAGTCAACAGGGTTCTGTGTTAAGCCCTCTCATCTGTGTTATTGTTTTGGAGGCACTGTCTGGAGATTTTAGAACTGTGATCCCCTGGGAACTGCTATATGCATATGACCTAGCACTTACCACATACAGTATATATAATGTGCAGGATGCCGAGGCCAAGTACAGGATTAAGAGTTAATAATTATAAATTTAACCAGGGTTTTGCACAGAAGATTGGGGAGTGGGAATGTAGAAAAAAGTGGTGTATACCCATGTGCAGTAAGCAGAAAAGGGGTGGGCGCGAACTCAATTTAGTGTAGCGTCTGTCGCTGCTGGTCACACCATGGGAAGAAGCACTGTACTAGAATGAAAGGACCTCTACAGAGTAAGACTTCCAAAGTTGAAAAATTTGTACAGTATGTATAGTATGAAAAGGTGAACCCGTGTTGAATGACCAGCTCGAGAGCTTGAACTTTGACAATGAGTTGCTGGAGATGGTGGACAAGTTTTTCTACTTGGGAGATACCATCTCTGTCGGTGGTGGAGCCAAGACTGCCACTATCACCAGAATTAGATGTGGCTGGGGAAAGTTCTGAGAACTCCCTCTCCCCGAGAATGGAAAGGTGCACGCTTCATGTATTAGAAGCGCAATGACCTATGCTTCAGAAACATAGCCAAAGTGGATGATATTAACAGAATAAAACGTAGGAAGATGAGAATGGTGAAATGGATGTGTACACAAACATACATAAAATTTTAAGACTGAGTGTTCCACACATACGTGCAGTTTCAGTCTCTTGTCCTAATGGCGGCGTTCCAGGCAACCCTGTTAAGGGCTGCTTCACTTGTCAAGTTCTTGGATTTGAGATCGGGACGCATAGTCCGATCCCAGGTCTTCCTCGGTCCACCCCTTGGTGCAGCTCCCTCCACAATCACAGAATTGCATTTTTTCACCCAATTTTGTTCATCCATTCTCTCCACATGTCCATACCATCCCAGTCTACTTGTACACATCACCTCGCTAATACTCTTTATACCTAAACGTCTCCTCAGCTCAACATTTGTTATTCTATCCTGTAGCCTGGCCCCACACATCCATCTCACCATTCTCATCTCATTACGTTCCATTCTGTTGACATCCTCTAGTTTAACGGCCCATGTTTCTGAGGCATACGTCATTGCACTTCTAACACATGAGGCATACACCTTTCCCTTCAGGGGGAGAGGCATTCTTTTCATGGTCAGGATTGGCAGCAGTTCTCTGAACTTCCCCCAGCCACATCTAATTCTAGCAACAGTGGCAGCCTCGGCCCCACCACTGGCTGAGATGGTAACTCCTAGGTAACAAAACTTGTTCACCAGCTCCAGTGACTCATTTCCAAAATTCACAGTCACAGGATCATCACTTAACACAAGCTCGCCTTTGCACACTACGCACTCAAATTTCTCTATTTCTGACTTATCCTTCGGCAGGGGTCCCTTTATTCTACTACAGCGCTTATTACCATGGTGCACCTGCAAGATAGGATATCTAGTGAAGAGCTGAGGAGATGGTTAGGTATCAAGAGTATCAGTGATAAGATGTGTACAAGCAGGCTTGCATGGTTTGGGAATGTGGAGAGGATGGATGAACTAAGTTGGGTGAAAAGATGCAAGTCCGTGAATATGGAGGGAGCTGCAGCAAAGGGTAGACCAAGAAAGACGTGGGTTTAGACCATATAGGCCTAGTCTGATCTTGAATTAAAAACCTGACAAGTGAAGAAGCTCTGAACAGGGCTGCCTGAAGCGCCACCATTAGGAAACGAGACTAGAATCACATTTTGTGTGGAGCACTCGGCCTTTATATTCCTGTACTGTATGTATAATGTCTGACTAATATATACGGTATATATACATACAAGTTTAAAACCCCTTCATCCACAGAGTGTGGGGTTTCGGTCTTGTGTCCTAAATGGCGGTATTCCAAGCGACCCTGTTTTAGGCTGCCTCTGTCGTCAGGTTTATATTGAGATCAGACCGAAGTACCTAATCTCACGTCTTTCTAGGTCACCCCCTACACATAGCTCCCTCCACGTTCATAGTCCTGCATTTCTGCACCCAATTCTTATCATCCATTTTCTCCATATGGCCAAACCAGCCAAGTCTACTCATGCACACTGATACTCCTAATGCTCTTC
Organism: Paralithodes platypus; assembly: GCA_032716605.1. Classification (NCBI taxonomy): domain Eukaryota; kingdom Metazoa; phylum Arthropoda; class Malacostraca; order Decapoda; family Lithodidae; genus Paralithodes; species Paralithodes platypus. Next base: position 94,650,967 of record CM064487.1, on the reverse strand, counting down.
TCAGTTCCTCATTCAATACCCTATCTCTGGGGTTAACCCCATATTTCTATCTCAAAATTATGTTTTCATTCCGTTACATTCTATAAATATCTTTCATTTTAACCGGCCTCATTTCTGAGGCACAGTTCAATGCACTCCAAACACACAAAACATTCACCTTCCCTTTAAGGTGAAGTGGGAGTCCCCTCATGGTCAAAAGAGGCAACAGCTCTCCGAGCTTCCCCCTGCCGCTTCTGATTCTAGCAATAGAGCCAGCTTCAGCACCACCTCTGGCATTACTTCCTATCCCCTTCCCACAAACTGCACATGGAAAGTCGCCACTTCTTTTCATAGTTCCGCGTACACATCTCCACTGATCATGACCTTTGTTTTATCTATACAGTACTATTTATTAGTGGCCCCTCCATCATTGATGAACATGCCTATTACATAAGGCATCCTCTTCAAACACTAATCCGCCGTAGTTTGAATCTACCGCGCAGAGCATTTAAAAACTGAGGAGCCTTCATCATGAGCGCACGCGACCTCACTCATGGCTTCAGTCATTATGAATTGGGCTCTCACTACGAAAAAACTTCGTAAAAAATAAAAACAAAAAGAAAATAAGAATAACTATCTAATAAGCTTTCCATCATATCGTGGATGTATTTGTGTGGATTTCTGACCAGACGCTGATTCAGGCGTCATTCCTCCTTCTCTGCTCTGCGTTCAGCCTGCCCGGACGTGTCTCCCCACGCTCCGCTGATTCCACATTTGTTGCGTCCCTAGTGAGTTTTTTCTCATTTGTTTACTCCGGGATGTATCGAGTAAGGTTAGGATATGCGTAGCAGGAGTGTCCTGGGCTGGTTGCCCGCAGTGCAGTGTATTTTGGGTCGTGTGTTTGGGGCATCTATTTCGGATGTTCCCTCGTGGTCCTGTTGTGGACATGTGAACTTTTTCACAGTTAGTTAGCTTGTGTTGCAGGCGGCTTTCATTACGCGTTAGTTATTGCTGCCTTTTATCTGTCTGATGAGGTAAGCTTTGCTTACTGACGTTCCCAGCGTATTTTTCTTCACTTAGTGAAGTTTTTTCTGGGTCCCGAGTCAGTCTTCCCTTTGCCGGAAGTATTTGCTACAGTGGTGTGTTGGCGGTGGTTCCTGTTGTGATATTTCCAGTGTTTTGTGTATATTTCAACATTTATTATGCCGTCTACTTAGGCCTAGCCAGCCACGCGTAGCTTTTGCCACATGTACAAGTGTTATTGTTTATTATTTATAAATATGCCCTACTGTGTCATGTGTATCCGGGTTTTAGTTGTGTATTGGCTAATTCCTCGGACTATGTGTGTTCCTGGTTTAGTTGTGTATTGGCTAATTCCACGGATTATTGTGTGGACTTAGGTTAGTCGTGCGTGGCTTCCTTCGTGTCCGTTGTACGATCAGATGGTGTCTGTTCGGGGTGGGTTTCCTTCCGGCGGGTTTTTTCTCGGTTTCACCATGAAAAAAACCCGGCCGAGAGCCGTGTTGGGCCACACGTGGTTTTCACACAGGCTGGTATTCCCGGTGATGAGGTGTCTGTGGCTCTCCAGGACTGCGTCTCTGTTGGTACCTGGTTTCAGGCACCCTTTGATTCCCGGCGGAATGACTGTACCCATCTATAAAACGCTGTTCATACGAACATACGTTATGTAGTTTTTCTACCAGGTTTTACAAAAAACCACATGAAAAACCTAGCTGTGTTAAGGGCTTTCCTCCCCGGCGATCTTTTACAAAGAAGTGGGGACAGGAACTTATGGGGTTAACTTTTTGACATCTCACCCGGCGGGTGTACCTTGGTAGGGTGGGATGAACAACTAAGTCAATTAGTTCATTAACCATTCCATTTTAAGTGATACTATATGTATCGCCGCCTTTATACTTACGGCGATTGAAGGTTCAATTAGGGTTAACATCGTTTTTCACACCCGGGGGTGCTCCTAGGTGGAGGAAATAAGGAATTTACAATTCAATTTCGAGTTAACCACTTAATTTAGTGATACAATTAGGTATCGCCGCCTTCAACCTTACGGCGATCTTTTTGTGACAATTCGTTAGGAATCAGATCTCGTGTCAGCCCGCCCTGTGTTATTCTACTAAAATATTTCAAGGGCCGGCGTCTTTATGGGGGGTTGTTTTTGTTCCAAAAATTGAATCTTAAGACAGTCACCACCAGAAAGACTATAATCGCCATGCTGGACAGTTATATTATGTCAGAGGGTATTCTTCACTTTCTTCAAAAGATTTGTTTAGATATTCTGAACCCCGCCGCGTAACGAGCTGTGATCATTGTGTCATTACATCTCGTTATCCGGTGGGTTATTAACACTTGTGTGCGAACATGTTGGGTTAACCTTATGAGCATTAATTCCTGGAAATTTTCTTTTTTTCCAGAGCTGGGCTCCGGCGGACCAATACAGACCCGGCGGTAGTTTCCCCACCAGTCTCTGTCATGGCTACCTCAGCCCCAGTCTTTGCTTTATGCACTACCCTGATTGTTCCGGTATCCCTATTTTGCGCATACCCGTTGCATAAGGTGTGTTAAATGTCTAGACCGTTCAAGGGGTCTCTGGGTTATGCGTAATTGTTCTTTTTGCTCCCAATTAGCTATCAAGGTCCTTTGCGATAATGATAAGACCGCGGCAGTAGCTTTAAGAGAAGTACGGCAGCAGATGGCAGCTTACACTACGATTGTTGCGCATAAATCACTTCAATGTGACAACGTCCCTCTTTGGGATCGATTGCTGTTTGAACACCCTCCCCCCCCTAAACGTTCCTCTAGTCACGAGTTATAAGCCGGCGGAGACTGGTCAGGGTTCTGTATCTTCGGCTACTACACCAAAACGTCCAAGAGAGCCTACACCCCCGGCGTCCGCCTCATGGTCTCGGGAGAGATCTCGGTCTCGGTCACCTCTCAGACGCCAGTCTTCTAGTCTTGCCTCTTCACCAGCGAGTAAGAAGAGTAGGACGGAAAGTTCCACCAGTGGTCACGGCGAGGATTCCTCCAAATCTAAGAGTAGTTCTCGGTCACACCGTAGCCATAAATCCTCCAAAAAGGATTCCCATAAGAGACAGTCCTCCCTACATTCACCAGCTTCTAGTGCCTCTCATAGTACCTCTACCTCAGGCAAAGTTTGTGTTAGGCCTCAAGGGTCCAGTGCGGTGCCGGTCCCTAAAGAGGATTTACCTAGTAATATTCTAACCCTGGAATTGGAAAGTTCAGGTGGTTCAATAATTGAGAATGTTTCAGACTCCCAAGAGAGTGTAGGCCAGGGCCTCGGTGTTTGGCGGTTTGCTCAGCCAGGGTCTGACCACCCACGTCCGACTCAAACGAGTCACACAGTAGCTGATGTCCACAGGGACGCGGCGATCCCATCCTCTATTCCTGACTTATCTTGGCAACAAGGTACCCCAGCTTCAGCGGGGTCTTCTCAGGAGGATCAGGAGGAAAAAGACGAGGTTTCTATAATTTCGGTGATGGAAGGGCAAGAGTCAGGCTCAGGCTTAGACGCCGCGCAGGATAGTAATGATTCACCTGTAAGTTCATCATCTAACCAATTTGTTACTGCGCAAGAAATTAATGGGCTACTTACTGATGCTTTATCTAAAAAATTTGGCCAACAACAGGAAACCCCCACTATGGACTTGGGGGCTCCCACGACAAGTTCTACGGTACGGCCTCTGATGACTTCGATTGCTTTATCTAAGATCCCTCACCCTCCCACTCTGTCACCATCAGGGGTTACTAAGCCTGCTACGGCGGCATTGACAACTTCAAATGTCAGGGTCATCACGGACGTCAATCCACCCCCTCTAGACAAGGCGCCTCTCAGAAAGGTAGCTATGCCCTTGCTTTATGGACCAGACGAGTCATGGGTCCTTTTGACCCCCACTAACCCAGAGCTCGCCCAACCTACCTTGTCAGGGGAACTCCCGGTACCGCGTGAGTGGGTCATCCAGGGCAATAAATCAAAGAAATTGAGGGCCTTGGATATTTTGGGGAATGTACTAGACGTAAACATCAAGGCTATACCTAGTTATTATCACCAAGACTATTTTGTGTATGCTACTAAACCAGCTTTACCCCCTGCCTCAGCTTCAAAACTATTTTCAGACTGGTCTAAGCTGGATGGGTTTAATGATATTAAGACTCTGTCAGCTCTTACTCCTGAACTTGATTTACAGACCGTCACAGACGAAGCAGCTAATCCAGTTTTGAAGGTGGGGCAGTTGGGGCCAGGACCTTGGGTAGATTGGGAGATAGAGGCTCAAAACTTTGCAACCACATTCACTTCTAAATCTTCCCACCAGATCCCTCAGGACACTCATTCTTGGTTCTCCATGCCGGTAGGTTCTGCCGGCGGAGTCCCAGCAGCCTTGTTTTCTTTCCTAGCTGCCCCTAAGATTAATCTTTGTGAGCTAAAAGACCCCTTCACTACCCCTACCCCTACTCACCTAGACAGAGAATTTAGGCTAAGGGGGAAAGCTTTTCGCCTGTTCTCTCAGTACATAGTGTCTCAACAGGTGGCTAAGTCTTTACTACGGTCCACTCAGGCAATCGCAGACGCGGATGCCAGAAGATCGGTTGAATTATCCCGGCGACTGCTCCTCCAGTCGTCAATCCAATCCTTGGGTGACATACGCACCGCCTTGCTTGAGGCGGTACGAGCAAGACAAGATCTCAGAATGTCTTTAGTTCGCAAGCTACCTGATCGCATTGCGAATCAGGTGATCATGTCACCAGTGCTTACTCCCTCTTTAATGTCCCCTGAAGTGTGGCGAACGGTGTTCAATATGGCACAGGCCGTTAAGCACAGTCCCACTCCAGCTAAGAAACCTGCATTTAACTTCCCCAAACCTAGGCCAACTGCTAAAGCTCAGCCAGGGGGATCTAAACCGTTTCTTCTGCCTAAGTCCTCCCACTCCCCCCAAGGTCAGTACAGGCATAGACAGAGTCGGTTTTCAGGTCAGAGAGGACGCGGCCAGCATAAGCCAGGTCAGGGCCAGTCTTCGGCCAACACCAGCCAGCCGGCAAAGCGTCCAGCACCACCAACCCCACCATAAAAAAACTAAAGTCTCTCTCACTCCCGGTGCCAACCTTAAGGCCGGAGGACCCGAGGGTAGTATAGCCGGCGAACCCTTGTCTGCTAACTGGGTCGTTCCGAACGTGTCACCAAGCATGGCCTTTAAACACTTGGGCACGGATGGTGGCACGCAAAGGGCATCACTTGGCAGTGGCTCCGGCGACCTCGCTTACGTCAGCCGACAACGGCGAATTTTGTTTCTTTAGAGGTGGAGTCACTGGTCCAGGAAATGATTGCCAAGAATGTCATCATCCCGGTCCCCCCAAATTACCCTGTATTCACGTCCAAACTATTTTTGGTTCCCAAAAGGGACAGTGTTCAGATGAGGCCGGTCGTAGACCTGTCTTATCTGAACCTTCACATTCACAACGAATCTTTCAGAATGTTAACAGTACACCAAATCAGGCTAACACTTCCGCCGGGAGGTTGGATGTGTTCACTAGACCTGACAGACGCCTATTGGCACGTCTCGGTCAACAAAAGATTTCAAAGGTTTTTGGCCTTACGGATCAGGCACCAAAATTTTGTTTTTCAAAGGATGCCGTTCGGCTTGAACCTAGCACCTCGATTATTCACGAAATTAGTCCGGCAAGCCCTGATACCATTGTTAAAACAGGGGATCAGAGTGTTGTGGTATATAGACGACTGGCTGGTAGTGGCAGAGACACAACACTTATGCATAAAACATGTCAATATTATTTTAAATCATGTCAAAACTCTAGGCTTCAAGGTAAATCTGGTAAAGTCAAACCTTGTTCCCTCACGAGTAATTCAGTGGATAGGGCTGGTCTGGGACACGGCCGCTCTCACTCTGAGTCAGAGTGTGGACAATCGCAACAGGTTTCGCAGGAAACTGTTCATGTTTCTTCACAGTCTGACTACGACGGGGAGGGTCTGGGAGTCTCTGGTAGGCTCTCTCAACTGGATTCAACTAACTGTCAAGTTGGGCCGGTTGAAAGTAAAACGATTAATATTGGAAGGCAACAAATATTTCCCGCTCTTACCGGCGGAAAAATTATGGCCCATCCCGAAATTAATCCACACCTTGCTAGCGGTCTGGGCAAAGAGGGAAACGTTGCATTCAATAATGTCATGGACCTCTCCTCCACCAACGGTATGGGTAGACACGGATGCGTCAGGCACAATAGGGTGGGGATTTCAGTCAAATCAGGGGCACCAGGGTCAGGGGCTTTGGTCCCACTTAGAAATCTCTCACATCAATGTCAAAGAATTACTAGTCCCCTTGTATTTCCTTCAGGCTCACGGGCCAGCGTTACAGGGCAAGTCGGTGGCCTTCAGGATGGACAATCTGAATGCAGTTCACTGTATTCAGAAACAAGGATCAACGAGGTCAAGGAGGTTGCTAAACGTGTCGGAAGAGATTTTTACTCTCGCCAACAGACTAGACATTTACATTCACGCATCTTATCTCCCAGGCGTAGCGAACGTCTGGGCAGACGCTCTGTCCCGGAGACAGAGCACGACAGTAGAATGGGAGCTCAAGCAACCCATTTTCAACCTAATGATTGCAGAGCTCTCCCATCCACAAGTGGATCTTTTTGCGTCCGAGGAGACTCACAAACTCCCTCTATACCTCACCCGCCGGGCGAAAACGCCGGCAGGGGGGCCAGACGCCCTAGTGACAGACTGGAACAGATGGAGCTCCATCTATCTGTTTCCGCCGCCAGATGCGTCACTAATGTGCCACGTAGTGAACAAACTACGAGATTATCGAGGCTTAGTCTCGCTAATCGCGCCCCTGTGGCCGGCGCAGTTGTGGTACCAGCAATTGAAAACGTGGTGCCCGGACCCGGTGTCGCTCCCGGTCGGGTATTTCCACTTAGACACGATTGGCAACCTAGCGACCTCGCTGACTTTTGCATTATGGACATTCAGGAGGCCAAGTGGCTAGCACCATACGGTAGAGATGTGACCAATAAATTAATCAATCAATATACTCAGTCTACGAAACGACAGTATCACTCACATTGGCAAGCTTTTACTTCCTGGATCATCAGAACGGAACAGAATGTGCCGTCAGTGGCTTTAGTTTTCAATTATTTAAATTATCTGTTTGAGCAGAAACATTTATCTGTGGTAACATTAAAAAATCACTTAACTGCGATTAGAGTGCCCTTTTTAGACCTGACAGGTCTCTCCATACCGGTGGCGGAGGAAACAGGTTTTATGAGAGCTTGTTTTAAACTTCGCCCACCTCCCCGTCAGCTCATGCCTACTTGGTCTCTCGACAAAGCCTTGTCTTTACTTCACTCTCGTCTGTACCATAATACTGCAGACTTTGCATTACTCTTAAAAAAGGCGGTTTTCCTTATGGCTTTGGCCACCGGGAACAGAGTGTCTGAGCTGGCGGCGATGAGCAACACACCTAATTGCCTTAGGTTTGGCAGACTTAATGAATGTATTTACATTGCACCTTCCCCAGGTTTTGTAGCCAAGAATGAGCACAGTGCACACGTGTTTTCTGAGTTCACGGTGCCGGCGTTAAAAAGGGGTAAGGTGCATCATAATCTATGTCCAGTGCAAGCTCTAACCAAATATTTGAGAGTAGCTCCTCTTAACCCCCAAGGTGCTTTATGGGTAGCAAGTACGGGTAAACGCTTACTTAAACGACGATTAGCCTCTCTTCTGGTCGAAGTCATTAAAGAGAGTAATCCCGGCGTTGTGGGTAGGGCCCACGATTTACGCAAATGGGCAGCTTCTTTACGTTTCCTGAAAAAAATTTCAGTAGAAGATATCGCGTCCACTCAGTTGTGGGCGTCTAATCATACGTTTTTGTCTAGATACTTGTCAGTTGCTCTAGACAAGCCTTCCTTACCATGTATAGCTTTAAGGCAGAGGGTCTAGGTGGCCCTGCAGTCACTTTTGTGTATTTTCACGAGAAGGGGGGGGGGGGGGGGGGGGTGCAGTCAGCTGACATAGGACACCCTAGACCCCGCCGGAGTATAAGAGCTGTGATACAATTTAAGGTTAATGTGATATGAAAATTTCTTAGCGAGAAATTGTGCTAGTAAAATGTTAGTACAAAACAACGGTGTTGTTATAGTAGTTTTAGCTGCGAAAGCAATCTAATATTAAAATAGTGGAGATCCTTTGCAATTTACCTCCACGATTATTTTGGGGTTTATTATGTGCACATATAAACTTATAACTTGTTATTTTTGTCACCACTCGTTGAGTGGGGTGCCTTTGTACCTGCAGATCTGTGTTCAGAATCTTCAGGGTTACCCTTTTTTTTTTTTTTTGTCAGACAGGCTTCTTTGAAGCACGCACCTGCCTGAACGCCTTTTTCTTGTATATTTTCGGCCTACGCCATATTTAAATATATTTTTCAAAAGTAAGAATACTATGTGGTTGTTTTTTATTATCTGCTTTTATAGAGTTATGATATGATTACGAATGTCCCCCTCCAGTCTTAGAAATCAGGCATGTTCGTCAATGATGGAGGGGCCACTAATAAATTATAGGTTTGACTCCTGTAAGGAGATAAAGAAAACCTAATATTTAGTAGTGGCCCCGTAATCATTGACGACTGGGGCCCTCCCGACCGTCCCCTTCCCATTCGTTGATGTATTAAGGATTTTGGTTTACTTGATATGTCAGTGAAGGAGGAATGACGCCTGAATCAGCGTCTGGTCAGAAATCCACACAAGTACATCCACGATATGATGGAAAGCTTATTAGATAGTTATTCTTATTTTCTTTTTCTTTTTCTTTTTTACGAAGTTTTTTCGTAGTGAGAACCCAATTCATAATGACTGAAGCCATGAGTGAGGTCGCGTGCGCTCATGATGAAGGCTCCTCAGTTTTTAAATGCTCTGCGCGGTAGATTCAAACTACGGCGGATTAGTGTTTGAAGAGGATGCCTTATGTAATAGGCATGTTCGTCAATGATTACGGGGCCACTACTAAATATTAGGTTTTCTTTATCTCCTTACAGGAGTCAAACCTATAGTATTAACTCTTAATCCCTTGTTTGTCATACCCTCCCTCCATTTATTTAACTTAACCTCCGCTTCCTGAACACTCCTGCTCCAAAAAAAACAGAATTAGTCTCTAGGACCAAGACAAATAGCAGTAGGTTCAGCACTGAACTATGGTGAACTCCGACTTTCACTGCAAACTCTTCGCTCAAATCCTGTTCATTGTGACTGCTGATTGTGACCCCTCATACATTCACATTATCACACGCACCAACCATTAATCTACTCAAAGTTTTCTCATGGCACACTACATAACTTCCCTTGGCACTTTGTCAAAGGCCTTCTCCAGGTCTACAAGAACCTCTCTTGCAGTTGCCTAAGAATGAAAATAGCATTGTTTGTGACATGTCCAGGCATAAATCCAAAAGTGGCAACACTTTTCCTGATGGTGCATTCAAAGACTCTTTCGTAAACTTTAATGACTTGGTTGAGCGTTATTAGACCCCTATAAATTCCCATCTAAAGAATCACCCATGCCTTTATATATATATACTACAGACCTTTTAGGCCAGCCCTATGAGTCTCTTATTGTGACTCAGTGGTCTGGTTAAACTAATGTACAAAAACAAAACACAAAAAATATACTTTTTAGCCATGCATCAGGTTTTTTTTCCTCCCATAAGATAGCATTAATCAGCTCCGTAACCAATCTTACACTGATATCTCCTGCTGCTTTTAGCATCTCAATGACTATGCCTTAGCTCCCAGCGGCTTTTCCAGGCTTCATTCTATCTATAGCACATTTCACGGAGTCATACCCCTGTATTGGGACTGCAGTGCTGAGCTGTTCTCTATTCTATTCAAACTTCACATTTAGCAATCTTTCATAGTGCTCATTACATGCCTCTCTAATTTTGTTTTCTGTATAAACAGTCATACCACTGTCATTATATATATATTATTCACCCACAACGTCCTTGCTACAGTCCTTCACATTCCTAGCTAGTTTAAAAATTCCATTATCATTAATTTTGTGCTACACACTATCCTCTATGGATTTCATTGTCCTGTAGACCTCCTTTCTTCCCTGTTGCCACCTCCCTTCCATGATTTAAAACATCTTTCCTTCTCCCAAACTACAGCTTCAACATTCTTATTCCACCACCAGATCTAAAGTCTGGGTGGACCCATTGTATTACCACAGAGTTTGTCTGTGGCATCAAGGAGGCTGCATTCTAAAAAGCTCCATTAGCCATCAACATCAGCTGGTCTAGCACCCACACTTCTTTATGAACCTCATAAATCTTACAATAAGGAAGTAGAATAAACAAAAAAATGACTGTATATATATATACTGTATCTCATAACAATGTCTGGGTGCACCGTGGCAGGATATGGGAGAAGATCCATTGTCTTACATTTTTGGTGTACATATTTGTGAGAGGTGTTTAACTTTGAATTGTATAAAGTTTTACATGCTGCTTAGCCTTAAACATCATGTTGCTATGCAAAATTAATCTCTTATCCCTTTGTTACTGGTCCGACGTCAATAATGATGGGTACATTAAGAGTTACAATGCGAGCCTCGGTTGCAGTGGCAACGGTGTTGGTGTAGTCATAACGCATCATGAGTCCCACCCGCACCTGGCCTGTAGCATCAGCGTGGGGAGTTACCAGAAGATTCACACCCACTTTGTTCGCTCGACGCCATGCCACCACCCTACAAACAGTCACAAAAAAAGAATTAGGAATACACAGTATTTGTATATACAGTAGTCACAAAAGGAGTGCTTCCTGTTACAGACATTGTCATGGAATCAAGTGATTAATGGAATGAAACAAGGCATGGGTGCTCATTGAGACCATCCTAAAGCTTGCATATGATTGTTGAGGCCACTAAAGATGAAAAGGTAGAAATGGTATAGATTAGGATGATCACAATGCCAGCAATCATTTAATTCGGACAAGACAACATGATGATTGTACAGTGGTCCCTCTCATTTAGCGAATTCATTAGTCTAGCCAAACCATCGCCAAAAGTGAATTTCGACAAACGCGAATAGTACTTTAAATGGGAAAATTATCCATTAGTCTTTGACGAGGCCCGAGTTCACCCTTTTGGGCCTTTTCAAACCGCCCGCCATGCGCATCGTCGATCGCCAACACACTCGGCGCCGTCTGCTTACTCTGTTTTTGCTAGAAGACATAGGCCTAGCCTATATATCTCCACAAAGAATTGACCTAACCTAGGTTAGATGTATATCAGGCAGCAGAATTCATTGTTATCTTCTGAATAGTCTTATTGATAAGGAATAACCACATAACCTTAGCAACAAGTTGCTAAGTCACTAGCTAGCCAGACCAAGAAATGGTCTAACCTAGCTTAGATATATATTTAGAGGCATAAATCACTTTTACCTTGTGAATGGTGAAGACTAGAATTTTCTATACCAACTGCTTTTCGATTGAGCAAAATAATGAAATTGGTTTTGGATCCGTGGTCACTTCTTTTATTACAGTAAAAGTCCTTTAATCCGACGACCGATGATTCGAATCTCCCAATAGTCCAAATTTTTCAATTTGAGGCCAAATCCGAATTCACCCGATGGTCCGAATTTCAAGAAGTCCCAAAGTCCCCTTTTTGAGGCATTAGTCCACTCAAATGACACATAATGGAGCACACACATATCATATGTTCATGAATTCACTTTAAAAGTTTACCATTGTCATTGTAGCCTATTACCTACTTCAAAACATTCAGATTAATGGTCAAAGGAAGCTACTGATATAAACGTAAACACCACATCGTCTGCTAGAGAGTTTGTTTTGCTCTTGAACGCATCCTTGGGACGCTCCGATGTGCTACTGGCTTGCACCGCATTTTCTGCAAGCGCATTCAGTCTTGAGCTTGAAAACGCACCCTTGGACGTTCCAATACGCTACTATTTATAGTTCAGTGATCGGAGCGTCCCAAGGGTGCTTTCAAGACAACATGACAAGGGTGCTTTCAATACAATTATAATATAACAGAGCACGTCACAAAAGGAAAATCACAAAAGGAAAATTACAAGAACCTCTCAGGGAAGTGCCGTTGTTAAGGCATTACTTCCCGAACCACATCTGATCTGATCTTCAAGAGCAAGACAAACTCGCTAGTAGACGGAAGAAGAAGAAGACGACGATGCGGACATATGGTGTTTACGTTTATATCAGCAGATTCCTTTGACCATTAATCTGAATGTTTTGAAGTAGGTAATAGGCTACAATGACAATGGTAAACTTTTGAAGTGATTTCATGAACATATGATGTGTGTGTGCACCATTGTGTCATTTGGGTGGCCTAATGCCTCAATGTTTTCGTCATACACAGGTTCATAGGGGTAAAGTCCGATAATCCGAAAAATCCACTAATCCGAACGAGGGCCGGTCCGCTGCCCTTCGGATTAACGGAAGTTTACTGTAATTATATTTATCGATTGGGCCCCTGAGTCAGCTGATGCGCGCGTGTGTGTTTGTGTGTCGCAGACTGTTCGGCACAATAAACAAAGCAAAACACAAGAGATATGAGGTTCACAAATCGGTTTGGTCAAGATTACTCTGTTAATATACGTTTATGAAATATACCTGGGATATTCTCGCTATCCAAGCAGCTCAGTTAGGGTTTTGTGAGTAGGCCTAAGCCTATCTATAGCCTAGCCTCGGCCTAAGAGTAACTCTCAATACGGCGCTCTACTATAGCCTACATGAAACATTAACAGCAATAGAAAAGACAATAGATAATAGATAACAGATTTTATTTACCATGAATTATTTAGAGTTAGGCCTGGTGAGACTAGCTTGCGGGCGGCGCATTCTGGGCCGACGCCATTCCGTGACGTCAGCATTCTCGCCAAAAGTGTATTTGAAGCGCCAAATTCGGATTCTGGTACCATATCCAACCTATCGCCAATACTGTGTTTCGCCAAGCTGAAATCCGCTAAACGCGAGGGACCACTGTACAGTACAAAGATCTTAACCCCCTCTGAAATCTTAATGAAACTTATTTATCTGATGACAGTAGCCACACTATTTGGCATTATTTTGGTGAACTGTTATTTGTGGTACTGCCTGGCTTGGTAGGAAGTTGCCAACTAGCTCCACAAAATGTTAAAATTACATGCGATTATATACGCGATCGCGTATATAATAACTTAAGTTTCCCAATTTATATAATCACGATCTGCGTGTAAATCGGTATTTATTAGTGGCCCCTTCATCATTGACGATATGCCTATAATATAATGGCACTCTTTCAAACCCTTGCGTCAGCTGTTTGAAACACCCGCCACAGGGAGAAGAGAGGCCACACATCGTAAGGGTACGCTAATTCTCTTACGGAATCGTCGTTATGATTGGGTACTCACTACGAAAAAACTTCGTAAAAAATAATAAAAGAAAATTTAAATAAGAATTGCTATAACCAAGCTTCCCAGCTTGTGAATGTTTTGACGTGCGGAGTATTCCCCTGAGACGCTGATCTGTCCAGCGTCATCTCGTCCTTCCTCTCCCTGTGGCCGTGCCGAGCGGACGTGTGTTCCGTCCTGTCTTCATTCTACGTTCTACTGGTCTCCTAGAGAGTCATTTGCTCATTTGTATTATTATGTTCCCCTCCACCAACCGAATTTACTCCTAAACTCAATTAATGAAATCAACAAATACATGTGACAGTCCAAGGATTCGAACCTAAGATGCTCACACCGAAATTCAGTTTAGACTACAGTGGTGCACCAACTTTCGCTACATCTCGATTCGCGGATCGCACTTTCGCGGCAGTGTCTAAATATCCCGCCGATTTGAGTTTGGCGGTAAAAACTCGCATTTTCGCGCCCGAGCTTCGAAAATGAAGGCCTATTCAGCCACAAGCAAGAGGATTCGGTAGAGGAAAAATAAATGTTTGTGTCGAAACACGACCCAATACCAGTATATAGTCACCCAATGACTATAACTAATCAATACACATACTTACAAATACTCAATAAAATTATTTGTAATTACAAATAGGCCTACTCATGTTGAACGTACCTAGCCTAGTCACCCAATGACCCAGAATTGCTAAACCAACTAAAACTGGAATTGGTAAACTTACTTACAGATATTCAATACTTTAATGAGTCTATAATACTGATTAGCAAAGCATTATAATAGGTTACACTGCTTAGACATAAGGTTATAAGGTTAACCTGTGCCACCGCCATAGGCGCCATTTGCAAATGCACTGTTTTGGGTTCAAGCGGCGCCATGATGCCATCTAGTGGCCTTAACTGAAACTGATGTCTTGGTTCAAATTATAGGCGCATTTTTGCTTGAGTTTTGGCTCGAGCCAAAATGCGTCTCATAGTATCATATACGGTTGGAGCATCAGTATCGTACCGTAACGCTAAGTTCGCTAACTGAACTCTACCAAAACATTGCATAGGCCTATGGCGGTGGTTCAGAAGTATAAGAACTGTAATTCATTATTATGCCTTGCTAATCAGCACTATAGACTCATTAAAATATTGAGTACCTGTAAGTAAGTGTACCAATTCCAGTTTTCGTTGGTTTATAGCAATTCTTTGTCATTGGTTGCCTAGGTTTGTTCAACTTGGGAGTGAGTTTTCGTACATGCCCGGTCCCTATTAAATTAATTCCCATTACCTCAATGCCCCAACTTTCGCTAATCGCACTTTCGCGCCACTTTCGGCGGTCCCTATTGGCCGCGAAAGTTGGTGCACCACTGTAGACAAGTCGGGTGTCCCCATTGGCACGTCCACAGGAGTGTGTTAATTTAGGGTACCGTGTGTTGGCGTCTACGTGTCCCCATGGTCACGCTCGCCATTTTTAATTTTTTTTTGTCAGTCTCATCGCTTAGCCTTACTAACTAGTTAGGAGGCTATTTGTGCAGGGCACTGCTACTTTGCTACCATTAAGGTGGAGGTAGCGGTTTTTATTTGTTTTAGCAGACGCTTTGGTTCAAGAGTTGCTCCACGTGGTGGAGAGCTTTCTAGAGTGTGCTGGCCTTTTTCCCCTCTGGCCTGGGGCATCGTGTGATGGCTGGTTGCTGTTCATCGCTGGAGATAAGAGTGTCGCGTGTCGTCGTGCTGCTTGCCCTAGGCCTCGTGGCTTGCCTCAGTTTAAGGGTAAATTTTTATGACTAGGATGCATTATTGTTATTATTGTGTCTTATAATAATTATAGCCATAAGATGTGACCTTCACTCTCATGTAGTGATATTAAGCATGACTGGAAGGTGTCAGGAGACGTCCTGACAGTGATATTTATGTTCAATTGTGTGAAGCTATCTCGGGCAGACGAGTTAGTAATCACAAAGGGTTTGGGTCTTCTCCTCCGGCGGGAAATTGGCAGAATTTTTTTTACCGGAAGCTCGCCTCGGCGAGCAAGGGAAAACAATCCAATGAACACGTTCGTGGTCGGAGTACCACCGCAATTCCCGGCGGAAGAGAAGGCTTCCTAAAGGGGTTTTCGGCTCAGCCGGAAGGACTCACCTATACAATATATATTATCCTCCAGCGGCGGGGAAGGACCTAAAATCCGTCGTCGCGGCGGAAAGGCTTAGTTTGGTGCTAAAACTATCCCCCATGAAGCGAGGCGTTAGGATAGTTACCAAGGGACATTCTATAGGAATGCGTTAGTATAGGTCAGTGATACGGAGTGTCATAGATAAGTAGTCGGATTACCTTCAAGGAAAAAAAACGGACAAGGGATTTTTCCAGAAGGATACGAAGGAAAGTTAGAGTGGCACGTGGAGCTAGATCTAATTTTCCGGCGTATTCGAGGCATATACATGTGTGGATGTCTTGGATTATCCTTATGAGCATTGATTCCTGGAAATTTCTTTCCAGATACCACGCAGTAACCTCGGCAAGGACTCCAGGTGGGGGGGGGGGGGGGTCATTCATTCCATCATGCCTTCAGTAACATTGTGTTTAATGCCGACATGTATGAGCACACCAGTTTTTAACCATCAGCTGTGTATTAAGTGTGTCACGTGCTTGGACCAATCCCAGGGGATCTGGCTGTCTAGAAAGTGCGGTGTTTGTACAGAATTATGGAAAGGCTTTTTAATTCATCGTGAAACGTCTTGTCAAGTAGCTTTACTAGCAATAAAAGCATCTTTTACGGCATACACGAAGGACATAGCACATTAGGCCCTTCATTGTGACGATGAGGCGCTGACTCACACTTTCGGAATCCCTAGACCCCTCTGGGTGTTCTCGGTACTTATCCACTGGTTCGGGGTGCCGCCATACACTATTGTCCGAGGCTTTTGAGGCCACTAAGTTATGGCTAATACTCTCACATTCTCTTCCACCTGCCGGGTACCTTCGGTACTTATCTGCAAAAACCTTCGCAGGCACCCGAGTTGTAGTATGACGCAGTTCACTCGCACGTGGTATATAAAAGACTGGCCTAAGGGAATGTGTCAAAGAGTCAATTGCACTAGTACTACCCCTGGGAGACTTCTCTGCCACCTCCGTTCCCACCTCCGAACTGCCAGATTGGACGTGAGGCTTGGAGGAGGTAGGGACGGAGGTAGGAGGACGGAGACCCGGCGATTGCCGGAGCCCCGAGCACGAAGCCTCCGTGCGCGGTTTATGTTTATTACCAGAACCCTTCCCGCCTGAAGACGTAACTGATGACGCTGTCTCAGGTGATGTCCTCCTTTTCTTGGTAGTCGGTGGTCGTGACGAACCTGATGACCTGGAAGACTGCTTCAGTGGGGATCTTGACTGTGACCTGGTCCATGTCACGCGGCGATACTGACCGCGCCTTCTTTTTTTTTGAGGGGGGGGGTCCCAAGAGCTATCCGAATCATCACTACTACTGATTATTTCTTGAGACAGTACTTTTTAGTTTTCGGTTTAGATTTACTGATAGACCGTGATGGTTTCGGTTGTGGTGTCTGGGATTTTATGATCAAATACTCCTAGACCGCCTCATCGGAAACTTATGTGCCTTATGTGCAATGTCCTTCGTGTAAGCTATAAATGTTGTTTTTAGGGCCAATAAAGCTACTTGACAATATTGATCACGATGAATTAACAAGCCTTTACGTAATTCCGAGCAAACACCACACTTTCGGGACATCCAGATCCCCCGGGATCGGTCTAAGCATGTAACACATTTAATACACAACTGGTGATTAAAAACTGGTATGCTCAAGCAAATTGGAGTGGAACATAAGGTTACGAAAGGCATGATGTTATTACGACCCCCCCCCCGCCGGGATCGGCCCTCCTACCTGGGGCTCGTGCCGAGGTTACTGTGTGGTACTATATCTGGAAAGAAATTTCCAAGAATCAATGCTCATAAGGATAATCCAAGACATCCACACATGTATATACCCCAAATACACCGGAAAAGTAGATCTAGCACCACTTGCTACTCTAACTTTCCGTTATACCCCTCTGGGAAAAAAAAACTTGTCCGGTTTTGTCCCTGAAGGTAATTTGACTATAGTCAGGTCTTGACATACACGGTTAATTCGTACACTGTACTGTACAGTGTACAGTATATCAAAACCGTGTTATAAATATAACAGGTCTTATGGGAATTAATTAATTCGTTCCAGCCACTTTCCCAAAGTCACCCTTTTGGCCCTTTTGGCCCTTTTTGCCTACCTTCAGCCGACTTATATTACATTATACCACCAAAATCATATATGACATAACATAGAATACATTAAGCATCAATAAGAACTGTTTTGGACCTGTTACTGACTTATTTGTGTGAATAGACGTGTTGACGTTCGGTAGATATCCCTGCCCCGTCTCGGCCTCAACCCCGACCCCGTTACTGTACTTACACTAGTTGTACTTACACTAGTTGTATTTGCGGGAGTGAGCATGCTCGTTAATTCCCGCCTCCTAAGATATGTTTGTCATACAGTGCTTTGAAACTATGCACTGATGGTGCAGACACTACTTCGGCTGGCAATTTGTTCCACCCACTAATCGAGTTGGTAGGAAATCTTTTACTTTTCAGATCAGATTTACTATTAGGCACTTTCAGTTTGTAGCTGTGACCTCTTGTTCTCTCACCTCCATCCCTCTCTATGAAGTTTTCTTGGTCGATTTTGTCAATACCTCTAACACATTTGTATGTCTGAATTTGCTGTCCTCGTTTCCTTCTCTGTTCCAGTGTAGGTAGATTCAATCTCTCGAGCCTCTCTTGGTACTCCAAATTTTCCAAACCTGGGATCATCCTCGTAGCTGCTCTCTGTACCCTCTCAATTTTGTGCATATGTTTCTTCATGTGAGGGGACCACACTACAGATGCATATTCCATCCTGGGTCTTATTATTGCCGTTATTATTTGTTTCATGGTGTTTTCATTAAGATAATTGAAAGACATCCTGATATTTGCCAATAGTGCTAGTGATTCTCTCACTATCTTATTTACGTGGCTTTCCGGAGACATGTTATCCTTAAATTCTATCCCCAAGTCTTTTTCTTTTTCTGCTTTGGGAATCACTTTGTTTCCTAGTTTATAATCTTTTCTAGGTCTGTACTTGCTTTACCCATTTCTAGAGTCTTACATTTTCCTGCATTGAACTCCATATTCCATTTGATGCTCCATTCATGGATCTTTTGCAAATCTGATTGAAGTTCAAGGCAATCCTCCTGGGTTCTGATAGTTTCAAGCAGCTTAGCATCGTCCGCAAACATGCTTGTGTAGCTTGTTAGTCCCTCAGGTAAGTCATTTATACTTTGGGGGGGTACTAACAGTGGAGTCGGAGGATGCAGTGCCTACTATTCCCATGAAACAGGCACCGGCACTAGAACTAGTAGAGTTTTCCCATGCTAGAATAAGAAGGGCTATAGAAAAAATGAACAGAAGTAAGTCACCGGGACCGGATGGGATACACCCAAGAATCATAAAGGAAGGAGGGGAGATGTTAGTAGAGCCATTGAAAATGTTATTTGAGGTATCGTTTAATACAGGACAAATCCCGATGGACTGGAGAGAGGCGAACATAACAGCTATATTTAAGAAGGGAAAGAGAAATGACCCAGGGAATTATAGACCAGTCAGTTTGACAAGTGTTGTGTGTAAACTAATGGAAACGGTAATTAGAGAAGGAATAATGGATCATATGAAGTCAAACCAACTTTTCAGTGGGAGACAGTTCGGATTCTTGCCGGGGAGGTCGACGGTACTACAGCTAATTAAGGTGGTAGATGATTGGATGCAAATTCTAGAAGATGGTGATGTAATAGACGTGGTATATTGCGATTTTATGAAGGCCTTCGATAAGGTCCCACATAAAAGGTTAATAGAGAAAGTTAGAAGCTATAATATAGGGGAGAAATGTGTGAAATGGATAGAAGCCTTCCTGAAAGATCGGAGACACAGGGTACTGGTGAATGGAATAGGCTCGGGGTGGAGGGAAATTACAAGTGGGGTACCTCAGGGATCTGTGTTGGGACCACTGCTGTTCGTTATATTTATCAACGACTTGCCTGAAGTTATAACTAATGGAAGTGAGGTATACCTGTATGCGGATGACACTAAACTGTATAGAAGAGTGAGGAGTAAGGAAGATATGGGTTTGCTTCAAGGAGATGTGGAGGGCATGAAGGGATGGTCTGAGCATTGGTTAATGCCTTTTCATCCAAAAAAATGCAAGTACATGCGGATTGGGACCAGCAAGATAGACAAGGTAGGATACAGTATGTATGAAGCGATGGAGGAAGTGAGTGCAGAAAAGGATATAGGAGTAGTGATAGACAATATGTTAAATTTCTCAGAACATTTAGCGGAAAAGATAAACAAAGCCAATAGAATTGTAGGGCTGATAAGGAGGACATTTGTGTCACTTGACGAAGAAATCTTCAGGAATCTATATACAGCGCTGGTTAGGCCGCACCTGGAATATGCAAACCAGGTGTGGGCTCCATATATGGTAAAGGATATAGAAGCAGTGGAGAAAGTGCAGAGGAGAGCTAGCAAGCTGGTACCAACGTTGAAGAACGCGGGCTATGAGCAGAGGTTGAGGACACTGGGGCTTCCGACACTGGCATATAGGAGAAAGAGAGGGGATATGATAGAGACTTTTAAGATAGTGTCAGGAAAGTACGATGAGGATGTGTGTGAAGGTATCTTCTTGATGCGGGAGGGAACAAGAACGAGAGGACACTCTAAGAAAATTTACAAAGAAAGAAATAGGCTTGAGAAGGCAAAGAACTCATTTTGTGATAGAGTGGTAAATGAGTGGAACGCACTGCCCCAGTATGTAGTCGATTCCGAATCAATAAGGGAGTTTGAAAGTAATCTTGATAAAGCATGGGGAAGACAAGATTTGAAGTTTGATTATAAAGCAAAGATACAGAATAGTAAAAATGTTGCGTCTGCTACCGCCGCCGCCAACACCGTGAACGACCGCAGCAGTGCAAGTACTGGTACTGAGCTGGATACACAGGCATAGTTTGCCTTTTTCCAGAGGATCTACTGTAAGAAACTGTAAGAAATTTACAAATATTAAAAACATAATTGGGGCTAGGACAGATCCTTGTGGTACTCCACTCGTAATTAGAGTCCAGTTTGACGATTTCCCCCTTACTGTTGTTCTCATCTGTCTTTCACTAAGGTAGCTCTCCATCCATTTCAGCAGTTTGTCTCCTACTTTTCCCTCATGTTTTAATTTCCACAGCAATCTCTTGTGTGGAACTTTATCAAATGCCTTTTTAAAGTCTAGGTAGGCACAGTCTACCCCATCCTTCCCTCTGGTCCACTGTGTTTATTACTCTAGAGTAAAAACTCAACAAGTTGCTTACACATGATCTGCCTCCTCTGAATCCAAATTGTCGGTCAGTAATTAATCTTTTGGATTCCAGGTAGTTCACCCATTTGTCCCTTATTAATCCTTCCAGAATCTTCATGAGGATGCTCAATAGTGATACAGGTCTATAATTCAGTGGTTTATCTCTGCTTTGTGCTACAGCTAGCACATCGGCCCCCTCCAGGTTCCCAGGCATGTTGATCGTCCTCATCATCGTAACCAGAGAACACAGATATATTGTCCATCATATCATCATCATCATCAGACTGGTTGTCACTGTCGGGGACGCTCCCTCCCTCCCCCTCTCTTTATTATGGTTCAATAGACCAGAAAGTAGAGAAGAATTTATAACCCTATTGATAATCCAAAACTATTGAACACACTTAAAAGTGTATGTTATTTGGTCTCTATATAAGCTGTGAATAATTTCCGATATGGTGGAATTAAAGAAAACATTTTTCCACCAACTCATAATCAGCAAAAATTACAAATGTCAATTAAAAATATGCTACAATATTACCCCATCATTTTGTAGAAGGCAAAAATATACCGTGGGGAAAAAAATATAAAAATCTATCAAATGCAAATCTTCCGTCGCTCGGAATCTCGGCACCTAGCTGTCTAGACATTAAATAGATAGACAGACAGACATTTGATGCATAAATAACATTCTTAAAAAAAAATATATATATATATATATATATAATATATAGGCCTACCTACAGTAGGCTTGGGCCGCCACCCGTATATGATCCCGACTTTTCCGTGTTGTAGCCGACTTTGGAACTTTTGAGGTTACCGTGTCCAAATGAAACCGTGTATAAAAAAACATGTGTATATCGAGACCTGACTGTACTTATCTATGACACTCCGTATCACTGACCTATACTGATGCATTCCTATAGAATGCTCTTTGGTAACTATCCTAACGCCTCGCTTGACGGGCAATAGTTTTAGCACCAAACTAGGCCATTCCGCCGTGACGACAGATTTTAAGTCCTTCCCCGCCGCTGGAGGATATCTAACGTATAGGTGAGTCCTTCCGGCTGAGCCGAAAAAACCCTGGAGGAAGCCTTCTCTTCCGCCGAGGATGCGGTGGCACTTCTGACCACTAATGGGTTTATTGGATCGCTCTCCTGCTCGTCGAGGCGAACCTCCGGTAGAGAATTTCACCCAATTTTCCGCCGGAGGAGAAAAACCAAACCCTTGTGTTGACTAACTCGTCTGCCCGAGATAGCTTCACACAACATCACATAAATAATACTGTCAAGACGTCTCCTGACACCTTCCGTCATGCTTAACCCCCGGGATCCGGGGGCCCTCATATGAGGCGATCGTCGTGTCCGGGGGTATTCCTGAAAAATGGCTATTTCATAATTCGATATCTACTGATTGAGACCACCTAGAGCAGTCAACTAAATTGCATAGTGTAGAACCAACCTTCGTCTGTAGAATGACGTTGAGTTGACATCGCTACGATGATGGGAATGGAGGTAATTTCCCGCGTATTTTCGCCTGCGTCCGAACGCTTCGCCGCGACCTTGGCTAGCACGCACTAAGTAACTCGTCGCTTCGGTGGCTTTTGTACCGGTACACGATATTATGTTTATATGGAGATAATGTGATATTATTGTGTCATTTATTACTTGTTCAACCATTATTTGAGTTATATGAAACTTTATATATTTTTATGTGATTGAGGGAGGCAAAAGGCCTATAGCGAGTGCCTCCCCCATAGTTGATAGAGTGACAGGGCCAAAATCAAGGGATGTTCGAGCCAAAATGCCTGGACATACAGAGTTTGAAGCAATTTAAGTCATAGGAAGAGGGAAAGACTGATTCTGGGAAAGAGTTCCAGAGCTCAGCTGTTGAGTAGAAGAAAGTTTGAGAGTAACATTTCACTCTTGGGTTGGAGATGTTGCACAGAGTAGGGGTGGGATTGAGTTGCAAGACACGTACCACGTGCCCTACGTAAAGGAGGTGATATACACTGGGAAAGCTCTGAGGAACACTGATTATTATAGTAGCGAGAGAGATGCAACATTGCGGCGGACAGAGAGAGATTGCAGAGAGTTAGTGAGTGGACGGTAGTTAATGATACGAAAGGCCTTCCTTTCAACTTTGTCTAGGAGAGCGGTGTGAGAGGACCCTCCCCACACATGTGAACAATACTCAATACAAGGACGCACTATGCCCCTGTACAGAGCAAGAAGCTGTGCAAGGGAAAAGAACCCCCTAAGGCGGTTGAGCACACCCAGCTTCTGGGAGGCTGCCTTAGCAAGACTGGTAATATGGTCCTTCCAACTGAGAGCAGAAGAAAAAGAGACACCAAGAATATTGAGAGAAGATCAAGGATTGATTTTTGTATTGTTGAAGAATAAGGGATAGTCACTGTTATTGTAATATTATTGTGTCACTTTCACTTTTATTGTAATATTATTGTGTCACTTTCACTGTTATTACTCTTCTTGTTATGAATTATTATCACTCTCACTGTTATTATTGAGTTATTATTACTTGTTATACATTTTGTGTCACTTTCACTTACTAGGTTAGAGGCTAGGCTATGCAAGCGTACAGTACCGTACGGTATCGTAATTGACACTTGTAATTATTACATTTGGTTGTTTCTTTCACTTAGACATATTGTTATATTGTTTTTAGTGTCACTTTCACTTGCACATAGTGTTTTATTGTTTTAGTGTCACTTTCACTAGTGTTCTCAGGGTCAGTGCCACTTAGAAGTTTACCAGGATGTGGAAATCATCGTGGCAAGGCACAGTGCTACCTGACATTCCTGGCACTGATACAAGGTTTTGGTGTTTGTCTGGGGTCTTCGGGTGGTGTGGCTGCAGACATGGCACCGTTTCTGGGTCTTGCGACCAGCAGCTACTGGAAGGCCGACGATCCTGTGCTTCTTGTGGTGTTCGGAAGCGTATGTGCGGTCCATGGTGCCAGCTCCTGGCATATGTTGAGCTCGTGGGGCATCCTCAGGCACGGCATATTCCCCAATGAGATCCAGAATGAGCTGTTTCTGGAATCTCAGAAGGTTGGTGTATTTCCTGGGCATTGTGGGGTTCATCAGCTTGTACAGGTTGTATGAGTTCAGCATAGACACATCCATCATGTGCAGGAAGAACTTCTTATACCACCTGCAGGAGGTCCGCAGGCAGTCGATGAAGCCGACCTGCATGTCTGACTTGTCAACCAGACGCATGTTTATGTTGTAGTCCATAACTGCGTCTGGCTTCATGATGGGCTCCCTGGTCCTGTGGTTGACTTTGCCAGAGTCAACCAGGTTGCCCTTGTGGATGGTGCTGATCATGTTGACCTTCCTTTGGTCGTGCCAATGGATTGCCAGCATCGGACCATGTTGCTTGAGGAAGATGTCCTTCTTCTTGGTCTTTTTTGGGAATTCCGGCATGTTCTTCCTCGTCCCCCGTACTGTGCCCACAGTCTGGGTTTGCTGCCTGTTCAGGTACTTGGTGAGGATGGGGGACATATAATAGTTGTCCGTGTAGAGTATGTGGTTGTTGTTGAAGTAGCGATCCATCATCGCCTTCACCACTGCTCCACCGAACCCTATTTCTTGATCTGCAAGAACCTCACCCTCCTTCCCACTGTAGACAATGAAGTCCAGCACATAACCCGTCTTACAGTCACAGAGGACGAAGAGCTTGATACCGAATCGATGTCTCTTGGATGGTATGTACTGCCGGAAGTGAAGGTTCCCCCGGAACAGCACAAGAGACTCGTCGATCACGACCTATTGAAAAGGCTTCAAGAATGTGGAAAACTTGGCCTTCATCATGTCGTAGAATCCCCTTATCTTCCACTGGCGGTCTGTTCGGTGTACATTGGTGTTGGTAACGAAGTGCAGGTTACCAAGTATGGCGAAGTAGCGGTCCCGGGACATAAGTTTGCCAAAAGCAGGTGTGGCAATTATGTCGCCTGTGATCCAGTAGTCTGCCAGCCGATGCTTCTTCACATGTGCCATGAGCATGGTCAGTGCTATGAACACATACATTTGGGCAATGGTAACAGGCTTCCAGGCCTTCATGTGGGAACTATGGGTCTTGCCACTGAGGTTGTCACTGAGGGCCTGCTGCTTATTGGTCTCATCGACAACATATGACATGACATCATTGTCGAAAAAGGCCTTGAATAGCTCGGCAGGTGTTGAGTTGGGTCCCCCTGGAAAAGATAGATCAATCCCTGCGGCATGTTGGGCGTCATCGAATGTGGCATCTTGTGGCTGAAAGGTGGCCTCATCCTCCCACGTCCAGACATCAGCATGCCTGGCACGGGGACGGGGACGGGAAGCAGGGGCGGCCTGGGCACGGCCACGCCCACGCTGACCAGCAGGGCCCCTGGCACGGCCACGTCCAAGGGCACGGCCACCCCGAGCACGGGGACGTCCACGGCCACGCCGGGGTGCTGGGTCGTCCACCCACTCAGCTTCGTCCACAACAGGGTCGTCTGGCAGGTCATAATTATCATCCCCCGAATCTGCACCGTGGTCGTCCATATATCTTGAAGGGCGGCCATATTCGTGGGTGTCTTCAGGGTCATAGGTGGGATCCTGGTCGTCAGTTGGTGGTGATACATCAGGTGGCGACTGCTGGCGTGGGCGGCTAGTGGGTGGTGAAGGTGAGCTAGTTGGCTCTGAAGTTTTTAGGCGACGACGAGAGCGTTTTGGGGCAGTTTAGGGCCTGAGGTGCTGCTTTGTGCCCCCCCTGTGGCCATGAACAAGACCCTTCTGGAGGTGCGTTGACCACTTGCACCACTTGCACCACTTGTTGATGGCTGTGGGTCATGCTGCGACAATACCGCACCACTTGCACCACTTGTTGATGGCTGTGGGTCATGCGGGGACAATTCCGCACCACTTGCACCACTTGTTGAGGGCTGTGGGTCATGCGGGGTCAATGACGCACCAGCCGCGGGTGAGGAGGTCCCGGGAGACAAAGGAATAGGCCTACCCACGCTCGACTCTTCACTCTCATCCTTACTATCAGCATCTTCACCTCTTTCCCTTTCGGCCGCCTCTCGTGCCTGCTTCCTTGCACTATCCAGCACAGCTCTCCTATAAAAATAACTGGCTATTTTTGCCGGGGAAGGTGTCCCCACAGCCGACGCCGGGGTCGCAAGCGTGTGCGTCGTGTCACGTTAACGTGATGCGGGTAGAACACTTCCCATTTCACTAACATTTTCATCACCTTCATGATGTTCACCGCATCTAACATTGTCATCATTATCATCATCACCATCGTCATCATCAGTGCTATGAAAGCCCTGGAATTCTTCGCCATCTTCCACTTCATCAACATCTTCACTAACCACATGCTCTTCGTCAAAATCACTCGCAATCTCAATCTCACTAAGTTCATCACTATCGTCACTTAACTCTTTTAGTACACGTGCAACACCACCGGGACTTAGGAATGCTTTCTTGGTCCTTTTAGCCTTGCCTTTCTTAGGCTTACGGGTCGCGGCGGCGGGCGGCGATTCGGACACAGCAATTTTTTTCGGATTAACTCCAGCCATCATGGATGCGAGATAAGAACTGATGCTGCCTGGTAGTTTGTGCTTGGTGGCGCTGCGGTTGCCCACACACAAACAAAAATCCGCCCGCGCAATTTGAACGCTTTGATTTTGATTTTGCCTCATATGAGGCCTCCCGGACTCCTAACCAAAATACGTTTTGCCTCATATGAGGCCTCCCGGATTCCAAGTGTTAATATCACTACAGTATATGAAAGGGAAGGTAAAATCTTATGGCTACAATTATTATAATATTCAATAATAACAATAATATACCCTAGCCATAAAAATGTTTACCCCTAAACTGAGGCAAGCCACGAGGCCTAGGGCAAGCAGCACGACGGTACGCAACACTCTTACCACCATCGATGAGCAGCAGCCAGCCATCACACGACGCCCCGGGCCAGTGGGGAAAAACGGGCAGCGTACTCCAGAAAGTTCTCCACCACGTGGAGCAACTCTTGAACCATTGCGTCTGCAAAATCAAATCAAACCGCTACCTCCACCTTAATGGCAGCAAAGTAGCAGTGCCCCGCAATAATAGCCTCCTAACTAGCTAGCAAGGCTAAGCTACGAGCATTGAAACAAAAAAAATAACAATGGCGTGCGTGACCAAGGGGACACGTAGGATGCCAACACACGGTACCCTAAATTAACGCACTCCTGTGGACGTGCCAATGGGGACGCCCGACCTGTCTAGTCTAAACCTATTCTAGAACATCTCAGATAATACAAATGAGCAAATGACTCACTAGGAGACAGTAGAGCGAAGAATGAAGACGGCACGGAGCACACGTCCATTCGGCACGGCCATAGGGAGAGGAAGGGCGAGATGACACTAGCGGATCAGCGTCTCATGGGAATACTCCGCACGGCAAAACATCCACAAGTTGAGAAGCTTGATTTTAGCAGTTCTTATTTTTATTTTATTTTATTATTTTTTACGAAGTTTTTTCGTAGTGAGTACCCAATCATAAGGACGATTCCATAAGACAATTAGCGTACCCTTACGCTGTGTGGCCTCTCTCTCTCCCTGTGGCGGGTGTTTCAAACAGCTAACGCAAGGGTTTGAGGGAGCCATTATATTATAAGGCATATTGTCAATGATGAAGGGGCCACTAATAAATAACAGCATGTGCTGTCTCCTGATATTATTATAAAACCTAGGTTAGGCCAATTATTTGCGGAGATATGAGTAAGAGATAGGTCACGAGATCTAAGACACAGTACTGTATACAGTATCTTGAGATTCCCGATATTACCGCAAATGGCGGCTAACTTATTCTATGGGTATTTACACCATTAAAACTGAACCACATGGTGTAGAGAGTTCTAGTTTTCACCTATACCACATGGTGTAGAGAGTTCTAGTTTTCACCTATCACAAGATAACAGCAAGTTCTATCTTGTGATATTATTATATAACCTAGATTAGGCCATTTATTTGCGGAGATATGAGTAACAGTATACAGTATGACTAAAATATCCAGAGACTTCTGATATTACCCCAAACTTGGATAATTTACCTACTTAACTTCACTACACATTTTCATTGGTGAGTACGCTGCTGTTGCTGTTAGAGTTCAGGGGCTACAGTATTATTCCAAGTACATACATGTGAAATTGGGGAGAATAGAAGGGTAGTATTCACTGTTATCTTGTGAATGGTGTACAGTGGAACCCCCATCTTCGCCACATCAGTCTTCGTTGTTTCAATCTTCGTTGTAGACACCAAATATTCCCAATTTCCATGTTCGCTCAAAAAGCTTCCATCATGGCACACAAATATTCCAGTCAAAACCCGAAAAAAGCAAAAATAATGAAAAAAATTGACATAAAACTAGAAAACAAAAACAATCAAAAAAAGTTAACTGAACTAAAAGAATCTGCCTCTGTCAAGGTGTTTGCCGCTTAGAGACAAAATCCGAGATCCGATCGTCATTGCGCAAGATGCCGCCGTCTTTGTATAACGTCAACACTAGCCGAGCCTAGCTCACAGTCCATTCGTTTCTATGTTGAAAAACCAGCTGTTTGCAAGCTTTTTTGTGCCTGAACCTCGTATCTATCGCATTTATTATAACCTCTAGTACATCTGGTGATAGGGATGGTGGGCCTGGTGGTAGTAATGAAGGAAATTCATGCTCAAAACACAGAGCAAAGGCCAGTCGGACGAAAGCGGTTAAAATATCCTAGACGATGTTTGGCTAGGCTAAATATGACAATGATTTAAAATAAAGTCTGTGTGGTAAGAAATCTTCTCATAATATGTATTTATACATATTCTCATAATATGTATTTATTGGATGTATTTGGGGCGAAATGGGTACTTGAGGGGTGACTGGACGAATTTAGAACCTAGGCTAGGCCTAGCCTAGGCCTACCATTTTTCCCATGAGAATAATGCCACAATGTACAGTATTTGTAATGCACCTTATGTATTTATACATATTCTCCTCATAATATGTATTTATTGGATGTATTTGGGGCGAAATGGGTACTTGAGGGGTGACTTAGAACCTAGGATAGGCCTAGCCTAGGCCTACCATTTTTCCCATAAGAATAATGCCCCACTGTACAGTATTTATAATGCACCTAAGTTTTAAAATGGGTACTTGAGGGGTGACTGGACGAATTTAGAACCTAGCCTAGGCCTACCATTTTTCCCATAAGAATAATGGCCCAATGTACAGTATTTATAATGCACCTAAGTTTTTATGGTTAGGACTGTTATTTAACCATGTCTACATTATTATTATTTACCATGCAATAGATTTACTTTATGTAGACTGTTTTCATAGGCTAAAACTGGAAAAAAGTGCAACTTTTAGAATGAGCACGGAACCGATTAGAATTTTCCCCATAAGAACAGTACCCCGATCTTGGCTGTTTCAATCTTAGCTCGATTTCTGCGGAACCGATTAGGAGCGAAGATGGGGGTTCCACTGTAGATTATAACACTTTAAACCGGACACAAATCCCGTCAAACTTGGATATTTGCCGAGATCTACGGGGACCTGTCCGACATACCAATGCCATACTACTGGACTCGGTTCTGGAGCCCGAGTGTCCCAAGATTGAGGAACTCGCGCAGCTGGTATACGACATCATACTAATGGAGATGGATGACTACTATAAGGAGCTAAAGTAACACTGGAGATTTGAGTTGCCCCGTGTCCTTGCTACTTGGAGCCAAGGTTAACGGCTGACCGCTGATACTTCCCCTGACGCAGACGACGATGATACTTGGCGAAGTAGCTGCCCTACGGCTGGAGGAGGAGCTGAGCTGCACCTGTAACACCGAGGCCAACTACCCAGTTGACGTATGAAGCCCTTAAGGCTCAGATAACTACGCTACCAACCCCACCTGTGACGCCGAAGTCCAACACCCGGCTGAGATATTGTCGTATATGTTTACCAATTGTACTAGTATCAATGCCTTCCACTTGTTTCTCTGTCTATGTAAATACAGTAGGGTCTCACATAAAACGAGTTTATGGTCGATAAACGAGGGCGTTTTATGCGAATTCGTTTTATGTGAACACAGCATTTTGGTGGCGCAATATCGTCAATGTTCACTGTAAGCGAAAATTTTCGTACAAAGCGAACGATATTTCGTACGTTTTGTATGATATTTCGGCGTTTTATATGAAAGCGTACGATATTTTGTACGATATTTCGGCGCTCTATATGAAAACTCCTTGTATTTGCCCCACTTTGGCGGCGGACTCGTTTTATGTGATCACATTCGTTCTGATCGAAAATTAAATATTAATATTTTAGGTCGGTCGTTTTAATCGAGACTCGTTTTATGCGAACACGTTTTATGCGGGACCCTACTGTACTGTATACCATATTCCATGTAGATTTCTTGTGCCTCCTACTTCCCCAGCCACCAACCTTAATTTAGCTCCTTCACTTCACTGTTAACCCCTCAAACCCGGTTGGGCTCTGAGGCACCCGTAACAAACGCGGCCCGCGGACCCCGGAAGGGCTCGGAGGCTCCGGCAGCTTGAAAGCCTGTAAGCTTGTTTTGAAAGGCGTCCGTCCGACGCATATAAACACAGCCGGTTGGCCCGACGCCGCGCACCTCCAAACACAAGAAGGAGAGGCGTAGTTTGTTTTTGTGTCGCTGTAAAGTCGACCCTCGATTTAACGGACCCCGATGTAACGGACTTCGGATTTAACAGACTCTGTCCGTAGCCGGACAATGGACCCAGCAACGGACATAGTCCGTTGCTCGAAAAAAAAGTCCAGTAATTGGCTGGCGCGGCGCACCAGTTTCGCGGAAAACCCCTGTATTTCTATGTTTTTTATTTGTTTATCTCGGTAATGAAAGAATATTTTTATTAAAAAAACTGTATTTTTATGTGCAATATGTAAGGAAAGACATAAAAACACCCGGAAAGTTAAAAATCTTCATTTTCGAGGCATATTAGAGCTAAATCGGCGATTTTCCAGGAACGGATATTTTCCAGTAACGGACACCTTCTCCCCCCTATTAGTCCGTTAAATCGAGGGTCGACTGTATGTTGTAATTTCAGTAGTGAAAAGTGGCTAATATGGCTGACATCGCCACAAAGTTCTCTCCACGGAAATTGTCATCACAATTGAACCAGTTGACTTAGAGAGCTCTACTCAACGCCATTCTACAGGTACGAAACACATCTACACTTGGGAATGTGCGGGAATGCGGAAGCAGTCAAAATAACAAAGATACGGTAGCCTAGGCGAGAAGTTTTTTCGGCCAAATCCCCCGGGTTTCAGGGAATATTTATAGAATACATAGCCGAGGCTGGAGGGTTAAAGATCACTGGCGCTAGAGGGACATCCGACAGTAGCAAAGCACAGGGGGAAGCTGACCGCTTCGCTCGTGATTAGGGGATACGTATCGCTATAGAATTGCTAGATAAAAGCCCATCGCCAGGATTCGTTCTAACTGGCAACTTTGACCGTGTTACTCTTGGAATTGTTTCTATCTTTCTTTCTATATATCTATCTATCTATCTATATGCTCAGGCCCAATCCACACTTTTCCTATTTTTTATTTTTATTTTCTATTTAATTCTATTTTATTATTATTTTTTTCTTGGGGGTGGCCGCCTCAAGACAGAGCAAGAACAGGGAAAACACAACATAATACAATGAACAAACACAGATAAAACATAAATTCACACACATCTAGGTCACCCAGGAGAATACCCAGAGACCAGGGTCACCAAGGTTGCTCCAGCACTCCCCCAGCCCCCGACCACCCGGAGAGGTTCCGATCTCGGCAGGCAGACATGCAGCGGAGCCGAAGCAACAAGCCCGCCCACCACACTTCCAGGCACACCCTTCATATTATTTATTAGTGGCCCCTCCATCATTGACGATATGCCTATTAAATAATAGCTCTCTTTCAAACACCCGCGGTCAGCCTGTTTGAAACACCCACCGCAGGGGAAAGAGTACTACATCATAAGTGCAACGCTAATATACTCTTATGGAATCGTCTTTATGATTGGGTACTCACTTCGAAAAAACTTTGTAAAAAAGAAAAAAGAACATTTATTTAATAATTGTTATATTAACCCTTCCTCCCCGGGCTGTCTTACCCAATGACGGTCGCCCCTACCCGGGCGATATGGCCGAAAAACGTCTAGGCCCAGGCTACCGTATTTATGTTTATTTTCACTGCTAGAACTTTCCCACTCATCTATAATCGTAGTGCGGTTTTCAATCTGTATTTTGGCATTGAGTAGAGCTCTGTAAGTCAACTGGTTCAGTTGTGATGACGATTTCAGTGGAGCCAATATTGCAGAGATGTTGCCAATATGGGGGCTTTTTAGACACTAATTTCGTCATGACGTCAGAACAATAACATTGAGGAGTCTTCTCCTTCTTGTTTTCGGAGGAGCGGTGACGAACGCTTGGGTTTGTTGACATATGTCGTACGTACGGCGTTCGGACCAAGCTTAATTAGGCTATTAAGCTCATGCCTTAGATAAGGCATACCGGGTAGTGGCCCTTCTTTCGTGCTGTCCTTACCTAATGCAGGCCGGGTAGGAAGGGTTAAGGCTTTCCAACTCGTGGATGTCTTTTGTGGATTCTACCCGAGATGCTGAACCCAGCGACGCCATTCTTCCTCCGCTTTATTCGATGTTCGTTCAACTCTAGTGAGTCTTTTGCTCATTTGTATTTATCAGAGATGTTCTAGAACAGGTTTAGACTAGCTAGGACTGACGGCCCCATTGGTACGTCCGCAGGGAAGTGTTAAAATAGGGTACTTGTGTGTAGGTGCCCCCTCGGTCCGCATCGGACGCGCACGCCATGTGTATTTGTTTTTGTTCTGCGCCTTAGCTTTGCTATATACCAGTTATTTAGGAGGCTATATACATCCGCAGATCGTTTGCTTCTAGCCATCTCTATGAGGTAGTTGCAATATTTGTTTATTATAGCAGACATTCTGGTCTAAGGGTTGCCCAATGTGGTGTGGAACTTTCCAGAATCGTAGTTTGCATTTTCCCCTCTGGCGTGGGTTTTTTTCTCTTTACGCTGCTACTGTCTTCTTTGGAGGTAAGGGTTTGATTTTCATCGAAATAATAACCATGAGCCTCGTGGCCAGCCTCAGTAGGGGTATTTTTAGTAGGCTAGGGGTTGTTGTTGTTGTTGCTAGGGGTATTTTTTATTGCTTAATTAATACCTAAGATGTGACCTTAGCTTTCATGTGGTGATATATTATACATGTTGGCAAAGTGTCAGATGTTCTGACTGATTTGGTGGGTTTTTTGTTGGTGACTGACTTACTCAGACAAGTCAGTACCTTCAAAAGTTTTTTTTTCTTCCGGCAATCTTTACCGGGTATTGATGCCAGAAGCTCGCCTTGAAGGCGAGCAAGGAAGATTCCAACGAACCCGGCATGGTTGGTGTACCACTGGACTCCCGGCGAAAGTGCAGATTCCTAAGGGAGTGAATTTGATCCGGCCGAGTGAACTCGCCCAAACCGATAGCCTCACGCGGCTTGAATTGACTTATAACGCCTGGCGGAAAGTTCAGTGAGGTAAATTTACTATCACACAGGTCCTAGTAGACGATTAGTTAGTTAACCCGTGGAGCCCCGCCTAGTTTTTTATTTTTTGTTCACCAGAACCCGGCCCGTTTTCAAAAAATGGTTTTATTCCAGAAACAATAGCGAATGGGTTAGGAATGAAGGAAAAACCACGAAAAACTGCTCAAAAAGCTTAAAAAATGGTCCTACAGAGCCCCCGAAAACGTATTTTACAAGAGTAAAAAATTGAAGGCAATTTCCCCAAAAAGCGTGCGCTCATGCGCACGCACATGGACTTTGAGAGTTTTCAACCATCGGCACGGTTGCGTGGGATACGTACACAGTTCCCATACAAATCTGAGCCCTCTCGAGTGGCTACACCTGAGGTTACGGTCGGAGCAATTAGGGTGACTCGTCAGACGCGTCGCTGGGGCTGTGCGTTACATACATAGGCGACGCGCCAGACGCGTCGTTGGGGCTGGACGGGTTAATAATGGTTTTAATTTAGTAATGGTTCTCTCCGTCAATGATGTGAGAGCCTTATATATAGAAGGGCTCCCCGGAGACCCCCGTGAGGGTCCCGGAGAAAGCATAACGCGACCCAAATATATAAAAAGTACATCCTAGGGTGAAACCCTTTACTTAGTTCCTAGGGAACGTCATTAAAAAAGGTAACCATTAGAAAAAGAAAGAAAATTTTTATGAGTAAAGATTAGAAACTTTGAATGTTGTCTTACTAAATCAACTAGCGCGCCGTTATACAGTCCTTCCCTTGCACGCGTCCCCCAGCTGGTCACGCTGGGTTTATACGTCCTTCTTGTGGTCGCGTCCCGTGCGACAGGTTGGACTAATTTTATGCTCTCGGGATGTGCTACTTTTCATCTTTGGACGTTTCCTGCTGCCTCTTCTGGGAAGTATACCTGTATGTTACTTTATAGTAAGGAGGTGTCATAGATATGTATACGCGGGCTATGAGCAGAGGTTGAGGACACTGGGGCTTCCGACACTGGCATATAGGAGAAAGAGAGGGGATATGATAAGAGACTTTTAAGATAGTGTCAGGAAAGTACGATGAGGATGTGTGTGAAGGTATCTTCTTGATGCGAGAGGGAACAAGAACGAGAGGACACTCTAAGAAAATTTACAAAGAAAGAAATAGGCTTGAGAAGGCAAAGAACTCATTTTGTGATAGAGTGGTAAATGAGTGGAACGCACTGCCCCAGTATGTAGTCGATTCCGAATCAATAAGGGACTTTTGAAAGTAATTTTGATAAAGAATGGGGAAGACAAGATTTGAAGTTTGATTATAAAACAAAAATACAGAATAGTAAAAATGTTGCGTCTGCTACCGCCGCCGCCAACACCATGAGCGACCGCAGCAGTGCAAGTACTGTACTGGTACTGGTACTGGTACACAGGCATAGTTTGCCTTTTTCCAGAGGATCTACTGTAAGAAACTGTAAGAAATGTGTATTGAGCATTTCCAGAGAGCTGACGACTTCCACGGGACGCGCCACATGCTACGACCATTATTATTATATGAATATTATATGAATATTATTTTTATTTTCTGTACAGTATTTCTATCTTTTTCCTCTTTATATTATTACATTATGTTATGTAAGCCAGGTTAGTTAGAATGCCTCTATTTCAGTTTTTAGGCTTCGTTAGTTTTGGCTAGTGGACGCCAGTTTTGGGATAGGCTAGGCCTTTGCCTATTTTCCATCAATGCTTTTATAAGCTCCGAAATTCAATATTCTTAATTCTAACTATCCATTCTTATAATTTTTTCAATTAATCGTTGATTCTATTCATCTCAACTTTTCTTGCTGATAGCCTAACTTTTTCTCTGAACGTCGCGCTTCGATAACAAAATTTAATGGCGGTCTAGAGGCTATCACATTTTCTTTTATTTCTTATCGAAAATTCCAGATGCTTCGTATTTCATCCTTTTGATGTTTTCGTGACATTGAGCGTTTCTCTTTACATTTTAATAAAGTTTTTACGAAATATTTTCCTATTGCACTGTATTTATTAGTGGCCCCTCCATCATTGACGAACATGCCTATTACATAAGGCACCCTCTTCAAACACTCATCCGCCGTAGTTTTGAATCTACCGCGCAGAGCATCTAAAATATGAGGAGCCTTCATCATGAGCGCACGCGACCTCACTCATGGCTTCAGTCATTATGAATTGGGTTCTCACTACGAAAAACTTCGTAAAATATAAAAACAAAAACAAAATAAGAATAACTATTCAATAAGCTTTCCATAATATCGTGGATGTACTTGTGTGGATCTTTGACCAGACGCTGACTCAGGCGTCATTCTTCCTTCTCTGCTCTGCGCTCAGCCTGCCCGGACGTGTCTCCCCACGCTCCGCTGGTTCCGCATTTGTTGCGTCCCTAGTGAGTTTTTTCTCATTTGTTTACTCCGGGATGTATCGAGTAAGGTTAGGATATGCGTAGCAGGAGTGTCCTGGGCTGGTTGCCCGCAGTGCAGTGTATTTTGGGTCGTGTGTTTGGGGCATCTATTTCGGATGTACCCTCGTGGTCCTGTTGTGGACTTGTGAACTTTTTCACTGTTAGCTAGCTTTGTGATGCAGGCGGCTTTCTTTACGCGTTATTATTGCTTCCTTTTATCTTTCTGATGAGGTAGCTTATTTTTGCTGACATTCCCAGCGTATTTTTCTTCACTTAGTGAAATTTTTTCTGGGTCCCGAGTCAGTTCTTCCCTTTGCCGGAAGTGTTTGCTACAGTGGTGTGTTGACGGTGGTTCCTGTTGTGATATAATTCAGTGCTTTTTGTTTATATTATGACATGCTTACTTTTATGTCCATCTGCCTAGGCCTAGCCAGCCTCAGGTAGCTTTGCCACATGTACAAGTGTTATTGATTTATGTTATAAATATGTACTACTGTGTCATGTGTGTCCTGGTTTAGTTGTGTATTGGCTAATTCCTCGGACTATGTTGGGCCCGGCGTTAGTTGTGTTTTGGCTACGCCTCGGTCCTGTTTTGCGTTCAGATGGTATCTGGACGGGGTGGGTTATTTCCGGCGGGTTTTTCTCGGTTACACCATGAAAAACAACCAGAGTTTTAGCCACGCGTGGTTTAAAAACAGGCTTGTTTCCCCGGCGAGTGGGTGTCTGTGGCTCCCCAGGACTGCGTCTCTGTGGTGCCTGTTTCAGGCCCCTTATGACTCCCGGCGGGATGGCTGTACCCATCTAACAGTGTTCATACGGACACGTGTTTGTAGTTTTTTCGGTTTTACAAAGCCAATAAAGAACCTAAGCTGTTGTTGTTTTTCCTCCCCGGCGATCTTTTACAAAGAAGTGGGGATAGGATTGGTTGGGGTTAACTTTAAATCACCCGGCGGGTGCAACCTGGAAGGGTGGGATGAACGAATTTACAATAGAAATTCAGTTTAGTTGACCAGACTTTGAGGGATGCATTGTGTATCACCTTCAACATACGGCGAATTAAGGCACAATTGGGGTTAACGTTTTTAAACTATTATTCACACCCGGCGGGTGCTCCCTGGAAGGGTGGGAATAACGAATTTTCAATTCAGTTAGTTAACCAGACAATTGAGGGATACGTTTTGTATCGCCGCCTTCAGCTTAAGGCGTAATTGAGGTTAACAGTTTTTAAACTAATATTCACGCCCGGCGGGTGCTCCCTGGAAGGGTGGGAATAACGAATTTACAATTCAGTTAGTTAACCAGACAATTGAGGGATACGTTTTGTATCGCCGCCTTCAGCATACGGCGATCTAAAAAGATACTTCGGGAGAAGTTAGGTCTCGTATATGTGTCAGGCTTCCCAGTTTTTTATCTACGAGATGATTCGGGGGCCGGCGTCTTTTTTAGTTTTTTTTTTCCAAAAATTGAATCTGGAAACAAATACCACCGGAAAGACTAAAATCAATTATAAACGCCATGCGGGTCTTTATATTATGTCAGAGAGTATTCATAAATCTTTTTGGACAAGTTAAGATAATTTGAAATCTTTTACTTAGGAACCCCACCGCGTAGCGAGCCGTAGTCGTTGTGGATTGCGTCTCGTTACCCGGCGGGTTATTTAACACTTGTGTGCGGACATGTTGGATTAACCTTATGAGCATTAATTCCTGGACATTTTTATTTTTTTCCAGAGCTGGGTCCCGGCGGGTCTATACAGAACCTGGAGTAAGTTTCCCACCAGTCTCTGTCATGGCTACCTTTGCCCCGGTTTTTGCTTTATGCATTACGCCCTCCTGTTCAGGTATCCCTATTTTTGCGCACACCCTTTGTATAAAATGTGTTAAATGTCTCGACCGCTCAAGGGGTCTGTGGGTGATGCGAAACTGTACCTTTTGCTCTCAGCTCAGTTTAAAAGTCTTACAAGACAATGACAAGACCGCAGCGGTCGCCTTACGGGAGGTCAGGCAGCAGATGACCGCTTATACTACTAATGTGGCTCATAAGTCACTTCAATGCGATAACGTCCAGTTATGGGATAAGTTACTAGTTGAGCACCCTCCCCTTAAACGTCCCTCTAGAGTAACTGTTCGTAAACCAACAGAGACTGGACAGGGTTCTATACTTGCTCCAGCCCCAGGCACAGCTAAGCGACAGCGAGAACCGACGCCCCCGGTGGCAGCCTCCTCGTCACGGGCGAGATCTAAGTCCAGGTCCCCGCTTAGGCAGCAGCCGCCGAGTCTCTCTTCTTCACCAACGAGCAAGAAGAGTAAGACAGAGGGGTCAACAAGTGAATATAGCGAGAAATCCTCTAAACCCAAGAGCAGTTCGCGGTCACACCGTAGCCACAAATCTTCCCGGAAGGACTCGCATGATCGAAAGGCCTCCCGGCGTTCACCGGAGTCTAGTGCCTCTCGTCATACCTCTACCCCCGACAGAGCTAGTGTGCAATCTCATAGGGAGAATTTAGTACCAGTACCAAAAGATAGTTTACCTCTAAGTATTTTAACTCTAGATTTGGAGAGTTCAGTGGACAGTGATCGTCCACTGGCAGAGTCAAGTGGGAACTCCATAATTGAGGGTATGTCAGACTCCCAAGGGAGTGCAGGCCAAGGCTTGGGTGTTTGGCGGTTTTCTCAACCTATGGCTCGAACTACACAAACAGTGGCTGATGTCCACCGGGATGCGGCGATCCCATCATCTATTCCTGACTTGTCTTTACAACAAGATGAGACTCCGGCTTCGGCGGAATCCTCTCGTGGTGAGCCGGATGACAAAGACGATGTATCTATTATCTCATACATGGAAGTGCAGGAGTCAGGGTCAGTTTTAGACGCCGCACAGGATCGTAATGATTCACCTTTGAGTTCATCATCGAATAAATTTGTCACAGCAGAGGAAATAGATGGGCTGCTAGTTAATGCTCTCACTAAATGTTTTGCCTAACAGCCGGAGACTCCTACAGTGGACCCGGGAGCTCCTATGACAGGTTCTAACGTCCGGCCTCTGATGACTTCTATTGCTTTGACTCAGATCCCTCACCCTCCCTCTATATCACCATCGGTGGTCACTAGGCCTGCTACGGCGGCACTGACTACTTCGAATGTAAGGGTTATAACGGATGTCAATCCACCCCCTTTAGATAAAGCACCTATGAGAAAGGTAGCTATGCCCTTACTGTACAGCCCAGATGAGTCATGGGTTCACTTGATCCCCACTAATCCAGAGGTCGCTCAACCTACCTTGTCAGGGGAACTTCCAGTACCACGTGAGTGGGTAATACAAGGCAATAAATCTAAAAAATTAAGGGCCTTGGATAGTTTGGGGAATGTACTAGATGTTAATGTTAAGGCCATTCCTAATTATTATCACCAGGACTATTTTTGTTTATACTGCTAAACCTGCCCTGCCCCCTGCCTCAGCTTCGAAACAGTTTTCTGACTGGTCCAAGCACGATGGTTTTAATGACATAAAGACACTGTCAACCCTCACACCAGAACTTGATTTGCAAACTGTCACAGACTCAGCCGCTAATCCAGTGTTGAAGGTGGGGCAGTTGGGTCCGGGACCTTGGGTGGATTGGGAGACGGAGGCTCAGAACTTTGCGACCACCTTCACCTCGAAAACTTCCCACCAGATCCCTCAGGATAGTCATTCTTGGTTTTCAATGCCAGTGTGTTCTGCCGGCGGAGTCCCTTCGGCTTTGTTTGATTTCTTAGCTGCCCCCAAAATCAATTTATGTGAACTCAAGGATCCTTTCACTACCCCTACCCCTACTCACCTAGACCGAGAATTTAGGCTACGGGGGAAAGCATTTAGACTGTTCTCACAGTATATTGTGACGCAACAGGTGGCTAAATCGATGCTCCGGTCCACTCAGGCAATCGCAGACGCGGATGCTAGAAGATCGGTTGAACTGTCTCGGCGACTGCTCCTTCAGTCGTCTATTCAGTCATTGGGTGACATACGCACAGCCTTGCTTGAGGCGGTGCGAGCACGACAAGATCTCAGGATGTCCTTAGTACGGAGGCTTCCTGATCGTATTGCGAATCAGGTGGTCATGTCACCAGTGCTCACTCCCTCTTTAATGTCCCCTGAGGTGTGGAGAACTGTTTTTAATATGGCTCAGGCCTTTAACCCTCCTGGCCCGGTTGTCATTTTAAAATGACACCACGAAGTAAGGGCAGGAGCCCGGGTGTCATTTTAAAATCTGTAAGCTTGAAAGCCTATTCAGCTTGGTTTGAACGCTGTGCGTCCGACGCATGTAAACAAAGCCGATCGTTACGTCACCGCACCTCCGAAAACAAGAAAGAGAAGACTCGTTTGTTATTGTATGTCTGTATGTCGTTGTTTCAGTAGTGAAAAGATCGTCATATTGCTAACATCGCCTGCAAGTGCTCTCCACTGAAATCGTCATCACAACTGAACCAGTTGACATAGAGAGCTCTACTCAATGCCAGTCTACAGATTGGAAACCGCACTACATTTATAGATGCGTGGGAAATTTCTAGCAGTTAAACTAAATAAAAATACGGTAGCCTAGGCCTAAACGTTTTTCGGCCAGATCGCCCGGGTAGCCCACACTGTCATTTTGAGAGCCTGCCCGGGCCAGGAGGGTTAAACATAGTCCCGCCCCTTCTAGGAAACCTGCCTTTAACTTCCCCAAACCCAAGCCAGTCGCAAAAGCACAGCCGGGGGGATCTAAGCCCTTTCATCTACCTAAGTCCTCCTCCACTCAAGGTCAGTACAGGTACAAACAGGGTAAGTTTACAGGTCAGAAAGGACGAGGCTATAATAAACCAGGTCAGGGCACGTCTTCCGCCAACGCCAGCCAGCCGGCGAAGCGTCCACCACCACCACCTCCACCACATCATCATCATCATCATCATCTCCGACGCCTTGCTTCCCCCTGGGAAACCCCCACTAGAGGATGGCCATGACAGAAACGTCTCCAAGCTACTTTGTCAAGACATGCCTCCCTTGCCCGTGCCACAATGCCCCTTCCACTACGTGGAAGTTTTTCTTCAATATATTTTTCCACTTTCTTTTCCCATACCATAGGTGGTCTTCCACTACTAGCGGTTCCACTCACCTGACTCCCATATATCTTTCTTGGCATTCTGTCTTCATCCATTCTCTGAACATGACCATACCACCTCAAAGTACTTCTCTTTATCCACTCAACCACACCACAATCAATGCCCAAAGCCTGCTCTTCCATTCCAAAGGACTCGTACACTTCCCTATTACTTGGCCCATCTAGCCTATTCATGCCAGCTGCCATTCTGAAAAAGCTCATCTCCACAGCTCTTAGTTTGAAGAGGTCCTCGTCACTTGCTGTCCATGTCTCGCTTCCATACGAGAGTGTTGGGAGCAGCACACTGTTTCTCAGTGACTTTTTGACTTCCTGGCTAACCATTCTTCCTTTGAGAATACTATCAAGTTCTCCAATCACTTTTCTCCCTTGCATTTTTCTCTCTTTTATCTCACTCTCCATTTTACCATATTTGCATAGTACAGCTCCCAAATACTTGAAACTTTCAACCTCTTCTAGTACTTCATTTTTCAATTTTATTTTACAACTTTTCTTGTGTTCTTTCTTGATTCTATATTTTTCCTTAAAATCTATAGTTTCATGCATTCTTCTCTCAAACACCATTACCTTACATTTCCCTACATTGACCTTTAACTTTCTCTGTTCACATACCCTGTCAAAGTCAGTGACCACTCTCTGAAGTTCTTCAGCTTTTTCCGCCAACAGGACTGCATCGTCCGCATATAGGCATGTTAAAATCTTCCATGTTCTTCCCTCTGATTCCAGTCTAGCTCCCACACCCATTGATACAGCCCTACATTCCCTAATCACTCCATCCATGTATATATTGAACAACCAAGCTGACATGACACATCCCTGTCTTACACCTACATTGACCTCAAAACTTGCACTTAACTTATCCCCTACCTTCACATTTGCCATTGCATTCCTATAAAAAGATTTTACTGCCATTAGCAACTTTCCTCCACACCATATACTGTTAACACATCCCACAGGCCCTCCCAGTCTACTTTGTCGTAGGCTTTTTCCAAATCCATGAATGCTGCATAGAGTTTTCTGTTTTTGGCCAGATACTTCTCTACCAACAATCGCATTGAGGCTATCTGGTCAACGCAGCCCCTGCCCTTTCTGAAACCTCCCTGTTCCTCGCCTATTTTGTCATCCGTTATCTTCTGTAGCCTCTGTGTTACTACTCTTGCGTGTACCTTTCCAGGTATGCTAAGCAAGCTAATTCCCCTATAATTCTTACACTCTTCTTTACTACCCTTCCCTTTGTACAAGGGTACTATCACTGCTTTCCTCCAGTCCTCTGGTACACTTTCCTTTTCCCATGCTAATTTACATAACCTATGCATTATGTCAACAGCTTCTTCTCCTCCATATCTCAGCATTTCACCTGGGATGTTATCTACTCCAGCAGCTTTGCCCATTTTAAGTCTATTGATTGCTTCTTTTACTTCTTCTCTGCTTATCTGGCTTTCAACTACCCTGTTTATTCTACCTCTCTCCATTCCTATGGATGAGATCTTTGCCTTCCCCCTACTCTTTACAGCTAAGCTACTAAAATGATCTTTCCATACTTTCACCACACCATCACCCTCTACCACTTCCCCATTCATGTCCCTCATCCTACCACCTGAGACACTCTCAGTCTTCTTCCCTCTGGCTTCTTTCACAGCTCTGTAGTATGCTTTCCTGTCATTCAGAAACTGTTCACTAATCTTTCTCCCATATGCCTCATCTGTCTTCCTTTTAGCGTCTTGTATCGCCCTCTTCACTCTTTGTTTCAAATTTTTATATTCTTCTTTCCTCGCATCTCTAGTTTCTCTAGGTATATTCTTTTGCAGCATACTCTTTCTGAACTCTTTCTTCTTTTTCACTATTTCTTCTATCTCTTTACTAAACCATGCGTTACCTTTCTTCTTCCACATTTTAAAGGTTTTCTTCCCACATACTTTCTCAGCTGCTTTAATCATGGAGTCTCTTGTACCTTTCCATACTTCGTCTACAGTATTTCCCAGATCTATCATAACATCCATGTCCTTTATAGTCTCTTTCAGGATGTCCTTGTATTTTGTTGCATTACATTCTTCATTTAATTTTCTCACATTTATTCTCTCTACTGTCAGTTTTCTCTCTTTCCTCTCATATTTCCACTCTTTCCTTATCCTAACTTTTGTCAGCACTGTATAGTGGTCTGATCCCGTCAGCATACCTCTTACAGCTTTTGAATCTAAAATTCTTCCTTTTAGTCCGGAGTCCATCATGGCGTAGTCAATTAGAGATTTCTGTTCCTGCTCACCTTCACCTCTGTGCCATGTATATCTATGAATGTGACGATGTTCAAAAAATGTGTTAGCCAGAAACATCTCTCTCTCCGCACACACTTCTAAAAGGAAGTCACCATTCATATTCCTACCCTCCACACCCCATTTACCCACTATACCTTCTATCTCCTCGTTTCCAACTCTACCATTCATGTCGCCTACTAATATTACTTGTGTACACTCTTGCCTTTCTCTTATACATTTATTGACTTTATTCCAAAATTTTCTATTTTCTTCCGCACCTTTCCCAGTTTCTTGGTTGACTGGTGCATAGACACACATAAAAGTATACCTATCTATCCCAATCTTGCACTCACACCATACAATTCTTGAGTCCACGCATCCATAGTTTTTCACACACTTCCTCAACCTTTCTGACAAAATTACTGCTACCCCTTCCTTTTTCTTACGTTTATATCCTGCATCCAATCCAGACCAGACAACCCCTCCTTCCCCACCCCACAAATCATGCTCACTCTCACCATCCCACATTCCAGAACCCAACAGGTGCGTCTCACCTACCCCACACACATCCACACATCCATCTTTAAGCTCTCGCATCAGACACTCTCTCTTGCTAAAATCATTTATGCCATTGGCATTGAAGGCACAGACACGGAGCACGCTTTCCTTCACCCGAACGACGTTTCCACCACTTTTCTGCTTTGTTCCTCCACCCCCGAGGGGGTCCTGGCCGGCAGCATACCGAGCACAGTTGTTTCCCAGTTGTTTCCTCCACCACCATCAAAAAAATAATGTCTCTCTCATTCCCGGGGCCGGTCTTAAGGCGGGTGGATCCGAAGGTAGTACAGCCGGCGAACCCTTGTCTGCTAACTGGGTCGTTCCGAACGTGTCACCAAGCATGGCCGTTAAACACTTGGGCAAGGATGGTGGCACGCAAAGGCATCACTTGGCAGTGGCTCCAGCGACCTCGTTTACGTCAGCCGACAACGGCGAATCTAGTTTCTTTAGAGGTGGAGTCACTGGTCACGGAAATGATGGCCAAGAATGTCATCATCCCGGTCCCTCAAAATTACCCAGTCTTCACATCCAAGCTATTTTTGGTTCCCAAAAGGGACAGTGTTCAGATGAGACCCGTCGTAGACCTTTCGTATCTGAACCTTCACATTCACAACGAGTCATTCAGGATGTTAACAGTGCACCAAATCAGGCTAACACTTCCGCCGAG
The DNA here is from genome assembly GCA_032716605.1 of Paralithodes platypus. Classification (NCBI taxonomy): domain Eukaryota; kingdom Metazoa; phylum Arthropoda; class Malacostraca; order Decapoda; family Lithodidae; genus Paralithodes; species Paralithodes platypus. The sequence continues at coordinate 94,606,503 of CM064487.1, read as the reverse complement.
AGGTTGGATGTGTTCCTTAGACCTGACAGACGCTTATTGGCACGTCTCGGTAAACAAAAGATTTCAAAGATTTCTGGCCTTACGGATCAGGGATCAAACTTATGTTTTTCAGAGGATGCCATCGGTTTGAACCTGGCACCTCGCTTATTCACGAAATTAGTCCGGCAAGCACTGATGCCATTGTTACAACAAGGGATCAGGATTTTATGGTACCTAGACGACTGGCTGGTGGTGGCACAGACAGAGCAAGTATGCATAAATCATGTCAACATAACATTAAAACATGTCAAAACTCTAGGGTTCAAGGTAAATCTGGTAAAGTCAAACCTTGTTCCCTCACGAGTAGTTCAGTGAATAGGGCTGGTTTGGGACACAGCTGCTCTCACTCTGAGTCAGAGTGTGGACAATCGGAACAGATTTCGCAGGAAACTGTTCAGGTTCCTTCACAGTCTGACTACGACACGCAGAATCTGGGAGTCTTTGGTCGGCTCTCTCAACTGGATTCAACTAACGGTAATGTTGGACCGGTTGAAAGTAAAGCGTTTAATATTGGAGGGCAACAGATATTTTCCGCTATTGCCGGCGAAAAAATTATGGCCCATACCAAAATTAATCCACAACTTGCTAGCGGTCTGGGCGAAGAGGGAAATGTTGCACTCGGTAATGTCATGGACCTCTCCTCCGCCGACGGTATGGGTAGACACGGATGCGTCAGGAACGATAGGTTGGGGTTTTCAGTCAAACCAAGGGCACCAGGGTCAAGGGCTTTGGTCCCATTTAGAAATCTCCCACATCAATGTCAAGGAATTACTAGTCCCCTTATATTTCCTTCAGGCTCACGGCTCTACTTTACGGGGCAAGTCGGTGGCCTTCAGAATGGACAATCTGAATGCGGTTCACTGTATTCAGAAACAAGGGTCAACGAGATCTCGGAAGTTGCTAAACGTGTCAGAAGAGATTTTTACTCTAGCCAACAGGCTGGACATTCATCTTCATGCATCTTATCTCCCAGGCGTAGCAAACGTCTGGGCAGACGCTCTGTCTCGGAGACAGAGCACAACAGTAGAATGGGCGCTCAAGCAACCCATTTTCAACCAAATGATTGCAGAGCTTTACCATCCACAAGTGGATCTGTTCGCGTCCAAGGAGACTCACAAACTCCCACTATACCTCACCCGCCGGACGATAACGCCGGCAGGGGGGCCAGACGCCCTTGCGACAGACTGGAACAGGTGGAGTTCCATCTATCTGTTTCCGCCGCCAGACGCGTCTCTAATGTGCCATGTAGTAAACAAACTACGAGATTATCGGGGCTTAGTCTCGATAATCGCGCCCCTGTGGCCGGCGCAGTTGTGGTACCAGCAATTGAAAACGTGGTGCCCGGACCCGGTGTCGCTCCCGGTCGGGTTTTTCCACTTAGACACGATTGGCAACCTAGCGACCTCGCTGACTTTTGCATTATGGACATTCAGGAGGCCAAGTGGCTAGCACCGTATGGTAGAGAAGTGACCAATAAATTATTGAATCAATATACTCAGTCTACAAAACTACAGTACCAATCGCATTGGCAAGCCTTTACTGCTTGGATCCTTAGAACAGAACAAACGGTGCCCTCGGTGGCGTTAGTTTTTAATTATTTAAATTATCTGTTTGAGCAGAAACGTTTATCTGTGGTAACGTTAAAAAATCACTTAACAGCGATTAGAATACCATTTTGGGACCTTACCGGTCTCTCAATACCAGTTGCGGAGGAAACAGGTTTTTATGAAGGCATGTTTTAAACTCCGTCCACCTCCCCGTCAGCTCATGCCTACTTGGTCTCTGGACAAAGCATTGTCATTACTTCACTCCCGTCTGTACCAAAATACTGCAGATTTTACATTACTCTTAAAAAAGGCGGTATTCCTTTTGGCTTTGGCCACAGGGAACAGAGTGTCAGAGCTGGCGGCGATGAGCAACACACCTAATTGCCTCAGGTTTGGTAGGCTTAATGATTGTATTCACATTGCACCTTCCCCAGGGTTTGTAGCCAAGAATGAGCACAGTGCACACGTGTTTTCTGAGTTCACTGTGCCGGCGTTGAAAAGGGGAAAGGTGCACCATAATTTATGTCCAGTGCAAGCTCTAACCAAATATTTGAGGGTAGCTCCTCTAAACCCCCAGGGTGCTTTATGGGTGGCAAGTACGGGTAAGCGCTTACTGAAGCGTAGATTGGCTTCTCTTTTGGTCGAGGTCATTAAAGAGAGTAATCCCGGCGTTGTGGGTAGGGCCCACGATTTACGCAAATGGGCAGCCTCTTTGCGTTTCCTTAAGAATATTTCTGTGGAAGATATTACGTCCACGCATTTGTGGGCCTCTAATCATACGTTTTTGACTCGGTACCTGTCAGTAGCTCTAGACAAACCTTCCTTGCCATGTATAGCTTTAAGGCAGAGGGTCTAGGTGGCCCTTAAGTCACTTTTTGTTTTAATTTCAAGGAAAGGGGGAGGGGGGTGCAGTCAGTGTAACATAGGACACCCTAGACCCAGCCGGAGTATAAAGAGCTGTGATACGAGTATGAGTAATGTGATATGAAAATTTCTCTGTTCTATTCAGGGCGGGAAATTGTGCTAGTACAATGTTAGTACAAACAACAGTGTTGTTATAATAGTTTTGGCTGTAAAAGCAATTTAGTTTTAAGCATTGGATATATTTTGCAAAATATTTCCACGAGTATTATGGGGTTATATGTGCACATGTAAACTTATAAGTTTATATTTTTCACCACTTATGTTGAGTGGGGTGCCTTTTTAACTTACAGATCTGTTCGCAGAGTCTCAAGAGTTAACCTTTTGTATCAAGCAGGCTTCTTTGAAGCACGCCCCTGCTTGACCCCCTTTTTGTATATATGTGCTGCGCCATTAAATATATATTTTTCAAAGTAAGAATACTATGTGGTTGTTTGATTATCTGCTTTCTAGAGTTATGATATGATTACGAATGTCCCCCTCCAGTCTTAGAAATCAGGCATGTTCGTCAATGATGGAGGGGCCACTAATAAATTTTAGGTTTGACTCCTGTAAGGAGATAAAGAAAACCTAATATTTAGTAGTGGCCCCGTAATCATTGACGACTGGGGCCCTCCCGACCATCCCCTTCCCATTCGTTGATGTATTAAGGATTTTGGTTTACTTGATATGTCAGTGAAGGAAGAATGACGCCTGAGTCAGCGTCTGGTCAAAGATCATCACAAGTACATCCACGATATTATGGAAAGCTTATTGAATAGTTATTCTTATTTTCTTTTTGTTTTTATAATTTACGAAGTTTTTTTGTAGTGAGAACCCAATTTATAATGACTGAAGCCATGAGTGAGGTCGCGTGCGCTCATGATGAAGGCTCCTCATATTTTAGATGCTCTGCGCGGTAGATTCAAAACTACGGCGGATGAGTGTTTGAAGAGGGTGCCTTATGTAATAGGCATGTTCGTCAATGATTACAGGGCCACTACTAAATATTAGGTTTTCTTTATCTCCTTACAGGAGTCAAACCTATAATATAAACAATTTATTAGACTTTTATGTCATACGTCTTCATAGTCTATGTACCTTCCAGGTTTTCTGTCTTGTTGCAGAGCGGATAAATGTTATTCTTTTATGATACTTTTGCCTGTAATTATTTTTGATACATGCCACCGTAGCCTCCCTTTTCAAAAATATGATTTTAAGCTACGAACCAACCTTCAGTTGGGCCCCTTTTTAGAGTCTCACTCCGGTCCTTTTTAGGTCGGCTAGTGTTAGACTGGGCTTAATTATATCTCTGGTCACTAGGAGATCCCTGTGTACTATTTGAAGTCCGGGGGGTAGCAGAGTATAGGCGGAGGTTGGGGGCCTTTTATCCTGGGGGCCTGTATATCTTTTATTTGTGCCTACTCTGCCAGAATTCTCTAGTTTATATCTACGAGGCTCCGGGTAATTTTACCTACCATTTTACTTTTACTACAAGGTGCTTTTGTCATACACCTCACCCCTTTCTTCCACTCAGAGTTTTTTCCGGTGGTACACTGTCATAGCCTTATCTCCGGGGCTCCAGAGTTAAGAACCTGTTCCCTCACCAGTTTTTATTAACTCCGGTTCTCAAACACCGAGTGCTACTATAGCTCCGAGTGCAATTATGTCAAAATTCATATTTTACTCTGGTTCACTACAGACAGTATCTCCGAGTACTCTAACCCTTAAAGAGAATACATACTCCGGTTTCCATATACCGAGTTATATACCACGCTAACTCCGGGTATTCAACAAAAGCGTCTTAACTCCGGTTCTCAAACACCGAGTTCTACCAACATAACTCAGAGTATCCCTTAACGAGAACATATCTCCGGTTCGTATATAACTTCTAACTCCGGGTATACAACAATAGTGGCTTCACTCCGAGTCCCAGAAAACTCTGAGTAGTCTAATATTGTCAATTAACTCCGGTTCCCAGATACAGAGTTCTGTCAACCAACTCCGGGTATTCAAACAATATTAACTTATTTCCGGTTCCAGACACCGAGTTATACCAATAGACCTACCGAGTTCTACTAGCACACTCCAGGTAGGCCTATTCAATTATTATTCAAGTTGGCAGTCCTAGATGACGAAGTTCAAATTGGTAATTAATAGAATCACCTTCAAGAACTTTTTACAATACTTGTATATGCTTAGCATACTACTAGAGATAACTCAATTTTAACAAAGTCCCGAGTTAAACTTCATTCACTCAGTATTACTGATAATGTTTATACTCATTCAGAGTGGGACAAAAGGTGCACTACACTTTCCAATCCTAAATTATGGTACAAGGTTGTAGGATTATTCCTACCTTTTATTAAGAACAGTATTTCAATACCATAGTTACCCTGTTCATTCATGCATAGCCATATAGGTTAGGAGGATTAATAATTTAGCCGTCCGGCTGACTTAGTTGATAGCGTGCCTGATAACCATCTGGCAGGTCTCGCGTTTCAATCCCCTCTCAGATTGAAAAGTTTTCAGGGATATAGCCGGCGGTTACCATCTCCCCACGAGCAAGGGGGATGGGTAATAGTCAATGGTAGACTAAAGAAAGCCAAGCGCTAGTGAATCCTCGAAGGAGGAGAACGGGCGCTACATAAGTAACCTGACGATTATTATTGTTATTATTATTATTAACTTTTATTCCCAAACAAAGGCGGTACAAAATTAAGAGATATTATCTCTCTTTCCTTAGACCAAGTATATACATGGACACGATTAACCGGTTGGTTCTCATCCATTCGTTTTACACAGATTTTACTGTTTTACCTACTATTAGTAGATCAAAAAAATTTGATTTACAAAGAATCCCACATTATCACTCCTTCAATAAAGGATACTATGATATTATCGTTCACGTATAACTACTAGTAGTAAATCAATAATTTTGATTCACAAAGATTCCCAGGTTACCACTCCTCCAATAAGGATACTATGGTATAATCAGTATCATTCAAGGCTAACGCTTGACTACTCAACTCGACAATAAACATTTCATATTTTAGGCCCCGGACCAACTCTCCAACAGCCTTATTGGGCTATCCTTAGTTAGAATTATGCAAAGCTGGTACATGTCATATTTGTAACATACTATGTGGTACCAACTCTGTAAATTGCTAACTGAATAAATAATATTATTATTATTATTATTATTATTATTAATGATTCATTGAACCTCCCTCCGGTCCCACTTTGGGTTGGCGAGTGTCTGGGTCTGGGGGCTCTTTTACATATCTCCGATCACTAGAAGACCACCACATTCTCTCTGAGTCAGGGTTTTAGCAGATTAGGCTGAGAGAGGGGCCCTCTTAGATATTTATAACATTGCCTTCTCTGCCGGAGTTCCACAAGTCTCATACTAGAGTTCTCCAATTAGATATTTTTCTCTATCATTTATTACGGAATAGGTTTTGTTCACTCTATTTCCGTCCAAATCTTGAGTCCTCCATACCAGTCCGAGAAGACTATTAGGTACTTAGTAAATTTTACCCCCGCACCTATTAAACAACACAAGTTATTCCGTCAGTCATTACCGAGTAATTTCTTTACCCTGAGTCCTCATACTACAAAGGACAACACTGGGAATTAATTTTCCGTCTGGCAATTCCCAAGTAATATTTTCCCCAAGTCCCCACTATAACAGAAGTCACTTCTTTAGGGTCTACTTAACCAGTATAGTACTGATTCATTAGCTTGTTTTCCTTACGCCTCAGCACAACATGCTAGAGTTCAGGGTATCCCTAGCACCAGCCATTCCTTTTAATAAATTGTTCGACTAGGGTCTATTTTAAAAAACCTGACAGAACCGATACAGTCAATTGCTATCTTACCTTTACACAACTGGTTGTTCCGGTCCCACTTTGGGTCGGCTAGCACGTAGTCCGGAGCTCTAATAATGACACCTCCAGTCAGTAGGAGTTCCCCGCGTTCTCTATGAGTCTGGGTTGCATAGGAAGTAGGCGGAGGAAGGGGGTCTCTTCGATAACTATTCATTGCCTACTTCGCCGGAGTTCCACATTCACATACCAGAATTCTCCAGGTAGATAATTTTATCTATCCTTTATTACAGAATAACTTTCACGGGGCTTAATCAACCATTTCCCCATACACCTCTTAATCACACAGGGTTATTCTGGCAATTTGGCTGAGTCAGATCCTTGACTCCGTGTCCACATAATTGACAAGGATATTTCTTAGGAACAAATGGTTGGGGAAGGACTTTACACTCTCAGATAAACAACCCATAGGCGATTATCCAACCTTTTGGTTTTATTATGTTCTCTCCACCAACATACTTTACTCCTAAACTCGGTTAATGAAATTAACAAACACATGTGGCAGTCCGGGGATTCGAACCTAGGCTGCTCACACTGAAAATCACCACACTTATGCATTGCACCACAAAGACAGTTTTACAGACAACTCACTCACACTAATGAGGAGTAGCAGATCCTATTCATGACACATACTCTAGGGCAACATTATCACACATACGAGAAGGTTATCTTTGCAAAACCCTTCGGACAGTAGGAGAGGTCAGAACAGCCATTAGGTAACAGCCATTACCTAGGAACATTACCATTAGGAACAGCCATCATAAGGTAAGCCCTTTTCATGACGTCCAAAGCACGTCAAGACCTCCGTATCTTTCTATCTAAAAAACTCTGCCCAAAGACATCAAGACTAGAATCTTGATCTCTCCATCTATTCTAACAGATTAACTACCACAAATACTTGGTCTGAAGTATCAGCACTACTTTTTATAACCGTCTCTAAGGTTCTCTCGTGTTAACTTTATTAGATTCAGATTTCAACGACACTCAACAGGCCACAGTAGTCGGGACAGACTGGTTAATTCATCCCCAGACAACAAATTAGACAGACTCAGACACACCAACAGCAACAGTCTGACCTTTCAAGAGCACATACCGGTTCAAGGACCTAACTTAGTTCATCTTAGCCTTGCATCACATTATATCTCAAGGCACAACCGGTTCTTTCCAGGCCAGTTACACAGCATGACCGAAAGGACCTTGGTCCAGACATTTAATAAAGCATAGTCTGTTTTGGGACTGGGAGAGACGACCGTTCTTTCGTAAGTACGTATACAACGTCTCATACCAGTAAAGGTGCCAACACTCGTAAAAGCGATGCTTCAGTGAGGAATTCGAGTGAACATTCCTCCCACATCAAAAGTTTTCTGTCTCACTTAGTTCTAGTACCAAAACGAGATAGCCTACAGTTCAGACCAGTCATAGAATTATCAATCCTCAACAAGTTTATTGTAAACCACTTTTTCGAGATGATAATACAACAAATATCACAGCCCTACGTCTGAATAGTAAAGTGGGAACCCTGGGTTTACTTCCATTGGGAAACCCTATCACACAACATACAACATCAAATACTTGACTACTACAAGTATGCAAGACAGTACATACAAAAAACAATTCCATACGGCTGTGGGAGTCGTTAACCCTCTCACGACCATATGATGTAGAGGTTGCCAGATTAGCAATAAGAAATAGAGTTCTCTCACTCTTATAATTACCTCTCCAAAATTAGTTTTCTGCCCACAGCTAACTCAAAGACAACTGCAGAGGTTAAAGTAACTAAACTAAAGGATTCTAAATACCCCTGATGGTAACAAGGCTTTAAGTATCCCCAATAGGCTCAAAATTGCGTCAAGGACGTGAGAGGGTTAATAGGGTCAAAATATTGGGTTCAGCTACCTGTTCAGTTGGCCAAACTTCGTCTGAATCCTTACATCAGGCTGGACAACAGAACTTTTCCGAGTCAATCAACCTCATACCCTAATTACATTCCCTTAGCATTTCATCAGACTTCTAGGCTTCTGGATAAGACCTGAGACCCCTTCCTCGACAGCCCTCTAGTCAGAACCGCCACCATCAGTGGGGGTCGTCTTGGACAAAGCGGGAGCCCCGAGATGGAGTTACCAATCGTCCGACGGTCGCCAGACACAAAGTCGCTAGACCTCTCTCAATCTCTATCACTTAAATACAAAGGAACTAGTTGTCCCTCAATTTTTCCTGAAAAATCATGCCCTTTCACCCCAACACAGAGTACAGTAATAGCCTTTCACATGGACAACACATCAGCCGTGTCCTGTATCAACAGGCAGGGCCCAACGAAATCTCACACGCCCCTGAGATTGTCGGAGTTAATATTTTTCCTTACTCTTCATTACCATATCACAATTCAAGCAGTTTACCTACCAAGCAAGGCGAATCTGTAGGCGGACACCTTATCTCGAGAGAAGGGTATCCTAGTCGAATAGACAATCACTCAGACGGTATTCCACAACTTGATAAGGCCGTTCCATCCACAGGTAAATCTCGTTAATTCACACCAATCGACAAAATTCCTCCTGCTTCTGACCTGGCACGAGATGCAAGCGAGCGGAACAGATGCGTCCTCAGAGGTTTGGAACAAGTGGTTATCGATATACCTCTTTCCTCATCCGGACACACACGAATATCCAAAGTTTTGCAACATATCCACTTAATTCAGGGTCAAGGGTGCCTTATAACACCAGTCTGGTCAACACATGTGTAGTTCATTCATCTGTCTCTCGAATGTCCCATTCCAATATCATTTCCAACGTCTTGTTTCCACTTAGAGCAGATTAGCAACCTACAGACTGGTCTACATTTAGCTTTATGGATATTTTCAAAGTCAAATGGCGGAGCTCTTATGATTAAGCTGTTCACGACAAATTAACCAAACAGTTTACGCCTTCCACTATTAGACAGTAGGAATTACATCGGAAACAATTTACCACGTAGATTGTAGAGTCTGTAAGTTTATTTTTAAAGTACTTCAATTACTCTTTTGAAGACAAACAACTGTCAATTTACACACTATACAATCAATTCTCAGCCATTAAAGAATCGTTCTTTGATCCCACTGGCTTCCGACTTACCCCTCAACAAGTTGAAAGGAATTTTTCTTACAACTTGTTTTAGTTACGAAATATTTTCAAAACCAAATGGCTAAATTCTTATGACCAAGCCGTTCACGACAAATTAACCAAACAATTTACACCTTCCACAATTAGACAGTGTGAGTCACATTGGAAGCAATTTACAACGTGGATTGTAGAATCCAACCAACAAAGTGCCTCAATAAATTTAATTTTAAAGTACTTAAATTACCTTTTCGAAGACAAACACCTATCAGTTAACACACTTCGCAATCACCTCTCAGCCATTAACCCTTGTCTAGCGGGGTGTTTTGGGCTCATTTGGGCATATTCAGGCCCTTCTGCATGATAAATCAAGCATCTGCATGAACAAAAATTATTTAGCAAAAAACTAGGCACTAAAAGCTTCAAAATGAGACCAGAACGAGCTACGTAGCACTCTTGGTTCTCTTGCAGTGGTGCCACGAACATGGAAGTTTAGCATATATCGGTATATTTTTCCCAGCTATGCTCACTACTGGCTACACTGCCGGCCTCTCGAGAACACAGGGAACATGAGTTAATGGGCGGCGGTAAGCCCTGGGAGTCGGCTGTCTGGCCCGCTGCTCTCCCGGCCATTTGCACTAAATTTTAACCCTTTAAAAGCCTTAATAATGCTCCTAACTTGCTGCAAATTGGTACACGACTTAAGTCGAGCGCCGCTCTTTAAGGGTTAAAGAACCATTCCATGACCTTACTGGCCTTAGACTTCCACCTAAGTATGAAGGAGGTTTTATTACGGCTTGTTTTCAATTACGAGCTCCAGCGAGACAGATTCTACCTCAGTGGTCTCTGGGCAAGGTGTTAAATCTATTAAGTACTAAACCTTACACGGTCAACCCCTCTTATGACAAGTTATTATCTAAATGTGTTTTCTTAATTTCGTTAGCAACAACACATAGAGTGTCCGAACTTGCGGCCATGGATAGAGCTGCGAACTGCTTACAATTTAAAGATCTGAGTGCTGTTACCCTCACACCAGCTCCTAATTTCATAGCCAAGAATGAAAGAGAAGATCATATGTTCTCACCTTTTGATATAATGGCCCTCAAACAAAAGAATAAACATCAGGCACTATGCCCAGTGTTGGCTTTGTATAAGTATGTACAACCAACTACACCCTTACACCCTTCTCATTTATGGATCTCTTCACATGGCAAATCAAGGTTATCTAAACGACAGCTTGCTTCAATTCTAGTGGACGTTATCAAAACAGCCGAACCGTCAGCAGTAGCAAGGGCCCATGATGTGAGAAAGTGGGCCACGACAGTCAGATTTCTTAACAATTACTCTATCCAAGACATTAAGCAAACAAGAGTCTGGTCATCTCACCACACATTTTTATCCAAATATCTTTCAGTTCATTGGAAGAGACCCACTGTGCCATGCATAGCCATGAGAATTAGGCATAAGCCTAACTGATCCCTGTTTATTGCAATAATGACATGTTTTATGTTACAAGTACGTGAGGTTCACCAAGTACTGACTTACTTTTAGGAGTTTTGGACAAAACAGAGGGGGGGGGGGGAGTGTGTTCCGTACTGGAGAACCTCTCACAAGTGTTGTTCAATGTTAATATTAGTAAGATTGATAATCTCAAAGGGTTAATTTCTAATACAGGATATTAGATTAATAAATACACAAAATTCTTTTTTTTGGTGAGTTTAATAAGTATGGAATATTTTCTTTTTTGCAAATCATTCTAGTACTATAGTATGTACAATTCTTATGTGTTACAATATATAGTGGCTCTTTTATTAAGTTTTACTGCATCCTTATCATTATCTGCCTTTCTATCGCTTCCTAAGGCTTACTTAGAAACCCTGCCTTAATACTTTACACTTTCTCTTAATTCTAGTTATTTAATTACAACAGCACGAGCAGTTAGTTTTGGTTCTCTTCAGTCTTTGACGTTGAGCATGAGATGCCCCAACCACCAATATTGGTATTCTTAGGCTCTCACGTCATTGACGGAGAGAACCATTACTAAATTACGGGTTTGACAACCCGAAGGGAAGGAAGGAAAACTAACTATTTAGTAATGGTTCCGTAGTCAATGACGTAAAGCGGCCCTCCCTCCTCCCTCTTCCCATGCACATGTGCAACTTTGTACAGTACTATGAAGGACGTATAAACCCAGCGTGACCAGCTGGGGGACGCGTGCAAGGGAAGGACTGTATAACGGCGCGCTAGTTGATTTAGTAAGACAACATTCATAGTTTCTAATCTTTACTCATAAAAATTTACTTTCTTTTTTTAATGGTTACCTTTTTAAATGACGTTCCCTAGGAACTAAGTAAAGGGTTTCACCCTAGGATGTACTTTTTATATATTTGGGTCGCGTTATGCTTTCTCCGGGATCCTCACGGGGGGTCTCCGGGGAGCCCTTATATATATATATAAGGCTCTCACATCATTGACTACGGAACCATTACTAAATAGTTAGTTTTCCTTCCTTCCCTTCGGGTTGTCAAACCCGTAATATGGGCCAGTGACATTTATTCACAGGTAAACAGTTTACAATAAGAAAGGGTCATCAAGGCCTTTTCACAAACTAATACAACAGAAGATTAGAATAGCAGTTGGCCTACATCTAATTTTCCAGCGTATTTGGGGTGTTTGGATATGTGAACCTCTCGGTTTATCCTTATGAGCATTGATTCCTGGAAATTATTATTTCCAGAACACGGCACATCTGTAGCGGCACAGGACTGCAGGGTAGGGGGCCGATCCCTGCAGGGGGGGGGGGGGGGAGGTTTGTTAGCTCCATCATGCCTTTAGTCACTCTTTGTGTTACACCCACTTGTTCTCTTATTCCGGTCTTTGCACACAAACTGTGCGTCAAATGTGTCAAATGCCTCGATCGATCTCGGGGTTTGTGGGTTTCTAAACGAAGTCCAATTTGCACTGATCTGAAAAATGCTTTGTTTCAAAAGAAAAACAATCATGCCTAGTGGCTCTCAAAGAGATTAAAGCTATATTCAATGCCTATTCCAAAGACATTGCCCATAAGGCATTACATTGTGATGATGAGGCGCTGTGGGACCACCTTATCATAAAGTCCCCAGTACTCAAATCTCCCGTTTCTAAGTCAAGTTCCAAAACTAAAGCTAAACTCAAAATTCTTTCGAAAGAGTTAGTAAGTAGCAGTGACAGTGACTCAAGTAAGGCAACCCCCCCCCTAGCCGCCATAAGAGGGCGCATTCTACTTCGCCGCAGGACCAGTCCCGGTCCAGGTCGAGGTCGCCCCTCAAGTGGTCCACTCAGTCTTCAGCAGAGACTTCAAGGTCTAGCAACAGACATAAGGATGACGCGGCGACGTCAAGCCACAGTAAATCTGATAAGAGTCATAAAAGGTCCCGTAAGAAGGAGACGCAGTCGCGGCACCGGCTTACGCCGGAGTCACGGCCACCGCCCTCCGCCTCTACCTCTACAAGGCCTAATGTCCAATCTGGCAGTTCCGAGGTAGGGACGGAGGGAGCCGAGTCAACTCCCAGGGATGGGTCGGGTGAGGGTTATTTTGAACCTAAAGACTTCAATTTTGCAATCCCAAAATTAAACTTAGACTTGCCAGTGAGCCGGCCACCTGTAGTATCTCAGAGGGTGTTGGCTGAACAATACCGGGGGTATACGGTAAGTGAGCCGCAAGACTATGAAGGTTCCCAGCAAAGTCAGGTTATCCCAGATTCCCAAGCTAATATTAAACAAGGGCGTAGTGTGTGGAGACACTCTGAACCCTTGAATTTAGAACTCAGTAATCAGTTTCAGGAGGTTAACAGAGCAAGTGCTAATGTGGACAATCTCCCGTCATCTGTCCCTGATCTAGTGTGGCCAGACAATGAACAGTTTTTGTCTGAGCGCCGGCAACAACCGGAAGCAATGGTGACGGAAGAGCCGGAAGACCTAGAACTGTCTTCGCCTCAACCGGGACCAGTTGAGGAAGGGTCGGAAGTAGGGTCAGAATCATCGAAGGGGTCACATAGCAAATGTATTACTACTGATGATTTAGACTACATATTACACAGGGTTATGAAGCAATACAATGTACCAAAGCAATCACAAGATCCTCCCACACCTACGCTGGGAGCTACTCCGATTGGTTCAGTTGTGCGGCCGTTAGAGCCGGCCCAAGTTGTTGTCCCACCTAATGTGACACTTCCACCCATTAACATAACTCATGTACAGTACCTGCCTCGGCGAGTGGCACTACAGTGCCCGCCGCTTTAACTACTACCAATGTGCGTGTAATCACGGATATTACTCCCCCTCCTTTAGACAAAATTCCTAACAAGAAAGGCCCTATGCCTCTCTTGTATGGGCCCGATTGCACTTGGATTCCTGTAACGGCACAAAATCCAGCCATGGCACAGACAACCATATCAGGGGAGGTCCCAGTTCCTAGTGACTGGGTGATTGAAATGAATAAGAGTAAGAAGTTACGGGCAAAAGATAAGCAAGGTCAACTTTTGGATGTAACGGTCAAGGCCATCCCAAATGCTTATTACTATGAGTTCTTTGTGTATTCCCCTACCCCAGCTTTACCTCCTTCCTCATCTGAACGACTGTTTGCTGATTGGAGTAAGACTGATGGCGTTAATGATATTAAGTACCTTAAAACGCTAACGCCGGAGTTGGATACAACCCCGGTGCTGGATCAGTCCGGTAACCCAGTTCTGCAGGTGGGGCAGGTAGGTCTGGGACCGTGGGTGGAATGGGAGATTGAGGCGCAGCAGTTCGCAGCAACAATAACGTCAAAATCCTACCATCAGATTCCTCAAGATAACCACATCTGGTTTTCATTGCCAGTCAATCAAGCCGGAGGGGTTCCACCTGCCATTTTTGCATTCCTTTCCGCCCCTAAGTTATCATTATGGGACTTGCAGGAGCCCTTTTCCACCCCTCCTCTGGCTCTTCTGGATAGAGATTTTAAGTTGAGAAATAAAGCATTCAGACTCTTTTCACAATTTATACTAAGTCGCCAAATAGCCCAGTCCCTCATGAGAACGGTTGCTGCAATTTCTGATAATGATGTTAACCCGCAGATTGCCAGGTCCGTATATATACGGACTAGGGTCTTGTCACGCCCAGTGTCAGGTCCGTATTTATTAGTGGCCCCTCCATCATTGACGAACATGCCTATTACATAAGGCACCCTCTTCAAACACTCATCCGCCGTAGTTTGAATCTACCGCGCAGAGCATTTAAAATTTGAGGAGCCTTCATCATGAGCGCACGCGACCTCACTCATGGCTTCAGTCATTATGAATTGGGTTCTCACTACGAAAAAAACTTTGTAAAAAATAAAAATAAAAATAAAATAAGAATAACTATTCAATAAGCTTTCCATAATATCGTGGATGTACTTGTGTGGATCTTTGACCAGACGCTGACTCAGGCGTCATTCTTCCTTCTCTGCTCTGCGCTCAGCCTGCCCGGACGTGTCTCCCCACGCTCCGCTGGTTCCGCATTTGTTGCGTCCCTAGTGAGTTTTTTCTCATTTGTTTACTCCGGGATGTATCGAGTAAGGTTAGGATATGCGTAGCAGGAGTGTCCTGGGCTAGTTGCCCGCAGTGCAGTGTATTTTGGGTCGTGTGTTTGGGGCATCTATTTCAGATGTACCCTCGTGGTCCTGTTGTGGACATGTGAACTTTTTCACTGTTAGCTAGCTTTGTGATGCAGGCGGCTTTCATTACGCGTTATTATTGCTTCCTTTTATCTTTCTGATATGGTAGCTTATTTTTGCTGACGTTCCCAGCGTACTTTTCTTCACTTAGTGAAGTTTTTTCTGGGTCCCGAGTCAGTTCTTCCCTTTGACGGAAGTGTTTGCTACAGTGGTGTGTTGGCGGTGGTTCCTGTTGTGATATAATTCAGTGCTTTTTGTTTATATTCCGACTTGTTACTTTTTCCGTCTGCCTAGGCCTAGCCAGCCTCTCGTAGCTTTACCACATATACAAGTGTTATTGATTTATTTTCTAAATATGTACTACTGTGTCATGTGTGTCCTGGTTTAGTTGTGTATTGGCTAATTCCACGGACTATTTATGTGTCCTGGGTTAGTTGTGTATTGGCTAATTCCACGGACTATGTTGGGCCCGGCGTTAGTTGTGTTTTGGCTACGCCTCGGTCCTGTGTTGCGTTCAGATGGTATCTGGACGGGGTGGGTTATTTCCGGCGGGTTTTTCTCGGTTACACCATGAAAAAACCCGGCTGGTTGCCGAGTTTTAGCCACGCGTGGATTAAAAAACAGGCTTGTTTCCCCGGCGAGTGGGTGTCTGTGGCTCCCCAGGACTGCGTCTCTGTGGTGCCTGTATCAGGCTCCTTATGAATCCCGGCGGGATGGCTGTACCCATCTCACAGTGTTCATTCGGACACGTGTTGTTTGTAGTTTTTTCGGTTTTGCAAAGCCAATAAAAAAACTAAGCTGTTGTTGTATTTCCTCCCCGGCGATCTTTTACAAAGAAGTGGGGATAGGAACAAATGGGGTTAACTTTTAAACTTTAAATCACCCGGCGGGTGCAACCTGGTAGGGTGGGATGACCGAATTTGCAAAATTCAGTTTAGTTGACCAGACAATTGAGGGATGCATTGTGTATCGCCTCCTTCAACATACGGCAATTTAGCCCTTCCTCCCCGGGCTGTCTTACCCAATGACGGTCGCTCCTACCCGGCGATATGGCCGAAAAACGTCTAGGCCTAGGCTACCGTATTTATGTTTATTTTCACTGCTAGAACTTTCCCACTCATCTATAATCGTAGTGCGGTTTTCAATCTGTATTTTGGCATTGAGTAGAGCTCTGTAAGTTAACTGGTTCAGTTGTGATGACGATTTCAGTGGAGCCAATA
Organism: Paralithodes platypus; assembly: GCA_032716605.1. Classification (NCBI taxonomy): domain Eukaryota; kingdom Metazoa; phylum Arthropoda; class Malacostraca; order Decapoda; family Lithodidae; genus Paralithodes; species Paralithodes platypus. The sequence goes on along the minus strand of CM064487.1, from coordinate 94,590,141 downwards.
TTGCAGAGATGTTGCCAATATGGGGGCTTTTTAGACACTAATTTCGTCATGACGTCAGAACAATAACATTGAGGAGTCTTCTCCTTCTTGTTTTCGGAGGTGCGGTGACGAACGCTTGGGTTTGTTGACATACGTCGTACGCACGGCGTTCGGACCAAGCTTAATTAGGCTATTAAGCTCATGCCTTAGATAAGGCATACCGGGTAGTGGCCCTTCTTTCGTGCTGTCCTTACCTAAGGCAGACCTGGTAGGAAGGGTTAAGGCACAATTGGGGTTAACGTTTTTTAAACTAATATTCACACCCGGCGGGTGCTCCCTGGAAGGGTGGGAATAACGAATTTACAATTCAGTTAGTTAACCGGACAATTGAGGGATACGTTTTGTATCGCCGCCTTCAGCATACGGCGCAATTGGGGTTAACGTTTTTTAAACTAATATTCACACCCGGCGGGTGCTCCCTGGAAGGGTGGGAGTAACGAATTTACAATTCAGTTAGTTAACCAGACAATTGAGGGATACGTTTTGTATCGCCGCCTTCAGCGTATGGCGATCTAAAAAGATACTTCGGGAGAAGTTAGATCTCGTATATTTGTCAGGCTTCCCAGTTTTTGATCTACGAGATAATTCGGGGGCCGGCGTCTTTTTTTTTTTTTTTTTCCAAAATTGAATCTTGAAACAAACACCACCGGAAAGACTAAATCAGTTATAAACGCCATGCTGGTCTTTATATATTATGTCAGAGGGTATTCATAAATCTTTTGGACAAGTTAAGATATTCTGAAATCTTTTACTTAGGAACCCCACCGCGTAGCGAGCTGTAGTCGTTGTGGATTGCGTCTCGTTACCCGGCGGGTTATTTAACACTTGTGTGCGAACATGTTGGGTTAACCTTATGAACATTAATTCCTGGACATTTTCTTTTTTTTCCAAAGCTGGGTCCCGGCGGGTCTATACAGAACCTGGAGTAAGTTTCCCACCAGTCTCTGTCATGGCTACCTTTGCCCCGGTTTTTGCTTTATGCATTACGCCCTCCTGTTCAGGTATCCCTATTTTTGTGCACACCCTTTGTATAAAATGTGTTAAATGTCTCGACCTCTCAAGGGGTATGTGGGTGATGCGAAACTGTACCTTTTGCTCTCAACTCAGTGTTAAAGTTTTACAAGACAATGATAAAACCGCAGCGGTCGCCTTACGGGAGGTCAGGCAGCAGATGACCACTTATACTACTATTGTGGCTCATAAGTCACTTCAATGCGATAACGTCCCGCTTTGGGATAGGTTACTAATCGAGCACCCTCCCATTAAACGTCCCTCTAGAGTAACTGTTCGTAAGCCGGCAGGGACTGGACAGGGTTCTATTCTTTCTCCAGCCCCAGGCACATCTAAGCGACAGCGAGAACCCACGCCCCCGGTGGCAGCCTCCTCGTCACGGGCGAGATCTAGGTCCAAGTCCCCTCTTAGTCAGCAGCCACCGAGCCTCTCTTCTTCACCAACGAGTAAGAAGAGTAAGACAGAGGGGTCAACAAGTGGTGTTAGCGAGAAATCTTCTAAATCCAATAGCAGTTCGCGGTCGCACCGTAGCCACAAATCTTCTCGAAAGCACTCACATGATCGGAAGGCCTCCCGGCGTTCACCGGAGTCTAGTGCCTCTCGTCATACCTCTACCCCCGACAGAGCTAGTGTTCAATCTCATGGGGATAGTTTAGTGCCAGTACCAAAAGACAGTTTACCACTTAGTATTCTAACCCTAGATTTGGAGAGTTCAGTGGACAGTGATCGTCCAATAGCAGAGTCAAGTGGGAGCTCCATAATTGAGGGTATTTCGGACTCCCAAGGGAGTGCAGGCCAAGGCCTGGGTGTTTGGCGGTATTCTCGACCAGGGACTGAACACCCACTTCTGGCTCAAACTATACAAACAGTGGCTGATGTCCACAGGGACGCGGCGATCCCATCATCTATTCCTGACTTGTCTTGGCAACAAGATGGGACTCCGGCTTCGGCGGAATCCTCTCATGGGGAGCCGGATGACAAAGACGAGGTATCTATTATCTCAGACATGGAAGTGCAAGAGTCGGGTTCAGTTTTAGACGCCGCACAGGATCGTAATGATTCACCCTTGAGTTCATCATCGAATAAATTCGTCACGGCAGAGGAAATAGATGGGTTGCTGGTTAATGCTCTAACTAAATTTTTTGGCCAACAGCCGGAGACTCCTACAGTGGACCTGGGAGCTCCCATGACAAGTTCTAATGTCCGGCCTCTGATGACTTCTACTGCTTTGACTCAGATCCCTCACCCTCCCTCTATATCACCATCGGTGGTCACTAGGCCTGCTACGGCGGCACTGACTACTTCTATTGTAAGGGTTATAACGGATGTCAATCCGCCCCCTTTAGATAAAGCACCAATAAGAAAGGTAGCTATGCCCTTACTGTACGGTCCAGACGAGTCATGGGTACACTTGATCCCCACTAAACCAGAGGTCGCTCAACCTACCTTGTCAGGGGAACTTCCAGTGCCACGAGAGTGGGTAATCCAAGGCAATAAATCTAAAAAATTACGGGCCTTGGATACTTTGGGGAATGTACTAGATGTTAATGTTAAGGCCATTCATAACTATTATCACCAGGACTATTTTGTTTATACTGCTAAACCTGCCCTGCCCCCTGCCTCAGCTTCGAAACTGTTTTCTGACTTGTCTAAGCATGATGGTTTTAATGACATAAAGACACTGTCAGCGCTCACTCCAGAACTAGATTTGCAAACTGTCACAGACTCAGCCGCTAATCCAGTTTTGAAGGTGGGGCAGTTGGGTCCAGGACCTTGGGTGGAATGGGAGACGGAGGCTCAGAACTTTGCGACCACCTTCACCTCAAAATCTTCCCACCAAATCCCTCAGGATAGTCATTCTTGGTTCTCTATGCCAGTGTGTTCTGCCGGCGGAGTCCCTTCAGCTTTGTTTGCTTTCTTAGCTGCCCCCAAAATCAATCTATGTGAACTCAAAGACCCTTTCACTACCCCTACCCCAACTCACCTAGACCGAGAATTTAGGCTACGGGGGAAAGCGTTTAGACTTTTCTCCCAGTACATTGTGATGCAACAGGTAGAGAAATCGATGCTCCGGTCCACTCAGGCAATCGCAGACGCGGATGCCAGAAGATCAGTTGAACTGTCTCGGCGACTACTCCTTCAGTCGTCAATTCAGTCATTGGGTGACATACGCACAGCCTTGCTTGAGGCGGTACGAGCACGACAATATCTCAGGATGTCCTTGGTACGGAAGCTTCCTGATCGTATTGTGAATCAGGTGGTCATGTCACCAGTGCTCACTCCCTCTTTAATGTCCCCTGAGGTATGGAGAACAGTTTTTAATATGGCTCAGGCCTTTAAACATAGTCCCGCCCCTTCTAAGAAACTTGCCTTTTCTTTTCCCAAACCCAAGCCTGTCTCAAAAGCACAGCCGGGGGGATCTAAGCCCTTTCATCTACCTAAGTCCTCCTCCCCTCAAGGTCAGTACAGGTATAAACAGGGTAAGTTTACAGGTCAGAAAGGACGAGGCTATAATAAACCAGGTCAGGGCCCGTCTTCTGCCAACGCCAGCCAGCCGGCGAAGCATCCACCACCACCACCTCCACCATCATCAAAAAACTAAAGTCTCTCTCACTCCCGGGGCCGGTCTCAAGGCGGGTGGATCCGAGGGTAGTACAGCCGGCGAACCCTTGTCTGCTAACTGGGTCGTTCCGAAAGTGTCACCAAGCATGGCCGTTAAACACTTGGGCAAGGATGGTGGCACGCAAAGGCATCACTTGGCAGTGGCTCCGGCGACCTCGCTTACGTCAGCCGACAACAGCGAATCTAGTTTCTTTAGAGGTGGAGTCACTGGTCAAGGAAATGATTGCCAAGAATGTCATCCTCCCGGTCCCTCAAAATTACCCAGTCTTCACATCCAAGCTATTTTTGGTTCTCAAAAGGGACAGTGTTCAGATGAGACCCGTCGTAGACCTGTCGTATCTGAACCTTCACATTCACAACGAGTCATTCAGGATGTTAACAGTGCACCAAATCAGGCTAACACTTCCGCCGGGAGGTTGGATGTGTTCCTTAGACCTGACAGACGCTTATTGGCACGTCTCGGTAAACAAAAGATTTCAAAGATTTCTGGCCTTACGGATCAGGGATCAAACTTATGTTTTTCAGAGGATGCCATTCGGTTTGAACCTGGCACCTCGCTTATTCACGAAATTAGTCCGGCAAGCACTGATGCCATTGTTAAAACAAGGGATCAGGATTTTGTGGTACCTAGACGACTGGCTAGTGGTGGCAGAGAAAGAGCAAGTATGCATAAATCATGTCAACATAACAATAAAACATGTCAAAACTCTAGGGTTCAAGGTAAATCTGGTAAAGTCAAACCTTGTTCCCTCACGAGTAGTTCAGTGGATAGGGCTGGTTTGGGACACAGCTGCTCTCACTCTGAGTCAGAGTGTGGACAATCGAAACAGATTTCGCAGGAAACTGTTCCTGTTTCTTCAGTCTGACTACGACTCGAAGAATCTGGGAGTCTCTGGTCGGCTCTCTCAACTGGATTCAACTAACTGTAATGTTGGGCCGGTTGAAAGTAAAGCGTTTAATATTGGAGGGCAACAAATATTTTCCACTATTACCGGCGGAAAAATTATGGCCCATACCAAAATTAATCCACAACTTACTAGCGGTCTGGGCGAAGAGGGAAATGTTGCACTCAGTAATGTCATGGACCTCTCCTCCGCCGACGGTATGGGTAGACACGGATGCGTCAGGTACGATAGGTTGAGGTTTTCAGTCAAACCAAGGGCACCAGGGTCAAGGGCTTTGGTCCCATTTAGAAATCTCCCACATCAATGTCAAAGAATTACTAGTCCCCTTTTATTTCCTTCAGGCTCACGGCTCTACTTTACGGGGCAAGTCGGTGGCCTTCAGAATGGACAATCTGAATGCGGTTCACTGTATTCAGAAACAAGGGTCAACGAGATCTCGGAAGTTGCTAAACGTGTCGGAAGAGATTTTTATTCTAGCCAACAGGCTGGGCATTCATCTTCACGCATCTTATCTCCCAGGCATAGCAAACGTCTGGGCAGACGCTCTGTCTCGGAGACAGAGCACGACAGTAGAATGGGAGCTCAAGCAAACCATTTTCAACCAAATGATTGCGGAGCTTTACCATCCACAAGTGGATCTGTTTGCGTCCGAGGAGACTCACAAACTCCCAATGTACCTCACCCGCCGGACGATAACGCCGGCAGGGGGGCCAGACGCCCTGGTGACACACTGGAACAGGTGGAGCTCCATCTATCTGTTTCCGCTGCCAGACGCGTCACTAATGTGCCACGTAGTAAACAAACTACGAGATTATCGGGGCTTAGTCTCGCTAATCGCGCCCCTGTGGCCGGCGCAGTTGTGGTACCAGCAATTGAAGACGTGGTGCCCGCTCCCGGTGTCGCTCCCGGTCGGGTTTTTCCACTTAAGACACGATTGGCAACCTAGCGACCTCGCTGACTTTTGCATTATGGACATTCAGGAGGCCAAGTGGCTAGCACCATATGGTAGAGATGTGACCAATAAATTATTGAATCAATATACTCAGTCTACAAAACGATAGTATCAATCACATTGGCAAGCCTTTACTTCTTGGATCATTAGAACAGAACAAACTGTGCCCTCGGTGGCGTTAGTTTTTAATTATTTAAATTATCTGTTTGAGCAGAAACGTTTATCTGTGGTAACGTTAAAAAATCACTTAACAGCGATTAGAATACCATTTTGAGACCTTACCGGTCTCTCCATACCAGTTGCGGAGGAAACAGGTTTTATGAGGGCATGTTTTAAACTCCGCCCACCTCCCCGTCAGCTCATTCCTACTTGGTCTCTGGACAAAGCATTGTCATTACTTCACTCCCGTCTGTACCAAAATACTGCAGATTTTACATTACTCTTAAAAAAGGCTGTATTCCTTTTGGCTTTGGCCACCGGGAACAGAGTGTCTGAGCTGGCGGCGATGAGCAACACACCTAATTGCCTCAGGTTTGGTAGGCTTAATGAATGTATTCACATTGCACCTTCCCCAGGGTTTGTAGCCAAGAATGAGCACAGTGCACACATGTTTTCTGAGTTCACTGTGCCGGCGTTGAAAAGGGGAAAGGTGCACCATAATTTATGTCCAGTGCAGGCTCTAACCAAATATTTGAGAGTAGCTCCTCTAAACCCCCAAGGTGCTTTATGGGTGGCAAGTACGGGTAAGCGTTTGCTGAAACGTAGAATGGCTTCTCTTTTGGTCGAGGTCATTAAAGAGAGTAATCCCGGCATTGTGGGTAGGGCCCACGATTTACGCAAATGGGCAGCCTCTTTGCGTTTCCTGAAGAATTTTTCTGTGGAAGATATTACGTCCACACATTTGTGGGCCTCTAATCATACGTTTTTGACTCGATACCTGTCAGTAGCTCTAGACAAACCTTCCTTGCCATGTATAGCTTTAAGGCAGAGGGTCTAGGTGGCCCTTAAGTCACTTTGTTTACTTTCAAGAAAAGGGGGGGGGGGGTGCAGTCAGTGTAACATAGGACACCCTAGACCCAGCCGGAATATAAGAGCTGTGATACGAGTATGGATAATGTGATATGAAAATTTCTCTGTTCTATTCAGTGCGGGAAATTCTGCTAGTACAATGTTAGTACAAAGAACAGTGTTGTTATAATAGTTTTGGCTGTGAAAGCAATTTAGTTTTAAGCATTGGATATATTTTGCAAGATATTTCCACGAGTATTATGGGGTTATATGTGCACATGTAAACTTATAAGTTTTTATTTTTCACCACTTATGTTGAGTGGGGTGCCTTTTTAACTTACAGATCTGTTCGCAGAGTCTCAAGAGTTAACCTTTTTTATTAAGCAGGCTTCTTTGAAGCACGCCCCTGCTTGACCCCCTTTTGTATATATGTGCTGCGCCAGTAAATATATTTTTCAAAGTAAGAATACTATGTGGTTGTTTGATTATCTGCTTTTCTAGAGTTATGATATGATTACGAATGTCCCCCTCCAGTCTTAGAAATCAGGCATGTTCGTCGATGATGGAGGGGCCACTAATAAATTATAGGTTTGACTCCTGTAAAGAGATAAAGAAAACCTAATATTTAGTAGTGGCCCCGTAATCATTGACGACTGGGGCCCTCCCGACCATCCCCTTCCCATTCGTTGATGTATTAAGGATTTTGGTTTACTTGATATGTCAGTGAAGGAAGAATGACGCCTGAGTCAGCGTCTGGTCAAAGATCCACACAAGTACATCCACGATATTATGGAAAGCTTATTGAATAGTTATTCTTATTTTCTTTTTGTTTTCATTTTTTACGAAGTTTTTTTCGTAGTGAGAACCCAATTCATAATGACTGAAGCCATGAGTGAGGTCGCGTGCGCTCATGATGAAGGCTCCTCAAATTTTAAATGCTCTGCGCGGTAGATTCAAACTACGGCGGATGAGTGTTTGAAGAGGGTGCCTTATGTAATAGGCATGTTCGTCAATGATTACGGGGCCACTACTAAATATTAGGTTTTCTTTATCTCCTTACAGGAGTCAAACCTATAATATATACGGACTCGCCGAAAAAAATTGTAGCAGCGAAACGACTGCACCTATGGCTTTCATATTTCTACCACATGTACCTTACTCTTCTGGCTTCTTGCCACCACCAACACAACCCCCTCCCCCCACCCACCCACTCGCTGACTATCGGTCGCCTCACAAGGAAAAAAAAGGAAAATCTGTGGCGGCGAAATGACTGCACCAATCGGTTCCATATTTGTGTGACAAGTCCCTTACCCTTCTGCCTTCCCCCCACCACACCCCCAACCGCCTCCCACCACCCAATTCCAGCGTATCCGTACGAAGAAAAGGAAAAAAAGGAAAATCCGTGGTGGCGAAACTACCTCACCAATCGGCTTCATATTTGTAACACTTGTCAATTATGCTTCTACCTTCCCCCCACCATCCCCCAAACCACCCTCCTACCTATATGTTCCGATACCATAAAAGTCGATGATTTACTCTGAAAATTTCAGCTACATTCGGGACCATCGGGGACCTGATTTCTGGCGAAAATGGACAAGTTTTTTTTTTACCATTATCCTTCCTTTCTCACCCAACTTGATAGATTTAGCCAAAAAAATAAAAATAAAAAATCCTCTGGTACTGGCAGATGCATAGGGTCAATAATTGTCTGGCACTCTGCGGGTTAAGAAGGCCACGGACTTGTCCCGGCAGCTTCTTTTGCAAAATTCTATCCAATCTTTGGGGGACGTAAGGATAGAGTTGTTAGAGGCTGTCCGTGCACGTCAAGACCTGAGAGTCTATATGGTAAAGAAGTTACAGGTCGACATTGGACGCCGTGTAACTCTTTCACCTGTGTTAACGTCATCTTTGCTTAACCCTGATACTTGGAAGGCTGTATATAATATGGTAGACAGCATGAAGCCGAGTACTTCCCAGGCTAGGAAGAAGCACTTTAAGTTTCCAAAACCGTACTCCAAACCTAAGAGCAGTGGTAAATCCCAACCCGGTGGGTCTAAGCCCTTTCAGGGCCCTATGTCTCCCCCGGCACAGGGAAGTACTCCGCTCATGTCTAAACAGGGAAAACAGTCAGGTAAATGGTATAAGAACAAGTCACAACACAGATTAGGTCAGGGATTGACATCTGCCAAAACCAGTCAGCCGTCTAATCCTACCCCACCACCATAAAAAAACTAGTCACAGTACCAACTTTCTCACTCCCAGGGCTTATCGAGGGCGAGTTGGATTCGAGGGTAATTCAGCCGGACAGGCCCAGTCAAGTAACTGGGTCATTTCGGGCGTGTCACCGGGCCTGGCCCCGGCGAACTTTGGGAAGGGCATCACCTGGCGGTGGCTCCGACGACCTCGTTTATGTCAAACTCTAGAAGTCATTCATGTATCTTTAGAAGTGGAGTCACTAGTCCAGGAAATGATCACCAAGCATATCATTGTCCCAGTCAATCCAACTTGCTCTGTTTTCACGTCCAGACTTTTTCTCGTACCAAAGAGGGACAGTATTCAGATGAGACCAGTCATAGACCTGTCTTGTTTGAATCGACACATTCACAACATATCGTTCAGGATGCTCACTGTGAATCACATCAGGCTAACACTTCCGCCGCAAGGTTGAATGTGCTCGTTAGACCTGACAGACGCCTATTGGCATGTCCCGGTAAACAGAAGGTTCCAGAAATTCCTCGCCTTGAGGATCAGGCAAGAGACTTATGTCTTTCAAAGAAAGCCATTCGGGTTGAACCTTGCACTGAGAATTGTTACGACTGAGGTTTAAATATATCAGGGCTCTTATTCATTGGACTAGTAATGGCATAAATGCTACAACGGAAAGCGCTAGATCCAACCTCTGATGTATATTCCCAGTGAACAAAGAACACAAATACTCTACAGAGTTCTATATGCAATAATAGGCTATCAAACTCTCAATAAATGTGCGTCTACTCTAGGCTTAATGTTATGTGAAAACAGCCTATTACTACCTATAACCGAAGGTGCTTGGTTATGGTAAGCAAAGTAAGGTGGTAAGAGAAGTTAAAGCTTACGTTACTTTAATCAATCAATGTCAGGCACTCCTGCATGAAAGAAAGTGCACTAAAGTCCTTCAACACTAACAAGGAATCTTCTTTAAATGTTAGATGCTATAAAGATGCTCGTATCGGAAATGGAACCCAAAAAGGCAGGCAGCGGAACAATGCTCGTGCAGGCTATGCACACAAAAAGGCAGAATATATAATGCAGTCGGGGCCAAGAATATCCTAAACGCTACAACAATAATAATCGCCACGACAATGCAGTATTCCTATCAACAAAAAGAGCCTAAGTCGTTTGTGTCTCCATACATCAAACTAGGCTGCGAAATGCTTGTGTAATCATAAATGGGTATGCATAAAAAGAGTAATTGGATTAATATACTTAATGTCTACTATGACTGATAAAGTCTAGCTAGAGTCAATGATACGAGATACTGGTGCGCATGGCATGCCGCATAGCCTAGTGCAAATCTCAAGTCTGTGCGTCAAATATTACGTTATAGGGAAGGGTAGCTCTCTTGAGAAACCTTAATACCGAAGTATTAAGCGTTCTCCTGGCGTACCTCAAAGACAAACAACGAGCTTAGAACAGTGCAGAATGGTATGGGCAAAAAGCCCTCATTCGTGCATGCTCCACTCTCAATGGCACACAGACTAGAATTTACTCAATCAACTCCAGTTCTCAGGTATGTCGTGCAGCTTTTAACTAAAGTCAGCACTCATAGGAAACAATACCTTATAATATCAGACCCCTAGTCTAGCATTATCTAATCCAGCAGAACACTAATAATTATAGGAAGCGGTACTAAACAATATGAATGCCAACCAATGCTTCGTGATCAACTTATCTTAACAACTAACATACATGGGTTATATCAGACCTTAATGCACAATACAACTGGCCAGCATTAAGCTGATTTTGCAGAGTTAACCAGAGGGGATATGGTATTAATAAAAGGTGGTGAAAGATATGGAAAAAGAGAGAGGTAGGCAGAGGAAAAGATTCTCAGGTGCAGAGCGGGGACAGGTATCAAAGGATATAGAGGGATGCGTTCTAGAAACCAGATCTGAGGGAGAGAGAGTGGCGAGGAACCTGTATATATACCGGGACTAGTTTGCACCGCGCAGAGTAAAGCGGTAACAAGTCCTCTAGCCACTAGCAAAGAAGCTAGCAACATGGTAAGGACCTCCCTCAACCAACCCCCACGAGGCAGCCAGCCGTGACGTCATCGAGCGGGACAAACACACTGCGCGCCCCCTCTCACTCTGTTCTACTCTCTCTCTCTCTCTCCCAGATCCCATCATTACTAGTTAATGATAAAACATATACTTTACAATTAAATATATTATAGGTTTGACTCCTGTAAGGAGATAAAGAAAACCTAATATTTAGTAGTGGCCCCGTAATCATTGACGAACATGCCTATTACATAAGGCATCCTCTTCAAACACTAATCCGCTGTAGTTTTGAATCTACCGCGCAGAGCATTTAAAAACTGAGGAGCCTTCATCATGAGCGCACGCGACCTCACTCATGGCTTCAGTCATTATGAATTGGGTTCTCACTACGAAAAAAACTTCGTAAAAAATAAAAACAAAAAGAAAATAAGAATAACTATCCAATAAGCTTTCCATCATATCGTGGATGTACTTGTGTGGATTTCTGACCAGACGCTGATTCAGGCGTCATTCTTCCTTCACTGACATATCAAGTAAACCAAAATCCTTAATACATCAACGAATGGGAAGGGGACGGTCGGGAGGGCCCCAGTCGTCAATGATTACGGGGCCACTACTAAATTAAAATGTAAAACTTGCAAACTAAACAAACCAAAATTGGGACAAGGACAATATAAAGTCAAATTAAATTATCAAAATCGCTATGTGGAAACAACGTTTACTAAAATGAAAATTATTAAATAAAAGAACACAATCCACCACATAGGGTGTACATTACTACATGAGCAAGTTAATCTGTTTCCCAAGCAAACTAATCGCACATATAACAACGCACTATCGTCACGTTAAAGGAAGTAGTCAAGTTTGGGAAGTCCGGGACGTTCTGGCAAATTTTACTAAACTCTGCATGAATAAAGAAACTATATGTTAAATGTCAAAATATTATTTAAAATCAAATTTGCAACATGACAAGACATTAAAATAGTACAAAATACAGATATTGATAAGATATCTATACTATTACAAAATAATATATAAAATACAGTACAGCACTCACTAACGATAGTGCTATCGGGTAGGTACCTGTAAGCATAGCATGCCTCAAGTGACCCCTATCAATAACTACCCTACAAATAACCTACATTTATAGCACAAATAAACTAAGGAAATCGCAAAAGTAAGCAATTGATACTATCGACAATGAATACATATAATATAAAGACAAATAATTACAAAATATGAAGTAACAACAGATTTAAACAAAGAGTACTCTTTTAACAAGAACAATAAATTTAAAAAATCATCAATATTAATATTAATAATAATAATAATAAAAGAAAAAGATAAACAATAAATACAGACAAAAAGTAAGCAGAGGTTATACAAGAAACTTCAAGTTAAAAATGCTTGATTAAAATTATTGATGTCAAATTTTAGAATACAGTCACAATAATTGACCCTAAAAAGATTAAATTTATGGAACAATTTACTTGCCTCAAAACCTCTGTCCACTAAGAGTCTGTATAGTAACCTAGCTCTAGCCCAAAAGTCATCTACTTTAGTGCAGATTTTACAAAATCTTATTAATTGGGAATAAAAACAGTTATAAGTTATTTTACTATCGATATTACTACTAGGGAAAGGAAAGTTTATTACGTTAAAATTAAAATCATCAACTTTGTGATATACTTTAAGTATGCACTGTTCATTAACAATCTCTATATTTATATCAAGAAAATTTTCAACTTTATAATTTACGTTACATTGTGTGAGGGGAATAGAATTAGGGTAAATAAGTTTAGCAACTTGATTAAAATTTAACAAATTGCAAACAAGAATATCATCAATATATCTACTATTATTACTTAACAGTTTAGCAAGTGCTAATTTTTCTGGAATTTTATTTTTCTTGCTACTGTCAACTAAATCTTTTATATATTTAAATTCTAAAGCAAGCAAGAATAAGTCTGCAATTAAAGGGCTAGCATTTCCACCCATAGGAATTCCTAATATTTGTTTGAAAATGTACGGCCCGAATCTAACATAAGTATTGAAAAGGAGGAATTTAAGGGCATCTTTAAGTTTAGTTCTATCAAAATATACAGAACTAGTGGGAGTAGAGCTAAGTGATGCATTATTAAAATATGTATAAACATTTATGAAATAATTACCATTCCTAACGAACCTGTCAAAGTGCAAATCTATAATAAAGCAAAGCTCTGAATATACTAAATCTAAAGGCAAATTGGTATACAAAGTTGAAAAGTCGAAGCTATGTACCGAGGTAACTTTCGGCATGGTATTTATTTTATCAATAACTTCTAACGAATTGTCAACACTCCAATAATAGTTAATGCCAGTTCTTTTCATGATGGTATTACAATATCTTTTATGAGTACTTTTAATGTATTTTAAGCAATTTACGACTTGTTCTGATAGAGTTTTAGTGGTAGCAAATTTTGCTCCGGCAATAAAGCGATATTTATAAGGTCTTTTATGAAATTTAGGTAACATGTATAATTTTGCAATGCACTTGTTCTTATCAGAAAGTTTAATATCAAATATTATATTTTTCTTGGTATGTTCATCGATTAAGTTATCAATATTCAGATTATTTTGAATTTCATAAACAGAATTACCGCAAATATTTTTACGTAATATGTTACCCTTAATACCTAATTCTTTTTTCATATTTTCAAGATAAAATTTCTTACATGTGAAGCTATAATTATTGCTGGCTTTATCTACTGTAGTGATTACAAAATGTTTATGTAAATTTATTAAATCAGCTTTAAGCTTATTATAATTATAGTCTATAAAATCTGAAAGATTAAATTCATTTTTAAGCGAGAAAATTTTATTTCTAATTAACTTAATTAATAATTTAGACCATGCTTCTAGTTCTCTTGCATTGCAGCACGCAATTTTTAACAATTTATCTTTTAATTTATTGACTGAAAAAACAATATCTTTTAAAATTATGTCCCATGTTACTTTATTACTCCCTATTCTAAATTTAAACCCTTTACGACATAGCTCCGCTAATTTGTCGTTTGCAAAATGTTTAACTAGTTCTACATCACCTGTTAATATGTGACATATCGGACTATAAATGAACTTTGCTAGTGCATCACGTCTGCTAGCTGGCATATCCATGACTCTTTCACACACGCATTTATTATTATTGAAAATATCATTATCTGAAAGATTTCCTAAAACTTTATTATAATTACAAATAATAGACCCAACAGGTCGTTCATATGAATACACTATTAATGGTTTGAAATCTTTACAACCATCTGGTAACATGGACTTAACTTTCTTTGAATTAATAAGACTGTTAACATTAATTTTGTCTAAAATTTTAGAGGAATAATTTAAAGTGGACATGACTTTATCTTTAATACGGTTATCTTTGGATTTCTTAGAATTAGCTCTAATATATCCCATAAAAGCAAAGACTATATTCTTAAATTTATTTGTGAAATTATGTTTATTATTTAGAATATTTTCTATAAAAGGAGCAAAACTTTTCTTTTGTAGGCCTTTCAATGAGTCTTTTAATTTTTTAATTCCGAAATTTCGATATAATGAATATAAATTATTAACAATAATTTTAATATCAGACCTGTTTTTCTTTTTATTAAATGTATTTAGTCTTCTTTTACCGTGTCTACCAGGTCTTCTGTTTAAAACAGGGAAGTTAAAATATGGGTTATTAAAATCGTTTTTTAATAAATCTTCATACAAAATGTTGCCTACATTTTTTATTTGATTGTTAAGTCCAAATGGATAGATGGTCATTAATTTTCCAATCCAATAATTTTCTCTATCTAAAACATTTTGATTACTTTGAACAATTTCTATAATTTTGTATTTACAATCAAATTTAGTACAATCTGTGTTAAAATGCTTATATAGAAGAATCTTGGAGTCGATGCCGTTCTTAATTCCTGATCTATGCCCGTAGGCTCTTTCTCTTAAACATTGCTCCGTCTTTCCAACATATTGTATACCACATTTCTCACAGGTTATTAAATAGATAACATTCTTTACTTTACATGGAGATGTTACATTAACAGAAGAATTTAGAAACAAAAATTTTGTATTGGTAATGTAACTTTTAAAAAATGTTTGATGTTCAAAATCAAATTCATTCACATAGAGTTTACATTTACAGTTATCAACGAAAAGACGCCGGTTATTTTCATTATTATTTTTCATTTTTAAGTTTTTATAATTTTGACGGGTGCGAGGGTATAAAGAATAATCTGACACATAGTCCGTGGCCGGTCCTGGTTCGTCAACGAGTACAAGTAAAGGAAGGGACAGTACATGGGAAACACGTCGTACACTAATGTTGCCACTAGTACAGACCGTCCTCACATCTATACTGTCCCTGAACCTATATAAATTAAAATGTAAAACTTGCAAACTAAACAAACCAAAATTGGGACAAGGACAATATAAAGTCAAATTAAATTATCAAAATCGCTATGTGGAAACAACGTTTACTAAAATGAAAATTATTAAATAAAAGAACACAATCCACCACATAGGGTGTACATTACTACATGAGCAAGTTAATCTGTTTCCCAAGCAAACTAATCGCACATATAACAACGCACTATCGTCACGTTAAAGGAAGTAGTCAAGTTTGGGAAGTCATTAGGTTTTCTTTATCTCCTTACAGGAGTCAAACCTATAATTTATTAGTGGCCCCTCCATCATTGACGAACATGCCTGATTTCTAAGACTGGAGGGGGACATTCGTAATCATATCATAACTCTAGAAAAGCAGATAATAAAAACAACCACATAGTATTCTTACTTTGAAAATATATTTAAATAACGGCGTAGCCGAACAAATACAAGAAAAAGGGGGTTCAGGCAGGTGCGTGCTTCAAAGAAGCCTGCCTGACAAAAAATTGGTAACCCTGAAGATTCTGAACACAGATCTGTAGTTACAAAGGCACCCCACTCAACGAGTGGTGACAAAAAATAACAAGTTATAAGTTTACATGTGCACATAATAAACCCCAACATAAACTTGGAGATAAATTGCAAAGGAACTCCAATAATCTAAAACTAAATTGCTTTCGCAGCTAAACTACTCTAACAACACCGTTGTTTTGTACTTAACATTGTACTAGCACAATTTCTCACTGAGAAATTTTCATAACACATTTTAACCTTAAATTGTATCACAGCTCTCATACTCCGGCGGGGTCTAGGGTGTCCTGTGTCAACTGACTGCACCCCCCCCCCCACCCCCTTTCCCATGAAAGTAAACAAAAGTGACTGCAGGGCCGCCTAGACCCTCTGCCTTAAAGCTATACATGGTAAGGAAGGTTTGTCTAGAGCAACTGACAAGTATCTAGACAGAAACGTATGATTAGACGCCCACAACTGCGTGGACGCTATGTCTTCAACTGAAAAAAATTTCAGGAAACGTAAAGAGGCTGCCCATTTGCGTAAATCGTGGGCCCGACCCACAACGCCGGGATTACTCTCTTTAATGACTTCTACCAGAAGAGAGGCTAATCGCCGTTTAAGTAAGCGTTTACCCGTACTTGCTACCCATAAAGCACCTTGGGGGTTGTGAGGAGCTACTCTCAAATATTTGGTTAGAGCTTGTACTGGACATAAATTATGATGCACCTTTCCCCTTTTTAACGCCGGCACCGTGAACTCAGAAAACACGTGTGCACTATGCTCATTCTTGGCTACAAAACCTGGGGAGGGTGCAATGGAAATACATTAATTAAGTCTACCAAACCTAAGACAATTAGGTGTGTTGCTCATCGCCGCCAGCTCAGACACTCTGTTTCCGGTGGCTAAAGCCAAAAGGAAAACCGCCTTTTTTAAGAGTAATGCAAAGTCTGCAGTATTTTGGTACAGACGAGAGTGAAGCAAAGACAAAGCTTTGTCCAGAGACCAAGTAGGCATGAGCTAACGGGGAGGTGGGCGGAGTTTAAAACATGCTCTCATAAAACCTGTTTCCTCCGCTACCGGTATGGAGAGACCTGTAAGGTCTAAAAAGGGCACTCTAATCGCAGTTAAGTGATTTTTTAATGTTACCACAGATAAACGTTTCTGCTCAAACAGATAATTTAAATAATTAAAAACTAATGCCACTGAGGGTACAGTTTGTTCTGTCCTAACGATCCAAGAAGTAAAGGCTTGCCAATGTGATTGATACTGTCGTTTTGTAGACTGAGTATATTGATTAAGTAATTTATTTGTCACATCTCTACCGTATGGTGCTAGCCACTTGGCCTCCTGAATGTCCATAATGCAAAAGTCAGCGAGGTCGCGAGGTTGCCAATCGCGTCTAAGTGGAAATACCCGACCGGGAGCGATACCGGGTCCGGGCACCACATTTTCAATTGCTGGTACCACAACTGCGCCGGCCACAGTGGCGCGATTAGTGAGACTAAGCCTCGATAATCTCGTAGTTTGTTCACTACGTGGCACATTAGTGACGCATCTGGCGGCGGAAACAGATAGATGGAGCTCCATCTGTTCCAGTCTGTCACTAGGGCGTCTGGCCCCCCTGCCGGCGTTTTCGCCCGCGGGTGAGGTATAGATGGAGTTTGTGAGTCTCCTCGGACGCAAAAAGATCCACTTGTGGATGGGAGAGCTCTGCAATCATTAGGTTGAAAATGGGTTGCTTGAGCTCCCATTCTACTGTCGTGCTTTGTCGCCGGGATAGAGCGTCTGCCCAGACGTTCGCTACGCCTGGGAGATAAAGCGTGCAGATAAATATCTAGACTGTTGGCTAGAGCAAAAATCTCTTCTGACACGTTTAGCAACTTCCTTGACCTCGTTGACCCTTGTTTCTGAATACAGTGGACTGCATTCAGATTGTCCATTCTGAAGGTCACCGACTTGTCCCGTAACGCCGGGCCGTGAGCCTGAAGGAAATACAAGGGGACTAGTAATTCTTTGACATTGATGTGCGAGATTTCTAAGTGGGACCAAAGCCCCTGACCCTGGTGCCCCTGATTTGACTGAAATCCCCAACCTATTGTGCCTGACGCATCCGTGTCTACCCATACCGTTGGTGGAGGAGAGGTCCATGACATTATTGAGTGCAATGTTTCCCTCTTCGCCCAGACCGCTAGCAAGGTGTGGATTAATTTCGGGATGGGCCATAATTTTCCCGCCGGTAAGAGCGGGAAATATTTGTTGCCTTCCAATATTAATCGTTTTACTTTCAACCGGCCCAACTTGACAGTTAGTTGAATCCAGTTGAGAGAGCCGACCAGAGACTCCCAGACCCTTCGTGTCGTAGTCAGACTGTGAAGAAACCTGAACAGTTTCCTGCGAAACCTGTTGCGATTGTCCACACTCTGACTCAGAGTGAGAGCAGCGGTGTCCCAGACCAGCCCTATCCACTGAATTACTCGTGAGGGAACAAGGTTTGACTTTACCAGATTTACCTTGAAGCCTAGAGTTTTGACATGATTTAAAATGATATTGACATGTTTTATGCATAATTGTTGTGTCTCTGCCACCACCAGCCAGTCGTCCAGATACCACAACACTCTGATCCCTTGTTTTAACAATGGCATCAGGGCTTGCCGGACTAGTTTTGTGAATAATCGAGGTGCTAGGTTCAAACCGAACGGCATCCTCTGAAAAACAAAATTTTGGTGCCTGATCCGTAAGGCCAAAAACCTTTGAAATCTTTTGTTGACCGATACGTGCCAATAGGCGTCTGTCAGGTCTAGTGAACACATCCAACCTCCCGGCGGAAGTGTTAGCCTGATTTGGTGTACTGTTAACATTCTGAAGGATTCGTTGTGAATGTGAAGATTCAGATAAGACAGGTCTACGACCGGCCTCATCTGAACACTGTCCCTTTTGGGAACCAAAAATAGTTTGGACGTGAATACAGGGTAATTTGGGGGGACCGGGATGATGACATTCTTGGCAATCATTTCCTGGGCTAGTGACTCCACCTCTAAAGAAACAAAATTCGCCGTTGTCGGCTGACGTAATCGAGGTCGCCGGAGCCACTGCCAAGTGATGCCTTTGCGTGCCACCATCCGTGCCCAAGTGTTTAACGGCCATGCTTGGTGACACGTTCGGAACGACCCAGTTAGCAGACAAGGGTTCGCCGGCTGTACTACCCTCGGTTCCTCCGGCCTTAAGGTAGGCGCCGGGAGTGAGAGAGACTTTAGTTTTTTGATGGTGGGGTTGGTGCTGGCCGCTTCGCCGGCTGGCTGGTGTTGGTCGAAGACTGGCCCGGACCTGGTTTATTTTGGCCGCGTCCTCTCTGACCTGAAAACCTATTCTGTCTATGCCTGTACTGACCCTGGGGGGAGTGGGAGGACTTTTTTTTTTTTTTTTTTTTTTTTTCTATATTCCAACTTACTTCCTCTCGGGCATAGGCTGAGAGCCTTAACATTCACCGCTTTACAATGAACAGTGAAGCCCGTGAGGTCTTGTTCCAGTCTAGGGAGTGAGACATGTGAAGCACGCAGAGTACAACGAGCACCTGCCATCTTGCCTTCACATGAGGCACGGTGCTCACTCATGGCCCGAAACGACCCCATCTCTGAAGCAACCTCGTTCCCGTGCTTCACTGTCTCACCCCCTATACTCGGACTCTCACACTTACACACACACAACGCCACCTGTTGAGCAGATAACTCACCAGGCATTGCACCCCTATAGCATATTTTGAATATGGGAATATTCATACAGTGCTATTTAATCAGGGAACAAAGAGGGTATTTTATTGACGTTTCGGTGGGCTTGTGGTAATGCACTGATACTAGGTACAACACAAATTCCATCCCAATAATATCTTCCCATTGATACATCGGGATTTGAACCCGGGACCTTTGGATTACCAAGCCAGTGGCAAGACCACTCCAGATCCCCCTGGCTGGGCTTTAGTAGTAGGCCTGGGTTTGGGGAAGTTAAATGCAGGTTTCTTAGAAGGGGTGGGACTGTGCTTAACGGCCTGTGCCATATTGAACACCGTTCGCCATACTTCAGGGGACATTAAAGAAGGGGTAAGTACTGGTGACATCACCACCTGGTTAGCAATGCGCTCAGGTAGCTTGCGAACTAACGACATCCTAAGATCTTGTCGTGCTCGCACCGCCTCAAGCAAGGCGGTGCGTATGTCACCTAAGGATTGGATTGACGACTGAAGAATCAGTCGCCGGGATAACTCAACCGATCTTCGAGCATCCGCGTCTGCGATTGCCTGAGTAGATCGTAGTAAAGACTTAGCCACCTGCTGAGATACTATGTACTGTGAAAACAGGCGAAAAGCTTTTCCTCGTAGCCTAAATTCTCTGTCTAGGTGAGTAGGGGTAGGGGTAGTGAACGGGTCCTTCAGTTCACAAAGATTAATCTTAGGGGCAGCTAGGAATGCAAACAAAGCTGCCGGGACTCCGCCGGCAGAACCCACCGGCATGGAAAACCATGAATGTGTGTCCTGAGGGATCTGGTGGGAAGATTTAGAAGTGAAAGTGGTTGCAAAGTTTTGAGCCTCTACCTCCCAATCCACCCAAGGTCCAGGACCCAACTGTCCCACCTTCAAAACTGGATTAGCTGCGTCGTCTGTGACGGTCCGTAAATCTAGTTCAGGAGTTAGAGCTGACAGAGTCTTAATATCATTAAACCCATCCAGCTTAGACCAGTCTGAAAACAGTTTTAAAGCTGAGGCAGGGGGTAAAGCAGGCTTAGAAGCATACACAAAATAATCCTGGTGATAATAACTAGGTATAGCCTTAATGTTTACGTCCAGAACATTACCTAAGGCATCCACGGCCCTTAATTTCTTTGACTTGTTGCCCTGGATAAACCACTCACGCGGTACCGGGAGTTCCCCTGACAAGGTAGGTTGGGCAAGCTCTGGTTTAGAGGGGTTCAAAAGAACCCATGACTCGTCTGGCCCATAAAGCAGGGGCATAGCTACCTTTCTAAGAGGTGCTTTGTCTAGAGGGGGTGGATTAACATCCGTTATGACCCTGACATTTGAAGTTGTCAATGCCGCCGTGGCAGGCTTAGTGCTCCTTGCAGGTGACAGAGTAGGAGGGTTAGGAATCTTAGATAAATCAATTGACGTCATCAGAGGCCGTACCGTAGAGCTTGTCGAGGGAGCCCCCAAGTCCATTGTGGGGTTTTCTTGTTGCTGACCAAAAAATTTAGATAAAGCATGAGTAAGCAACCCATCAATTTTTTGTGCTGTAACAAACTGGTTAGATGAAGAACTTATAGGAGAATCATTATTATCTCTTGCGGCGTCCAAGCCTGAGCCTGACCCTTGTCCTTCCATATCCAAAATTATTGAAACTTCGTCTTTTTCCTCCCGATCCTCCTGAGAAGACCCCGCCGAGGCAGGGGTACCTTGTTTCCAAGATAAGTCTGGGATAGAGGATGGGGTCGCCGCGTCCCTGTGGACGTCGGCTACTGTGTGACTCGTATGAGTCGGACGTGGGTGGTCAGACCGTGGTTGGGCAAACCGCCAAACACCAAGGCCCTGGCCTACGCTCTCTTGAGAGTCTGAAACATTCTCAATTATTGACCCTCCTGAACTTTCCATTTCCAGGGTTAAAATATTAATTGGCAACTCCTCTTTAGGGACAGGCGCTGCACTGGACTCAGAGGCCCTAACACAAACTCTGTCAGGTGTAGAGGTACGATGAGATGCACTAGACTTAGGGGAATGTCGAGAGGACTTCCGATGTGAATCCTTTTTTGAGGATTTATGGCTGCGGTGTGACCGCGAACTAGTCTTAGATCTGGAAGAATCTCCGCCGTGACCACTGGTGGAATCTTCCGTCTTACTCTTCTTACTCTCCGGCGAAGAGGCCCGACTAGAAGACTGTTGTCTGAGAGGTGACCTTGACCTAGATCTCGCCCGCGACGAGGAGGCGGATGCCGGGGGTGTAGGCTCTCTCGGGCGTTTAGTTGTAGTCGCAGACGATACAGGACCCTGACTAGTCTCCGTCGGCTTAACACTCGTGACTCTAGAGGAACGTTTAGGGGGAGGGTGTTCTGACAGCAATCTATCCCAAAGTGGGACGTTGTCACATTGAAGTGACTTATGCGCGACAATGGTAGTGTAGGCCGACATCTGTTGTCGAACCTCTCTCAACGCTACCGCCGCGGTCTTATCATTATCACAAAGGACTTTAACAGCTAATTGAGAGCAAAAGGAACAATTATGCATCACCCAGAGACCCCTTGAACGGTCTAGACATTTAACACACCTTATGCAAAGGGTGTGTGCAAAAATAGGGATACCAGCACAAGTAGGGGTAATGCACAGGGCAAAAACTGGGGCCACGGTAGCCATGACAGAGACTGGTGGGTGAAAACTACCGCCGGGTCTGTATTGGTCCGCCGGAGCTCAGCTCTGGAAAAAACAAGAAAATTTCCAGGAATTAATGCTCATAAGGGTAATCCAACATGATCGCACACCAGTGTTAATAACCCGCCGGGTAACGAGATGCAAAGACACAACTAACACATCTCGCTACGCGGCGGGGTGTAAAGTCTAAACAAATCTTTTGCTAAAGAAAGTGAAGAATACCTTCTGATATAATGGTCCAGCATGGCACTTATAGTCTCTCGGAGGAGGTGACTGTCTCAAGATTAAATTTTGTAACAAAGCAACCCCCCAAAAAGACGCCGGCCCTTGAATTATTATAGTAGAATAGCCCAGGGCAGGATGATACGAGATCTAATGTTTAACGAATTGTCCAAAAAGATCGCCGTAAGATCGAAGGCGGCGATACCTGATAGTATCACTAAATTAAATAGGTTAAAATGAATTTTGTAAAATTCCTTAATTCATCCACCTAGGAGCACCCGCCGGGTGTGAGAATCGATATTAACCTAATTGAACCTTCAATCGCCGTAAATAGTAAAGGCAGCGATACACAGAGTATCACTATAATGGATCGGTTAACTAACTGGAAGACCTAAGTCGTTCATCTCACCCTACCCAGGTGCACCCGCCGGGTGAGAAGTTTTAAAAGTTAACCCCATAAGTTCCTGTCCCCGCTTCTTTGTAAAAGATCGCCGGGGAGGAAAGCCTAAACAACAGCT
The DNA here is from genome assembly GCA_032716605.1 of Paralithodes platypus. Classification (NCBI taxonomy): domain Eukaryota; kingdom Metazoa; phylum Arthropoda; class Malacostraca; order Decapoda; family Lithodidae; genus Paralithodes; species Paralithodes platypus. The sequence goes on along the minus strand of CM064487.1, from coordinate 94,567,261 downwards.
AGGTTTTTTCATGTGGTTGTCGTAAAACCAGGTAGAAAAAACTCCTAAAACGTATGTCCACAAGGACGCCGTTTTATATGGATGGGAACAGCCATCCCGCCGGGAATCAAAGGAGGCCTGAAACCAGGCACCCACAGAGACGCAGTCCTGGAGAGCCACAGACACCCCCCCGCCGGGGATACAAGCCAGTGTTAACAACCACGTGTGGCCCAACACTGCTCTCGGCCAGGATTTTTTCACGGTGAAACCGAGAAAAAACCCGCCGGAAGGAAACCCACCCTGAACAGATACCATCTGAACAACACACGACACGAGGATAGCCACGCACGGCTAACCCAAGGTCACACCATAATCCGTGGAATTAGCCAATACACAACTAAACCAGGAAACAATTATAGTCCGAGGAATTAGCCAATACACAACTAAAACCCGGATACACATGACACAGTAGGGCATATTTATAAATAATAAATAATAACACTAGTACATGTGGCAAAGCTACGAGCGGCTGGCTAGGCCTAGGCAGACGGCATAATAACAGTTGAAATATACACACACACTGGAAATATCACAACAGGAACCACCGCCAACACACCACCGTAGCAACAACTTCCAACCCAGGGAAGACTGACTCGGGACCCAGAAAAAACTTCACTAAGTGAAGAAAAATACGCTGGGAACGTCAGAAAACACAGCTTACCTCATCAGAAAGATAAAAGGCAGCAATAATTAACGCGTAGTGAAAGCCGCCTGCATCACAAACTAACTCAACTGTGAAAAAGTTCACATGTCCACAACGTGACCACGAGGGTACATCCGAAATAGATGCCCCATACACTCGACCCAAAATACACTGCACTGCGGGCAACCAGCCCAGGACACTCCTGCTACGCCTATCCTAACCTTACTCGATACATCCCGGAGTAAACAAATGAGAAAAAACTCACTAGGGACGCAACGAATGCGGAACCAGCGGAGCGTGGGGAGGCACGTCCGGGCGGGCTGAGCGCAGAGCAGAGAAGGAAGAATGACGCCTGAATCAGCGTCTGGTCAGAAATCCACACAAGTACATCCACGATATGATGGAAAGCTTATTGGATAGTTATTCTTATTTTGTTTTTGTTTTTATTTTTTACGAAGTTTTTTTCGTAGTGAGAACCCAATTCATAATGACTGAAGCCATGAGTGAGGTCGCGTGCGCTCATGATGAAGGCTCCTCAGTTTTTAAATGCTCTGCGCGGTAGATTCAAAACTACGGCGGATTAGTGTTTGAAGAGGATGCCTTATGTAATAGGCATGTTCGTCAATGATGGAGGGGCCACTAATAAATAAAGCCTTGACATGGGTGAAAACAAAGAGCCTTTCTGGACTGCCCATGACACGAGCTTTCATATGAAATAAAGCACACCCTAATACATAAACTGTAGCCACATCCACTGCCCTGGCGATCCTAGCGAGTCACTGTAGGACAAGCCATGCGGTTCTAACGGAGTGGTTAACGTCACAGAATATTCACAAAATTAGTCCGGCAGGCCCTCATGCCGATGTTAAATCAGGGAATCAAGGTGTTGTGGTACCTAGGCGACTGGCTGGTGGTGTCGAAGTCAGAGAGTCTATGCAACATTCATGTCAATCTAATTATAAACCATGTACAATCCCTAGGGTTCAAGGTCAACTTGGCAAAGTCACATCTTGTTCCCACACGGGTAATTCAGTGGGTAGGGCTGGTCTGGGACACAGCACATCTTACTCTCAGTCAGAGTGTGTACAACCGCAACAGATTTCGAAAGATTTTGTTTTTGTTTCTCTACAGTCTGACTACCACGAGAAGGACATGGGAATCCCTGGTCGGCTCTCTCAATTGGATTCAACTAACTGTAAAGTTGGGCCGATTGAAAGTAAAGAGATTAATCTTGGAAGGAAACAAACATTTCCCGCTGTTGCCGGCGGGAAAGTTGTGGAAAATTCCTCCATTAATTCTCGACTTACTGTCGGTCTGGGCGAGGAGAGAAACGTTGCACTCAATAATGACGTGGGCTTCTCCCCCACCTACGGTATGGGTAGACACAGATGCTTCAGATTGAGACGAGGCAATGTGGAAAAGAGCGGTGCATACCCAAGTGCAGTGTGTTGAAAGGGTGTGGGCATTAACTCAATTCAATGTAGCATCTGTCGATGTTGGGTACACCATGGGAGTAAGCGCTGTAGTAGAATAAAGGGACCCCTGCTGAAGGATAAGTCAGAAATAGAGAAATTTGAGTGCGTAGTGTGCAAAGGCGAGCTTGTGTTAAGTAATGATCCTGTGGCTGTGAATTTTGGAAATGAGTCATTGGAGCTGGTGAACAAGTTTTGTTACCTAGGAGATACCATCTCTGCCAATGTTGCTAGAATTAGATGTGGCTGGGGGAAGTTCAGAGAACTGCTGCCAATCCTGACCATGAAAAGAATGCCTCTCCACCTGAAGGGAAAGGTGTATGCCTCATGTGTTAGAAGTGCAATGACGTATGCCTCAGAAACATGGGGCTGTTAAAGTAGAGGGTGTAAACAGAATGGAACGTAATGAGATGAGAATGGTGAGATGGATGTGTGGGGCCAGGCTACAGGATAGAATAACAAATGTTGAGCTGAGGAGACGTTTAGGTATAAAGAGTATTAGCGAGGTTATGCGTACAAGGGGAGGTGTGGCAGAGTGGTCTTGCCACTGGACTGGTAATCCAATGGACCCGGGTTCGAATCCCAATATGTCAATGGGAAGATATTATTGAGATGGAATTTGTACTGTACCTAGTTTCAGTGCATTACCACAGCACACCGAAATGCTAAAAAAAAATACCCTCATTGTTCCCTGATTAAATAGCACTGTATGAATATTCCCATATTCAAAATATGCTACAGGGGGCCAATGCCTAGTGAGTTAATTACTCAATAGGTGGCGTTCTGTGAGTGAGGGTCCGATTCTGGAGAGTGAGACAGTGAAGCGCGGAGGCGGAGCAGCTTCAGAGATGGGATTGCTTCGAGCCGGGGTGCTTCGCATGTCTCACTCCCTAGACTGGAACAAGACCTCATGAGCCTCACCGTGTCCAGTGGTTGAGTGTGCAGGCTCTCAGCCTATGCCCGAGAGGGAGTAGTTAAAAAAAACAAAAAAAACAAAAAAAAAGTAGACTGGGATGGTATCTAAAGTTACCCTCTCCTTACGCCGAGGGCTAGATAGTTTTCGTATCTTGTCTGGCAGGAACTCCACGCTAGAAGACCTCTGACCCAGGCCTTCAGGAGGTAATGGTTGGGATGGAGAGAGACATTCCGGCGACTCCGAGCGACTCCTCTTGTAGTTTCTTACAGTAGATCCTCTGGAAAAAAGCAAACTAGGCCTGTGTATCCAACTCAGTGCCAGTACTTGCACTGCTGCGGTCGTTCACGGTGTTGGCGGCGGCGGTAGCAGACGCAACATTTTGACTATTCTGTATTTTTGCTTTGTAATTAAACTTCAAATCTTGTCTTCACCATGCTTTATCAAGATTACTTTCAAACTTCCTTACTGATTCGGAATCGACTACATACTGGGGCAGTGCGTTCCACTCATTTACCACTCTATCACAAAATGAGTTCTTTGCCTTTTCAAGTCTATTTCTTTCCTTGTAAATTTTCTTAGAGTGTCCTCTCGTTCTTGTTCCCTCCCGCATCAAGAAGGTACCTTCACACACATCCTCATCATACTTTCCTGACACTATCTTAAAAGTCTCTATCATATCCCCTCTCTTTCTCCTATATGCCAGTGTCGGAAGTCCCAGTGTCCTCAACCTCTGCTCATAGTCCGCGTTCTTCAACGTTGGTACCAGCTTGCTAGCTCTCCTCTGCACTTTCTCCACTGCTTCTATATCCTTTACCATATATGGAGCCCACACCTGGTTCGCATATTCCAGGTGCGGCCTAACCAGCGCTGTATAGAGATTCCTTAAGATTTCTTCATCCATTGACACGAATGTCCTCCTTATCAGCCCTACAATTCTATTGGCTTTATTTATCTTTTCTGCTAAATGTTCTGAGAAATTTAACTTATTGTCTATCACTACTCCTATATCCTTTTCTGCATTCACTTCCTCCATCGCTTCATACATACTGTATCCCACCTTGTCTGTCTTGCTTGTCCCAATCCGATGTACTTGCATTTTTTTGGATGAAAAGGCATTAAGCAATGTTCAGACCATCCCTTCATTCCCTCCACATCTCCTTGAAGCAAATCCACATCTTCCTTACTCCTCACTCTTCTATACAGCTTGGTGTCATCTGCATAAAGGTATATCTCACTTCCATTAGTTTTAACTTCAGGCAAGTCGTTGATAAACATAACAAACAGTAGTGGTCCCAACACAGATCCCTGAGGTACCCCACATGTGGAGAGAATGGATGAACAAAATTGGGTGAAAAAATGCAGGTCTGTGATTGTGGAGGGAGCTGCACCAAGGGGTGGACCGAGGAAGACCTGGGATCGGACTATACGTGCCGATCTCAAATTCAAGAACTTGACAAGTGAAGCAGCCCTTAACAGGGTTGCCTGGAACGCCGCCATTAGGACAAGAGACTGAAACTGCACGTATGTGTGGAACACTCAGTCTTAAAATTTTATGTATGTACAGTATGTATGTAGGGACGATAGGCTGGGGTTATCAGTCGAGCATAGGCCATCAGGGTCAGGGGCTTTGGTCCAAAACCGAGAATTTTCATATCAACGAGAAAGAACTCTTAGTCCCTTTATTTTTCCTTCAAAACCACGGCTCCTCCTTGCGGGGGAAATCAATAGCGTTTCGAATGAACAATTTGAATGCGGTATCCTGCATTCAAAAGCAAGGGTCAATGAGGTCTCGGAAGTTGCTAGAGTTGTCAGAAAAGATTTTTGTTCTGGCTGAAGAGCTGAACATCCATCTCCATGCTTCATACCTCCCAGGCGTAGCGAACGTCTGGGCAGACGCTCTGTCCCGGCGACAGAGTACCAAAGTAGAATGGGCAATCAAGCAAAACATCTTCAACCAGATGATTGCAGAGCCATACCGTCCACAAGTGGATCTTTTCGCGTCCAAGGAAAACCACAGGCTTCCTTTCTACCTAACCCGCCGGGAAATGACTTCGGCGGGGGGTCCAGACGCATTGTTGGAGGACTGGAACAGGTGGAATTCCATCTATCTTTTTCTGCCTCCAGACGCTTCACTCATGTGTCAGGTAGTTCACAAACTACGGGGTTACCGGGGCTTAGTCTCGATGATCGCGCCTCTATGGCCGGCTCAGGTGTGGTACCACCAGTTGAAAATGTGGTGCGAGAACCCGGTGTCACTCCCGATCTCGTACTTCCACTTGGAGACAATTGGCAACCTAAAGACCTCGCTGACTTTTGCCTTATGGACATTCAAAATGCCAAATGGTTAACTCCGTATGGGGAGAGCGTCACTAATAAATTTCTCAATCAGTATACTCTTTCTACCAGGCGGCAATATCAATCTCATTGGAAGTCTTTCACAACCTGGATAGTAGAAACGGCGCAAACTGACGCATCAGTAGCTTTGGTATTGAAGTATTTGAAATATTTGTTTGAACAAAAGCACCTTTCTGTAGTTACACTTAAGAATCATTTGTCTGCCATCAGAACCCCCCTTTATGACTTAACAGGGCTATCTATACTGCAGGCGGAGGAGAAAGGGTTCATGAGGGCATGTTTCAAGCTTTGCCCACCACCCCGTCAGCTCATGCCTACCTGGTCACTTGACAAAGCTTTGTCTTTGCTTCATTCGCGCAAATATAATCATGCGCCGGATTTTGATTCACTGTTAAAGAAGGCTGTGTTCCTTATGGCTTTGGCCACAGGCAACAGGGTGTCTGAGCTGGCGGCGATGAGCAATGAACCTAATTGACTCAGGTTTGGGAGACTCAATGTGAATGTACAAATTGCTCTATCTCCCACGTTTGTTGCTAAGAACGAACATAGTGAACATGTTTTTTCTGAGTTTACTGTCCCGGCACTCAAACGCGGGGACACACACCTTATATTATGCCGGGTTCAGGCTTTAATAAAGTTTCTGAGAGTGTCACGGCCCTGGCAGCAGGGAGCCTTATGGGTCAATGGTGTAGGTAATCGTGTCACGAGACAAAAGTTGGCTTCTTTACTCGTAGATGTAATTCGTGAAAGTAATCCTGGTGTAGTGGGAAGACCCCACGACATCAGAAAGTGGGCAGTTTCGTTACGTTTCTTGCATAACTATTCAATTGATGACATAGCCAACACCAAGTTGTGGGCTTCCCATCATACTTTCATGACACGATTATAGGTTTGACTCCTGTAAGGAGATAAAGAAAACCTAATATTTAGTAGTGGCCCCGTAATCATTGACGAACATGCCTATTACATAAGGCATCCTCTTCAAACACTAATCCGCCGTAGTTTGAATCTACCGCGCAGAGCATTTAAAATCTGAGGAGCCTTCATCATGAGCGCACGCGACCTCACTCATGGCTTCAGTCATTATGAATTGGGTTCTCACTACGAAAAAACTTCGTAAAAAAATAAAAAGAAAAAGAAAATAAGAATAACTATCTAATAAGCTTTCCATCATATCGTGGATGAACTTGTGTGGATCTTTGACCAGACGCTGATTCAGGCGTCATTCTTCCTTCACTGACATATCAAGTAAACCAAAATCCTTAATACATCAACGAATGGGAAGGGGACGGTCGGGAGGGCCCCAGTCGTCAATGATTACGGGGCCACTACTAAATATTAGGTTTTCTTTATCTCCTTACAGGAGTCAAACCTATAATTTATTAGTGGCCCCTCCATCATTGACGAACATGCCTGATTTCTAAGACTGGAGGGGGACATTCGTAATCATATCATAACTCTAGCAAAGCAGATAATCAAACAACCACATAGTATTCTTACTTTGAAAAAATATATTTAATTACGGCGCAGACCATATAAATACAAAAAAGGGGGTTCAAGCAGGTGCGTGCTTCAAAGAAGCCTGCTTGACAAAAAAAAGGGGGGGTAACTCTGGAGATTCTGTGAACAGATCTGTAGTTACCAAGGCACCCCACTCAACGAGTGGTGACAAAAAAAAACAAGTTATAAGTTTACATGTGCACATAATAAACCCCATAATATTCGTGAAAAATAATTTGCAAAAAATCTCCACTGTTTAATACTAAATTGCTTTCACAGCTAAAACTACTATAACAACTCCATTGTTTTGTACTAACATTGTACTAGCACAATTTCTCGCAGAGAAATTTTCATATCACATTAACCCTAATTGTATCACAGCTCTTATACTCTGGCGGGGTCTAGGGTGTCCTATGTTACACTGACTGCACCCCCCCCCCCCTTTTCCTTGGAAGTAAACAACAGTGACAGTAGGGCCACCTAGACCCTCTGCCTTAAAGCTATACATGGTAAGGAAGGTTTGTCCAGAGCAACTGACAAGTATCTAGTCAAAAACGTATGATTAGACGCCCACAACTGTGTGGACGCAATATCTTCTACTGAAAAATTCTTCAGGAAACGTAAAGAGGCCGCCCATTTGCGTAAATCGTGGGCCCTACCCACAACGCCGGGATTACTCTCTTTAATGACTTCGACCAGAAGAGAAGCTAAT
>CM064487.1:94416418-94559524 GCA_032716605.1 Paralithodes platypus | reverse complement strand
TTGGGCACGGATGGTGTCACGCAAAGGTCAAATCACTTGGCAGTGTCTCCGGCACCCTCCGCTTACGTCAGCCGACAACGGCGTAATTTTGTTTCTATAGAGGTGGATTCCCTTGTCCTGGAAATGATTGCCAAGAATGTCAGCCTCCTCCCTTCCCGCCCAAATTACCCTGTAGCACGTCCAAGCTATTTTTGTTTCCCAAAAGGGACCGCGTTCAGCGAATACCGGTCGTAGACCTGTCTTATCTGAACCTTCACATTCACAACGAGTCATTCCGAATGTTAACAGTACACCAAATCAGGCTAACACTTCCGCCGGGAGTTTTGGATGTGTTCCCTAGACCTACGAGACACGCTTATTGGCACGTATCGGTAACAACAAAAGATTTCAAAGGTTTCTGGCCTTACGGATCAGGCACCAAAATTTTGTTTTTCAAAGGATGCCATTCGGTGTTTGAACCTGGCACCTCGATTATTCACGAAATTAGTCCGGCAAGCCCTGATGCCGTTGTTAAAGCAAGGAATCAGAAGTTTGGTGGTAGCCTAGACGACTGGCTGGTGGTTGGCAGAGACAGAGCAATTATACATCAAACCATGTCAACATAATTTTAAATCATGTCAAAACTCTAGTGGTTTTTTCCCCCAAGGTAGTCTGGTTAAATTCAAAACCTTGTTCCCTCACGAGTTAATTCAGGGGATAGGGCTGGTCTGGGACACAGCTGCTCTCACTCTGAGTCAGAGTGTGGACAATCGCAACAGGTTTCGGCAGGAAACTGTTCATGTTTCTTGCACAGTCTGACTACGACACGGAGGGTCTGGGAGTCACCTCTGGTCGGGCCTCTCTCAACTGGGATTAATTCAACTAACTGTAAATGTTGGGGGGCCGGTTGAAAGTAAAACGTTTAATATTGGGAAGGCAACAAATATTTCCCACTCTTACCCGGCACGGGAAATAGTTATGGCCCATCCCAAAATTAATCCACACCTTACTAGCGGTCTGGGGCGACGAGGGAAACGTTGCGCTCAATTAATGTCATGGACCTCTCCTCCGCCAACGGTATGGGTTAAGACCACGGATGCGTCAGGCACAATAGGTTGGGGATTTCAGTCAAATCAGGGGCACCAGGGTCAGGGGCTTTGGTCCCACTTAGAAATCTCCCACATCAATGTCAAAGAATTACTAGTCCCCTTGTATTTTCTTCAGGTTAACGGCCCTGCTTTACGGAGCAAGTCAGTGGCCTTCAGAATGGACAATCTGAATGCAGTTCACTGTATTCAGAAACAGGGGTCAACGAGGTCAAGGAAGTTTCTAAACGTGTCGGAAGAGACAGCCAACGACTAGACATTTATCTCATGCCATCTTATCTCCCAGGCGTAGCAAACGTCTGGGCAGACGCTCTGTCCCGGAGACAGAGCACGACAGTAGAATGGGACCTCAAGCAACCCATTTTCAACCTAAAGATTGCAGAGCTCTCCATCCACAAGTGGATCTGTTTGCGTCCGAGGAGACTCACAAACTCCCTCTATACCTCACCCGCCGGACGAAAACGCCGGCAGGGGGGCCAGACGCCCAAGTGACAGACTGGAACAGATGGAGCTCCATCTATCTGTTTCCCGCCGCCAGACGCGTCACTAATGTGCCACGTAGTGAACAAACTACGAGATTATCGAGGCTTAGTCCGCTAGTCGCGCCCCTGTGGCCGGCGCAGTTGTGGTACCAGCAATTAAAGACGTGGTGCCCGCACCCGGTGTCGCTCCCGGTCGCGTATTTCCCCCACTTAGACACGATTGACAACCTAGGGACCTCGCTGACTTTTGCATTATGGACATTCAGGAGGCCAAGTGGCTAGCACCATACGGTAGAGATGTGACCAATAGAGTATTAAATCCATATACACAGTCTACGATACGACAGTATCAACCACATTGACAAGCCATTACATCTTGGATCATTAGAACAGAACAGACTGTGCCCTCACTAGCATTAGTTTCAAATATTTAAATTATCTGTTTGAGCAGAAACGTTTATCTGTGGTAACGTTAAAAAATCACTTAACTGCGATTAGAGTGACCTTTTTAGACCTTACAGGTCTCTCCATACCGGTAGAGGAGGAAACAGGTTTTATGAGGGCATGTTTTAAACTCCGCCCACCTCCCCGTCAGCTCATGCCTACTTGGTCTCTGGACAAGGCATTGTCTTTACTTCACTCTCGTCTGTACCAAAATACTGCAGATTTTGCATTACTCTTAAAAAAGGCCGTATTCCTTTTGGCTTTGGCCACCGGGAACAGAGTGTCTGAGCTGGCGGCGATGAGGAACACACCTAATTGCCTTAAGTTTGGTAGGTTAATTAATGTATTCACATTTGCACCTTCCCGGGATTTGTAGCCAAGAATGAGCACAGTGCACACGTGTTTTCTGAGTTCACGGTGCCGGCGTTAAAAAGGGGAAAGGTGCACCATAATCTATGTCCAGTGCAAGCTCTAACCAAATATTTGAGAGTGGCTCCTCTAAACCCCCAAGGTGCTTTATGGGTAGCGGAGTACGGGTAAACGCTTACTGAAACGGAGATTAGCTTCTCTTCTGGTCGAAGTCATTAAAGAGAGTAATCCCGGCGTTGTGGGTAGGGCCCACGATTTACGCAAATGGGCAGCCTCTTTACGTTCCTGAAGAATTTTTCAGTAGAAGATATTTCGTCCACACAGTTGTGGGCGTCTAATCATACGTTTTTGACTAGATACTTGTCAGTTGCTCTAGACAAACCTTCCTTACCATGTATAGCTTTAAGGCAGAGGGTCTAGGTGGCCCTTCAGTCACTTTTGTTTACTTTCAAGGAAAAGGCGGGGGGAGGGGGTGCAGTCAGTGTAACATAGGACACCCTAGACCCCGCTGGAGTGTAAGAGCTGTGATACAATTTATGGTTAATGTGATTTATCTGCGAGAAATTGTGCTAGTACAATGTTAGTACAAAACAACGGGGTTGTTATAGTAGTGTTAGCTGTGAAAGCAATTTAGTATTAAACAGTGGAGATCTTTTGCAAATTATTTCCACGAATATTATGGGGTTTATTATGTGCACATGTAAACTTATAACTTGTTATTTTTGTCACCACTCGTTGAGTGGGGTGCCTTTGTAACTACAGATCTGTTCACAGAATCTCCAGAGTTACCCTTTTTTGTCAAGCAGGCTTCTTTGAAGCACGCACCTGCTTGAACCCCTTTTTTTGTATATATATGGGCTGCGTCGTATTTAAATATATTTTCAAAGTAAGAATACTATGTGGTTGTTGGATAACCTGCTTTTCTAGAGTTATGATATGATTACGAATGTCCCCCTCCAGTCTTAGAAATCAGGCATGTTCGTCAATGATGGAGGGGCCACTAATAAATTATAGGTTTGACTCCTGTAAGGAGATAAAGAAAACCTAATATTTAGTAGTGGCCCCGTAATCATTGACGACTGGGGCCCTCCCGACCATCCCCTTCCCATTCGTTGATGTATTAAGGATTTTGGTTTACTTGATATGTCAGTGAAGGAAGAATGACGCCTGAATCAGCGTCTGGTCAAAGATCCACACAAGTACATCCACGATATGATGGAAAGCTTATTGGATAGTTATTCTTATTTGTTTTTTCTTTTTATTTTTTACGAAGTATTTTCGTAGTGAGAACCCAATTCATAATGACTGAAGCCATGAGTGAGGTCACGTGCGCTCATGATGAAGGCTCCTCAGATTTTAAATGCTCTGCGCGGTAGATTCAAACTACGGCGGATTAGTGTTTGAAGAGGATGCCTTATGTAATAGGCATGTTCGTCAATGATTACGGGGCCACTACTAAATATTAGGTTTTCTTTATCTCCTTGCAGGAGTCAAACCTATAATTTAACTGCCTTGTATGTAGGCCTAAGTAAAGCTTTGCATATTAAATTTGCTAATAAACAATATTGTTTTACTAACTAACCTGCCTACAGGGACTAACGCCGACGCCATTTTGTAAACAAACTTTTGGGATTAGGCCTATACATATTAAATTCCAGCCAATTGTGTACCAAATTTAAGTGCATTAATATCTTTTCTATCTATCTATATACTGCCCAATGCCGTGATCCCAAAGGGGTGGCCATGAACGAACCGCCCCCACGCACCTCTGTCCCCCGTCAGTCGACGCCCCCCCCCCCCCAACCAGCACCGCCCTCGTTCATATACTTCCTCACTCCATCCCTCCACCTCTCATTCGGTCTACCTCTCACTCTCTGTCCCTCCACCTCGCTCTCGTACACCCTCTTAGTCATGCTCTCGCTTTCCATACGTTCCATATGGCCGAACCATCTAAAGTTGTCCTTTTCACACTTTCCAGCACATCTACCTCCACACCACACCTCCTTCTTACTTCCTCATTAGTCTGTCTATTCATTTATCTTTTCCCCCTAGATATATTCTTGACTTTTTCTCCTCAGACTGATTTTACTTTAAGCTAAGGGTGGTATTTGTACAAACTAACCTAGCCTAACCCAACCTGCCAAGCTTTTAACCTAACCCAAACCTAGCCTAGCCTAGCCTATAGCCAGCCAATCTGTTTTTATTATTAACTCTGTAGATTGTATTTAGTATCCTACTGTAGCTATATATATCTGTAATTTTAGTTGTTGCTTGCACGATCTTGTAGTAACCTTTGACTGATACACTTTTTTATCTAAAAAGAGTAGGCTACTGCTTTACTAGTCTACAGCGACACCAGGGCCATCTGTTGACACAGTATATTAATCCCTTGTGTGCAGTCACACTTTATTTTTATATAATCTCTATTTGGTGAATTACATATTTAGTTACATTATAGGTTTGACTCCTGTAAGGAGATAAAGAAAACCTAATATTTAGTAGTGGCCCGTAATCATTGACGAACATGCCTATTACATAAGGCATCCTCTTCAAACACTAATCCGCCGTAGTTTTGAATCAACCGCGCAGAGCATTTAAAAACTGAGGAGCCTTCATCATGAGCGCACGCGACCTCACTCATGGCTTCAGTCATTATGAATTGGGTTCTCACTACGAAAAAACTTCGTAAAAAATAAAAACAAAAACAAAATAAGAATAACTATCCAATTAGCTTTCCATCATATCGTGGATGTACTTGTGTGGATTTCTGACCAGACGCTGATTCAGGCGTCATTCCTCCTTCACTGACATATCAAGTAAACCAAAATCCTTAATACATCAACGAATGGGAAGGGGACGGTCGGGAGGGCCCCAGTCGTCAATGATTACGGGGCCACTACTAAATATTAGGTTTTCTTTATCTCCTTACAGGAGTCAAACCTATAATTTATTAGTGGCCCCTCCATCATTGACGAACATGCCTGATTTCTAAGACTGGAGGGGGACATTCGTAATCATATCATAACTCTAGAAAAGCAGATAATAAAAACAACCACATAGTATTCTTACTTTGAAAATATATTTAATTAACGGCGTAGCCGAACAAATACAAGAAAAAGGGGGTTCAGGCAGGTGCGTGCTTCAAAGAAGCCTGCCTGACAAAAAATTGGTAACCCTGAAGATTCTGAACACAGATCTGTAGTTACAAAGGCACCCCACTCAACGAGTGGTGACAAAAAATAACAAGTTATAAGTTTACATGTGCACATAATAAACCCCAACATACACTTGGAGATAAATTGCAAAGGAGCTCCAATAATCTAAAACTAAATTGCTTTCGCAGCTAAACTACTCTAACAACACCGTTGTTTTGTACTTAACATTGTACTAGCACAATTTCTCACTGAGAAATGTTCATAACACATTTTAACCTTAAATTGTATCACAGCTCTCATACTCCGGCGGGGTCTAGGGTGTCCTGTGTCAACTGACTGCCCCCCCCCCCCCCCCCCCCCCTTTCCCATGAAAGTAAACAAAAGTGACTGCAGGGCCGCCTAGACCCTCTGCCTTAAAGCTATACATGGTAAGGAAGGTTTGTCTAGAGCAACTGACAAGTATCTAGACAGAAACGTATGATTAGACGCCCACAACTGCGTGGACGCTATGTCTTCAACTGAAAAAATTTTCAGGAAACGTAAAGAGGCTGCCCATTTGCGTAAATCGTGGGCCCGACCCACAACGCCGGGATTACTTTCTTTAATGACTTCTACCAGAAGAGAGGCTAATCGCCGTTTAAGTAAGCGTTTACCCGTACTTGCTACCCATAAAGCACCTTGGGGGTTGTGAGGAGCTACTCTCAAATATTTGGTTAGAGCTTGTACTGGACATAAATTATGATGCACCTTTCCCCTTTTTAACGCCGGCACCGTGAACTCAGAAAACATGTGTGCACTATGCTCATTCTTGGCTACAAAACCTGGGGAGGGTGCAATGGAAATACATTCATTAAGTCTACCAAACCTAAGACAATTAGGTGTGTTGCTCATCGCCGCCAGCTCAGACACTCTGTTTCCGGTGGCTAAAGCCAAAAGGAAAACCGCCTTTTTTAAGAGTAATGCAAAGTCTGCAGTATTTTGGTACAGACGAGAGTGAAGCAAAGACAAAGCTTTGTCCAGAGACCAAGTAGGCATGAGCTGACGGGGAGGTGGGCGGAGTTTAAAACATGCTCTCATAAAACCTGTTTCCTCCGCTACCGGTATGGAGAGACCTGTAAGGTCTAAAAAGGGCACTCTAATCGCAGTTAAGTGATTTTTTAATGTTACCACAGATAAACGTTTCTGCTCAAACAGATAATTTAAATAATTAAAAACTAATGCCACTGAGGGTACAGTTTGTTCTGTCCTAACGATCCAAGAAGTAAAGGCTTGCCAATGTGATTGATACTGTCGTTTTGTAGACTGAGTATATTGATTAAGTAATTTATTTGTCACATCTCTACCGTATGGTGCTAGCCACTTGGCCTCCTGAATGTCCATAATGCAAAAGTCAGCGAGGTCGCGAGGTTGCCAATCGCGTCTAAGTGGAAATACCCGACCGGGAGCGATACCGGGTCCGGGCACCACATTTTCAATTGCTGGTACCACAACTGCGCCGGCCACAGTGGCGCGATTAGCGAGACTAAGCCTCGATAATCTCGTAGTTTGTTCACTACGTGGCACATTAGTGACGCATCTGGCGGCAGAAACAGATAGATGGAGCTCCATCTGTTCCAGTCTGTCACTAGGGCATCTGGCCCCCCTGCCGGCGTTTTCGCCCGGCGGGTGAGGTATAGATGGAGTTTGTGAGTCTCCTCGGACGCAAAAAGATCCACTTGTGGATGGGAGAGCTCTGCAATCATTAGGTTGAAAATGGGTTGCTTGAGCTCCCATTCTACTGTCGTGCTTTGTCGCCGGGATAGAGCGTCTGCCCAGACGTTCGCTACGCCTGGGAGATAAGAAGCGTGCAGATAAATATCTAGACTGTTGGCTAGAGCAAAAATCTCTTCTGACACGTTTAGCAACTTCCTTGACCTCGTTGACCCTTGTTTCTGAATACAGTGGACTGCATTCAGATTGTCCATTCTGAAGGCCACCGACTTGTCCCGTAACGCCGGGCCGTGAGCCTGAAGGAAATATAAGGGGACTAGTAATTCTTTGACATTGATGTGCGAGATTTCTAAGTGGGACCAAAGCCCCTGACCCTGGTGCCCCTGATTTGACTGAAATCCCCAACCTATTGTGCCTGACGCATCCATGTCTACCCATACCGTTGGTGGAGGAGAGGTCCATGACATTATTGAGTGCAATGTTTCCCTCTTCGCCCAGACCGCTAGCAAGGTGTGGATTAATTTCGGGATGGGCCATAATTTTCCCGCCGGTAAGAGCGGGAAATATTTGTTGCCTTCCAATATTAATCGTTTTACTTTCAACCGGCCCAACTTGACAGTTAGTTGAATCCAGTTGAGAGAGCCGACCAGAGACTCCCAGACCCTCCGTGTCGTAGTCAGACTGTGAAGAAACCTGAACAGTTTCCTGCGAAACCTGTTGCGATTGTCCACACTCTGACTCAGAGTGAGAGCGGCGGTGTCCCAGACCAGCCCTATCCACTGAATTACTCGTGAGGGAACAAGGTTTGACTTTACCAGATTTACCTTGAAGCCTAGAGTTTTGACATGATTTAAAATGATATTGACATGTTTTATGCATAATTGTTGTGTCTCTGCCACCACCAGCCAGTCGTCCAGATACCACAACACTCTGATCCCTTGTTTTAACAATGGCATCAGGGCTTGCCGGACCAGTTTTGTGAATAATCGAGGTGCTAGGTTCAAACCGAACGGCATCCTCTGAAAAACAAAATTTTGGTGCCTGATCCGTAAGGCCAAAAACCTTTGAAATCTTTTGTTGACCGATACGTGCCAATAGGCGTCTGTCAGGTCTAGTGAACACATCCAACCTCCCGGCGGAAGTGTTAGCCTGATTTGGTGTACTGTTAACATTCTGAAAGATTCGTTGTGAATGTGAAGATTCAGATAAGACAGGTCTACGACCGGTCTCATCTGAACACTGTCCCTTTTGGGAACCAAAAATAGTTTGGACGTGAATACAGGGTAATTTGGGGGGACCGGGATGATGACATTCTTGGCAATCATTTCCTGGGCTAGTGACTCCACCTCTAAAGAAACAAAATTCGCCGTTGTCGGCTGACGTAATCGAGGTCGCCGGAGCCACTGCCAAGTGATGCCTTTGCGTGCCACCATCCGTGCCCAAGTGTTTAACGGCCATGCTTGGTGACACGTTCGGAACGACCCAGTTAGCAGACAAGGGTTCGCCGGCTGTACTACCCTCGGTTCCTCCGGCCTTAAGGTAGGCGCCGGGAGTGAGAGAGACTTTAGTTTTTTGATGGTGGGGTTGGTGCTGGCCGCTTCGCCGGCTGGCTGGTGTTGGTCGAAGACTGGCCCTGACCTGGTTTATTTTGGCCGCGTCCTCTCTGACCTGAAAACCTATTCTGTCTATGCCTGTACTGACCCTGGGGGGAGTGGGAGGACTTAGGCGGAAGAAATGGTTTAGATCCCCCTGGCTGGGCTTTAGTAGTAGGCCTGGGTTTGGGGAAGTTAAATGCAAGTTTCTTAGAAGGGGTGGGACTGTGCTTAACGGCCTGTGCCATATTGAACACCGTTCGCCATACTTCAGGGGACATTAAAGAAGGGGTAAGTACTGGTGACATCACCACCTGGTTAGCAATGCGCTCAGGTAGCTTGCGAACTAACGACATCCTAAGATCTTGTCGTGCTCGCACCGCCTCAAGCAAGGCGGTGCGTATGTCACCTAAGGATTGGATTGACGACTGAAGAATCAGTCGCCGGGATAACTCAACCGATCTTCGAGCATCCGCGTCTGCGATTGCCTGAGTAGATCGTAGTAAAGACTTAGCCACCTGCTGAGATACTATGTACTGTGAAAACAGGCGAAAAGCTTTTCCTCGTAGCCTAAATTCTCTGTCTAGGTGAGTAGGGGTAGGGGTAGTGAACGGGTCCTTCAGTTCACAAAGATTAATCTTAGGGGCAGCTAGGAATGCAAACAAAGCCGCCGGGACTCCGCCGGCAGAACCCACCGGCATGGAAAACCATGAATGTGAGTCCTGAGGGATCTGGTGGGAAGATTTAGAAGTGAAAGTGGTTGCAAAGTTTTGAGCCTCTACCTCCCAATCCACCCAAGGTCCTGGACCCAACTGTCCCACCTTCAAAACTGGATTAGCTGCGTCGTCTGTGACGGTCCGTAAATCTAGTTCAGGAGTAAGAGCTGACAGAGTCTTAATATCATTAAACCCATCCACCTTAGACCAGTCTGAAAATAGTTTTAAAGCTGAGGCAGGGGGTAAAGCAGGCTTAGAAGCATACACAAAATAATCCTGGTGATAATAACTAGGTATAGCCTTAATGTTTACGTCCAGAACATTACCTAAGGCATCCATGGCCCTTAATTTCTTTGACTTGTTGCCCTGGATAAACCACTCACGCGGTACCGGGAGTTCCCCTGACAAGGTAGGTTGGGCAAGCTCTGGTTTAGAGGGGTTCAAAAGAACCCATGACTCGTCTGGCCCATAAAGGAGGGGCATAGCTACCTTTCTAAGAGGTGCTTTGTCTAGAGGGGGTGGATTAACATCCGTTATGACCCTGACATTTGAAGTTGTCAATGCCGCCGTGGCAGGCTTAGTGCTCCTTGCAGGTGACAGAGTAGGAGGGTTAGGAATCTTAGATAAATCAATTGACGTCATCAGAGGCCGTACCGTAGAGCTTGTCGAGGGAGCCCCCAAGTCCATTGTGGGGTTTTCTTGTTGCTGACCAAAAAATTTAGATAAAGCATGAGTAAGCAACCCATCAATTTCTTGTGCTGTAACAAACTGGTTAGATGAAGAACTTATAGGAGAATCATTATTATCTCTTGCGGCGTCCAAGCCTGAGCCTGACCCTTGTCCTTCCATATCCGAAATTATTGAAACTTCGTCTTTTTCCTCCCGATCCTCCTGAGAAGACCCCGCCGAGGCAGGGGTACCTTGTTTCCAAGATAAGTCTGGGATAGAGGATGGGGTCGCCGCGTCCCTGTGGACGTCGGCTACTGTGTGACTCGTATGAGTCGGATGTGGGTGGTCAGACCGTGGTTGGGCAAACCGCCAAACACCAAGGCCCTGGCCTACGCTCTCTTGAGAGTCTGAAACATTCTCAATTATTGACCCTCCTGAACTTTCCACTTCCAGGGTTAAAATATTAATTGGCAACTCCTCTTTAGGGACAGGTGCTGCACTGGACTCAGAGGCCCTAACACAAACTCTGTCAGGTGTAGAGGTACGATGAGATGCACTAGACTTAGGGGAATGTCGAGAGGACTTCCGATGTGAATCCTTTTTTGAGGATTTATGGCTGCGGTGTGACCGCGAACTAGTCTTAGATCTGGAAGAATCTCCGCCGTGACCACTGGTGGAATCTTCCGTCTTACTCTTCTTACTCTCCGGCGAAGAGGCCCGACTAGAAGACTGTTGTCTGAGAGGTGACCTTGACCTAGATCTCGCCTGCGACGAGGAGGCGGATGCCGGGGGTGTAGGCTCTCTCGGGCGTTTAGTTGTAGTCGCAGACGATACAGAACCCTGACTAGTCTCCGTCGGCTTAACACTCGTGACTCTAGAGGAACGTTTAGGGGGAGGGTGTTCTGACAGCAATCTATCCCAAAGTGGGACGTTGTCACATTGAAGTGACTTATGCGCGACAATGGTAGTGTAGGCCGACATTTGTTGTCGAACCTCTCTCAACGCTACCGCCGCGGTCTTATCATTATCACAAAGGACTTTAACAGCTAATTGAGAACAAAAGGAACAATTATGCATCACCCAGAGACCCCTTGAACGGTCTAGACATTTAACACACCTTATGCAAAGGGTGTGTGCAAAAATAGGGATACCAGCACAAGTAGGGGTAATGCACAGGGCAAAAACTGGGGCCACGGTAGCCATGACAGAGACTGGTGGGTGAAAACTACCGCCGGGTCTGTATTGGTCCGCCGGAGCTCAGCTCTGGAAAAAACAAGAAAATTTCCAGGAATTAATGCTCATAAGGGTAATCCAACATGATCGCACACCAGTGTTAATAACCCGCCGGGTAACGAGATGCAAAGACACAACTAACACATCTCGCTACGCGGCGGGGTGTAAAGTCTAAACAAATCTTTTGCTAAAGAAAGTGAAGAATACCCTCTGATATAATGGTCCAGCATGGCACTTATAGTCTCTCGGAGGAGGTGACTGTCTCAAGATTCAATTTTGTAACAAAGCAACCCCCCAAAAAGACGCCGGCCCTTGAATTATTATAGTAGAATAGCCCAGGGCAGGATGATACGAGATCTAATGTTTAACGAATTGTCCCAAAAGATCGCCGTAAGATCGAAGGCGGCGATACCTGATAGTATCACTAAATTAAATAGGTTAAAATGAATTTTGTAAAATTCCTTAATTCCTCCACCTAGGAGCACCCGCCGGGTGTGAGAATCGATATATAACCTAATTGAACCTTCAATCGCCGTAAATAGTAAAGGCAGCGATACACAGAGTATCACTATAATGGATCGGTTAACTAACTGGAAGACCTAAGTCGTTCATCTCACCCTACCCAGGTGCACCCGCCGGGTGAGAAGTTTTAAAAGTTAACCCCATAAGTTCCTGTCCCCGCTTCTTTGTAAAAGATCGCCGGGGAGGAAAGCCTAAACAACAGCTAGGTTTTTTCATGTGGTTGTCGTAAAACCAGGTAGAAAAAACTCCTAAAACGTATGTCCACAAGGACGCCGTTTTATATGGATGGGTACAGCCATCCCGCCGGGAATCAAAGGAGGCCTGAAACCAGGCACCCACAGAGACGCAGTCCTGGAGAGCCACAGACACCCCACCCGCCGGGGATACAAGCCAGTGTCAACAACCACGTGTGGCCCAACACTGCTCTCGGCCAGGATTTTTTCACGGTGAAACCGAGAAAAAACCCGCCGGAAGGAAACCCACCCTGAACAGATACCATCTGAACAACACACGACACGAGGATAGCCACGCACGGCTAACCCAAGGTCACAGCATAATCCGTGGAATTAGCCAATACACAACTAAACCAGGAAACAATTATAGTCCGAGGAATTAGCCAATACACAACTAAAACCCGGATACACATGACACAGTAGGGCATATTTATAAATAATAAATAATAACACTAGTACATGTGGCAAAGCTACGAGCGGCTGGCTAGGCCTAGGCAGACGGCATAAAAACAGTTGAAATATACACACACACTGGAAATATCACAACAGGAACCACCGCCAACACACCACCGTAGCAACAACTTCCAACCCAGGGAAGACTGACTCGGGACCCAGAAAAAACTTCACTAAGTGAAGAAAAATACGCTGGGAACGTCAGAAAACACAGCTTACCTCATCAGAAAGATAAAAGGCAGCAATAATTAACGCGTAGTGAAAGCCGCCTGCATCACAAACTAACTCAACTGTGAAAAAGTTCACATGTCCACAACGTGACCACGAGGGTACATCCGAAATAGATGCCCCATACACTCGACCCAAAATACACTGCACTGCGGGCAACCAGCCCAGGACACTCCTGCTACGCCTATCCTAACCTTATTCGATACATCCTGGAGTAAACAAATGAGAAAAAACTCACTAGGGACGCAACGAATGCGGAACCAGCGGAGCGTGGGGAGGCACGTCCGGGCGGGCTGAGCGCAGAGCAGAGAAGGAAGAATGACGCCTGAATCAGCGTCTGGTCAGAAATCCACACAAGTACATCCACGATATGATGGAAAGCTTATTGGATAGTTATTCTTATTTTCTTTTTGTTTTTATTTTTTACGAAGTTTTTTCGTAGTGAGAACCCAATTCATAATGACTGAAGCCATGAGTGAGGTCGCGTGCGCTCATGATGAAGGCTCCTCAGTTTTTAAATGCTCTGCGCGGTAGATTCAAAACTACGGCGGATTAGTGTTTGAAGAGGATGCCTTATGTAATAGGCATGTTCGTCAATGATGGAGGGGCCACTAATAAATATTCTGTTATATACAGTATTATAGGTTTGACTCCTGCAAGAAGATAAAGAAAACCTAATATTTAGTAGTGGCCCCGTAATCATTGACGATTATGCCTATTACATAAGGCACCCTCTTCAAACACTCATCCGCCGTAGTTTGAATCTACCGCGCAGAGCATAAAAAATTGAGGAGCCTTCATCATGAACGCATGCAACCTCACTCATGGTTCAGTCATTATGAAATTGGGTTCTCACTACGAAAAAACTTCGTAACAACTAAAAAAACAAAAAGAAAATAAGAATAACTATTCATAAGCTTTCCATATAATCGTGGATGTACTTGTGTGGATCTTTGACCAGACGCTGACTCAGGCGTCATTCTTCCTTCACTGACATATCAAGTAAACCAAAATCCTTAATACATCAACGAATGGGAAGGGGATGGGAAGGGAGGGCTTCAGTCGTCAATGATTACGGGGCCACTACTAAATATTAGGTTTTCTTTATCTCCTTGCAGGAGTCAAACCTATAATTTATTAGTGGCCCCTCCATCATTGATGATTATGCCTGATATCTAAGACTGGAGGGGGACATTCGTAATCATATCATAACTCTAGCAAAGGCAGATAATCAAACAACCACATAGTTGTTGTTGTTGTTGTTGTTGTTCCCTAAGCTGCCTGGCCGAACAGCCCCGAGTCCCTGAGGAAGGCCATGGCCACGATCGGGCTTTCCCACAGAGCTCTCATTGAGTGTAGGTTGTGTTCTTGGCGTAAGTGGTTGTGTGAAATGCAGTCTTCTATGATGTGTTTAATGGTATGGGGTGCTGTGTTACATCCCGGGCAGGCGTCGACAACGGAGTCATCCAGTCTCTTCTGATAGCTCAGGAGAGCTGGATGGTGTCCGCATCTCAGCCTGGCCAGGTGGACTCTGTCCTCGCGAGGGAGGGAGGATTCGGAAGGATGGATTTCGGGAGGTCGTGCAACAACAACCACATAGTATTCTTACTTTGTAAAAAAGATATATTGGGCGCATAAACTTTATACAGCACATATATACAAAAGGGGTACAAGCAGGAGCGTGCTTCAAAGAAGCCTGCTTGATAAAAAAGGGGTTAACTCTGAGAACAGATCCGCCAGTTAACAAGGCACCCCACTTAAATTAAGTGGTGAAAAATAAAACTTATAAGTTTACATGTGCACATATAAACCCCATAAAATTAGTGGATATATCTTGCAAAATATAACCAATGCTTAAAATTAGATTGCTTCACAGCCCAAAAACTACTTACAACAACACTGTTGTTTGTACTATAATTGTACTAGCACAATTTCCTGTAATGAATAGTACAGAGAAATTTACATATCACAACACCCATAAACAGTATAACAGCTCTCATACTCTGGCGGTGTCCTATGTCACACTGACTGCACCCCCCCCACCCCCCTTTTCTTGAAATTAAACAATAAGTGACTTAGGGGCCACCTAGACCCTCTGCCTTAAAGCTATACATGGCAAGGAAGGTTTGTCTAGAGCTACTGAAAGGTATCGAGTCAAAAATGTATGATTAGAGGCCCACAACTGTGTGGACGTAATATCTTCAACAGAATTTTGTTTAAGGAAACGTAAAGAAGCTGCCAACTTGCGTAAATCGTGGGCCCTACCCACAACGCCGGGATAACTCTCTTAAATGACCTCGACCAAGAGAGAAGCCAGTCTACGTTTCATCAAGCGTTTACCCGTACTTGCTACCAATAAAGCACCCTGGTGATTTAGAGGTGCCACTCTCAAACATTTGGTTAGAGCTTGCACTGGACATAAATTATGGTGCACCTTTCCCCTTTTCAACGCCGGCACCGTGAACTCTGAAAACACGTGTTCACTGTGCTCATTCTTGGCTATGAACCCTGGGGAAGGTGCAATGTGAATACACTCATTAAGCCTACCAAACCTGAGGCAATTAGGTGTGTTGCTCATCGCCGCCAGCTCAGATACTCTGTTCCCGGTAGCCAAAGCCATAAGGATTACTGCCCTTTTTAAAAGTAATGTAAAGTCTGCAGTATTTTGGTACAGACGGGAATGAAGTAACGACAATGCTTTGTCCAGAGACCAGGTAGGCATGAGCTGACGGGGAGGTGGGCGGAGTTTAAAACATGCCCTCATAAAACTGTTTCATCCGCGACTGGTATGGTGAGACAGGTAAGGTCCAAAAACGGCATCCTAATCGCTGTTAAGTGATTTTTTAACGTTACTACAGATAAACGTTTCTGCTCGAACAGATTATTTAAATAATTAAAAACCAAAGCCACCGAGGGCACAGTTTGTTCTGTTCTAAGAATCCAAGAAGTAAAGGCTTGCCAATGCGATTGATACTGTCGCTTAGTAGACTGGGTATATTGATTCATGAATTTATTGGTCACGTCTCTACCATATGGTGCTAGCCATTTGGCCTCCTGAATGTCCATAATGCAAAAGTCAGCGAGGTCTTTAGGTTGCCAATTGTGTCTAAGTGGAAAAACCCGACCGGGAGTGACACCGGGTGCGGGCACCACGTCTTCAATTGCTGGTACCACAACTGCGCCGGCCACAGGGGCGCGATTAGCGAGACTACGCCCCGATAATCCTGTAGTTTGTATACTACGTGGCACATTAGACACATCTGGCGGCGGAAACAGATAAATGGAACTCCACCTGTTCCAGTCTGTCACCAGTGCGTCTGGCCCGCCCGCCGGCGTTATCGTCCGGCGGGTGAGGTACAGTGGGAGTTTGTGAGTCTCCTCTGACGCAAATAAATCCACTTGTGGATGGTAAGGCTCCGCAATCATTTGGTTGAAAATGGTTTGCTTGAGCGCCCATTCTACTGTTGTGCTCTGTCTCCGAGACAGAGCGTCTGCCCAGACGTTTGCTATGCCTGGGAGATAAGATGTGTGAAGATGAATGTCCAGCCTGTTGGTTAGAATAAAAATCTTTTCTGACACGTTTAGCAACTTCCGAGATCTCGTTGACCCTTGTTTCTGAATACACTCTAACCTCCATTTAACGGACTCTGATTTAACGGATATCGGCAATAACGCTCAAAAAATCTAGGCCGGACAATGGACCCAGCAATGGACAAAGTCCGTTGCTCGAAAAAAAGTTGGAGCAAAGTCCGTTGCTCTATCTATTTATATCTCTAATGCACCTACCTAAATCCCTTATACATTAACATAACTATGTCTTATTTGGACTTTTTGTAATCTTTGAATCATTTCTAATATGATGGAATTGAAAAATATAATATCCTTCAAGCACATAGATAAATAATAAATAAGATAGTCAACAAAATATTTCAACTCTCCCCTCCGTGCCAGCAGAGACGGGAGATTACGTTTGATAGATTTTTTGTTTTGTTTTTTCCCTCGATATACACACTCTTTCTATTTATCTATCTCTCTAATTCATCTACCTAAATCCCTTATACATTAACATAACTATGTCTTATTTGGACTTTTTGTAATCTTTGAATAATTTCTAATGGATGGAATTGAAAATATAATATCCTTCCAGCACATAGATAATAATAAATAAGATAGTCAAAAAAATAGTTCAACCCTCACCCTCAGTCTAGGGGCCGAGGTGCGGAGACGGAAGATTTACGTTTGATAGATTTTTTGTTTTGTTTTTTTCCCTCGATATACACACTCTTTCTATCTATCTATCTATCTCTCTAATTCATCTACCTAAATCCCTTATACATTAACATAACTATGTCTTATTTGGACTTTTTGTAATCTTTGAATAATTTCTAATGTGATGGAATTTAAAAATATAATATCCTTCCAGCACATAGATAAATAATAAATGAGATAGTCAACAAAATATTTCAACCCTCCCCTCCGTCTAGGCGCCGAGCTTCCCAGACGGGAGATTTACGTTTGATAGATTTTTTTTGTTTTTGTTCCCACGGTATACACAAAATGATGGGAAAATAATTATTATAACATGTTTTTAATTGACATTTGTGTCGTTTTTGCTGATTATGAGTTGGTGGAAAATAAAATCTTTAATTCTATCATATCGGAAATGATTCACAGATTATATAGAGACCAAATAATATACACTTTTAAGTGTGTTCAATAGTTTTGCATTATCAATAGGGTGTAGCACAAGGGATTACCAGGATTTATTTCAGGTACAGTAAAAAAAAAGATGCATAACAGTTAAATGTCACGATCCAGACACCTGTACTCAACACCGGATTTTTCTCAAGGAATTTCCGGATTACATCCGGACTGGACAGTATTTAGCAGCAACGGACATTTAGCAGGAACGGACAGGTGCTTGCACGCATTTGTCCGTTAAATGGAGGGTCGAGTGTACAATGAACTGCATTCAGATTGTCCATTCTGAAGGCCACCGACTTGCCCCGTAAAGTAGAGCCGTGAGCCTGAAGGAAATATAAGGGGACTAGTAATTCTTTGACATTGATGTGGGAGATTTCTAAATGGGACCAAAGCCCTTGACCCTGGTGCCCTTGGTTTGACTGAAAGCCCCAACCTATCGTTCCTGATGCATCCGTGTCTACCCATACCGTCGGCGGAGGAGAGGTCCATGACATGACTGAGTGTAACGTTTCCCTCTACGCCCAGACCGCTAGTAAGTTGTGGATTAATTTTGGTATGGGCCATAACTTTTTCGCCGGCAATAGCGGAAAATATTTGTTGCCCTCCAATATTAAACGTTTGACTCTCAACCGGCCCAACCTTACAGTTAGTTGAATCCAGTTGAGAGAGCCGACCAGAGACTCCCAGATTCTCCGTGTCGTAGTCAGACTGTGAAGGAACAGAAACAATTTCCTGCGAAATCTGTTGCGATTGTCCACACTCTGACTCAGAGTGAGAGTAGCTGTGTCCCAGACCAGCCCTATCCACTGAACTACTTGTGAGGGAACAAGGTTTGACTTTACCAGGTTGACCTTGAACCCTAGAGTTTTGACATGATTTAATGTTATGTTGACATGATTTATGCATACTTGTGCCGTCTCTGCCACCACTAGCCAGTCGTCTAGATACCACAAAATCCTGATCCCTTGCTCTAACAAGGGCATCAGGGCTTGCCGGACTAATTTCGTGAATAAGCGAGGTGCTAGGTTCAATCCAAACGGCATCCTCTGAAAGATATAAGTCTGATGCTTTATTCTTAAGGCCAGAAACCGTTGAAATCTTTTGTTTACCGAGACGTGCCAATACGCGTCTGTCAGGTCTAAAGAACACATCCATCCTCCCGGCGGAAGTGTTAGCCTGTTCTGGTTTACTGTCAGCATCCTGAATGACACGTTGTGAATATGGAGGTTCAGATAAGACAGGTCTACGACTGGCCTCATCTGAACACTGTTCCTTTTGGGCACTAGAAAGTGTTTGGATGAAAAGACTGGGTAATTTTGAGGAACCGGGATGATGACATTCTTGGTGATCATTTCCTGGATCAGTGACTCCACCTCTAAAGAAACTAAATTTGCCTTTGTCGGCTGACGTAAACGAGGTCGCCGGAGCCACTGCCAGGTGATGCCCTTGCGTGCCACCATCCTCGCCCAAGTATTTACTGGCCATGCGCGGTGACACGTCCGGAACGACCCACTTAGCAGACAAGGGTTCGCCGGCTGTACTACCCTCTGATCCGCCCGCCGTGAGACCGGCCCTGGGAGTGAGAGAGACTTTAGTTTTTTTATGGTGATGGTGATGGTGGTGGTGGTGGTGGTGGTGGATGCTTAGCCGACTGGCCGGCGTTGGCAGAATATGGGCCCTGGCCCGGTCTGTTATAGTTTCGTCCTTTATGACCTGCAAACTTACCTTGTTTATACCTGTACTGACCTCGGGGGGAAGAGGACTTAGGTATATGAAAGGGCTTTGACCCACCCGGCTGAGCTTTTGCGACTGGTTTGGGTTTGGGAAAGTTAAAAGCAGGTTTCTTAGAAGGGGCGGGACTGTGCTTAAAGGCCTGAGCCATGTTGAAAACAGTTCTCCACACATCAGGGGACATTAAAGAGGGAGTTAGCACCGGCGACATGACCACCTGGTTCGCAATTCTATCAGGAAGTTTCTTCACCAGGGACATCCTAATATCCTGTCTCGCCCGCACCGCCTCGAGCAAGGCTGTACGGATATCCCCCAACGACTGAATAGAAGTCTGAAGGAGTAACCGCCGAGCTACTTCAATCGATCTTCTGACATCCGCGTCCGCGATTGCCTGAGTAGATCTGAGCATAGATTTCGCCACCTGGTGCGTAACAATGTATTGGAAAAAAAGTCTATACGCCTTCCCCCGTAGCCTAAACTCCCGGTCTAGGTGAGCTGGGGAAGGTGTAGTGAAAGGATCTTTAAGTTCGCATAGATTGATTTTGGGGGCAGCTAAAAAAGCAAACAAAGCAGATGGCACTCCGCCGGCCGAAAAGACTGGCAGAGAGAACCAAGAATGGCTGTCCTGAGGAATCTGGTGCGAAGATTTTGAGGTGAAGGTGGTCGCAAAGTTCTGAGCCTCTACCTCCCATTCCACCCAAGGTCCTGGACCCAACTGCCCCACCTTCAAAACTGGGTTAGCGGCTGTGTCTGTGACCGTTTGTAAATCTAATTCTGGAGTGAGAGCTGACAGTGCTTTTATATCATTAAAACCGTCATGCTTGGTCCAGTCAGAAAACAGTTTTGAAGCTGAGGCAGGGGGCAGTGCAGGTGTAGCTGTATACACAAAATAGTCATGGTGATAATGGTTCGGAATGGCCTTAATATTAACATCAAGAACATTACCCGCAATATCCAAAGCTCTTAACTTTCTAGATTTATTTCCTTGGATTACCCACTCACGTGGCACTGGAAGTTCCCCTGACTAAGCCTCTGGCTTAGTTGGGATCATTTGTACCCATGAATCATCTGGACCGTATAAAAGGGGCATAGCTACCTTTCTTAACGGTGCTTTATCTAAAGGGGGAGGATTCACATCCGCTACCACCCTTACACTAGAAGTAGTCAGTGCCGCCGAAGCAGGCCTAGTGACCATAGTAGGTGATATAGAGGGAGGGTGCGGAATCTTAGTTAAAGCAATGGAAGCGATCAGAGGCTGAACACTTGAACTTGTCATGGAAGCTCCCAGGTCCACTGTAGGAGTCTCCGGCTGTTGGCCAATTTTTTTTGTTAGAGCAGTAGCTAATAACCCATCTATTTCCTCCGCCGTGACAAATTTAGCAGATGAAGAACTAAGAGGTGAATCATTCCTATCCTATGAGTCGTCTAGAACTGAACCCGACTCTTGCACCTCCATGTCAGAGATTATAGACACCTCATCCTTGTCATCTGGCCCATCATGAGAGGATTCCGCCAAAGCCTGAATCCCGTCGTGGTGCCATGTTAAGTCTGGAATGGATGATGGGATCACAGCGTCCCGGTGTACGTCCGCCAGTACCTGTGGCTCCTGAACCAGACGTGGGCCTTTATGCCCTGGTTGGGAATACCGCCATACACCCAGGCCTTGGCCCGAACTCCCTTGAGAGTCAGATACACCATCAACCACTGAGCCCCCACTAGACTCTTCTAAAGGGCGATCACTGCCCACAGAACTCTCTAATTCTAACTTTACAATATCCATTGGTAACCTGTCCGCCGGTAACACCCCCACCACAGTCTCTGACTCCACTCCCGCCCGATCAGATTGGACACTAGATAAGTCGGGAGTAGAGGCAGAAAGTGAGGCACGAGGCTCCGGCGAACGCCGGGAGGCCTTTCGTTCCTTAGAATCTTTCCTGGAAGATTTGTGGCTGCGGTGTGACTTAGATATTCCACTAGAACTGCTCTTGGACTTCTCAGATTTATCACTAGAACTGCCCTTGGACTTTTCCTGTTTGCTCTTCTTTCTCGCAGGTGAAGAAGAGTGACTAGGCGGCTGTTGTCTGAGGGGCGACCTGGACCGCGCCCGTGACGTGGAGGCTGTCACCAGGGGCGTGGGTTCACGAGGTCTCTTAGATGTGCTAGGGGCCAGAGTAAGTACTGTACCCTGCCCAGTCTCTGCCGACTTTCGTACAATTACTCTAGAGGTACGTTTAATAGGGGGGGTGCTCAATCAGTAATTTATCCCAAAGAATTACGTTATCACACTGAAGCGCTTTGTGAGCCACTGTGGTAGCATAAGTGGACAACAGCTGCCTGACCTCCCGTAAAGCGACCTCCGCGGGTCTATCATTGTCTCGCAATACTTTAACACTCAATTGAGTACAGAAGGTACAGTTCCCCGTCACCCACAAACCCCTTGAACGATCTAAACATTTAACACATCTAATGCAAAGAGTGTGTGCAAAGATAGGGATACCTGAACAGGAGGGTGTAACACACAAAGCAAAAACAGGGTCTAGGGTAGCCATGGCAGAGACTGGTGGAAAATTAACCCACCCCCGGGTTTACTCCAGGTTCTCTATAGACCCGCCGGAACTCAGCCCTGGAAAAAAGAAAATTTCCAGGAATTAATGCTCATAAGGCTACACCAACATGATCGAACACAAGTGTTGAATAACCCGCCGGGTAACGAGACGTAATACACAACTATCACGGCTTGCTACGCGGGAGGTTCATAGTTAAAGATTTCAGAATATCTTAACCTGTCCAAAAGATTTATGAATATCCTCTGACATGATATAAAGACCAGCATGGCTTTTTATAAATGACGCAGTCTTCCCAGTGGTGTTTGTTAAGTTGACTGGAAAACCCTTAAAAAGACGCCGGCCCCCGTATTATCTCGCAGATCAAAAACTGGGAAGCCTGTCTAAAATGCTAGATCTGGCTTCTCCCGAAGCGTCCTAGATCGCCGTATGTTAAATGGCGGCGATACTTATCGTATCCCTCAATTGTCTGGTCAACTACACTGAATTGCAAATCAGTTAATCCCACCCTCCCCAGGTGCAACCACCGGGTGTGAATTTAAGTATAACGTTAACCCCAATTATTCCTATCCCCACTTCTTTGCAAAAGATCGCCGGGGAGGAAAGACCAATCAACAAACAGCCTAGTTTTACTGGCTTTGCAAAACCGGGAAAAACTAAACTCAACAAGTGTCCGCATGAACACTTAGTTAAATGGGTAAAGCCATCCCGCCGGGAAACACAGTAAGCCTGAACACAGGCACCACCACTGAGACGCAGTCCTGGAGAGCCTCAAGCCACCACTCGCCGGGGGAAACAAGCCTTTTTTAACC
Organism: Paralithodes platypus; assembly: GCA_032716605.1. NCBI lineage: Eukaryota > Metazoa > Arthropoda > Malacostraca > Decapoda > Lithodidae > Paralithodes > Paralithodes platypus. The sequence continues at coordinate 94,536,822 of CM064487.1, read as the reverse complement.
ACGCGTGATTAAAACTCGGCAACCAGCTGGGTTTTTATGGTGTAACCGAGAAAACCCGCCGGAAAAGGCAACCCACCCCGTTCAGATTCAATCTGAACGCACCAAATAGACCGTGGAATTAGCCAAAGCACAACTAACCCAGGACACATAATTAGTTCGTGGAAATAGCCAATACACAACTAATCCAGAACACACAAATAGTCCGTGGAAATAGCCAATACACAACTAAACCAGGACACACATGACACAGTAGTACATATTTATAACATAAATCAATAACACTTGTACATGTGGCAAAGCTACGAGAGGCTAGGCCTAGGCAGACGGAAATAAAAAGTAATCATGTCGCAATATAAACAAAAAGCACTGAATTATATCACAACAGGAACCACCGTCAACACACCACTGTAGCAAAAACTTCCCGGCAAAGGGAAGAACTGACTCGGGACCCAGAAAAAACTTCACTAAGTGAAGAAAAATACGCTGGGAACGTCAGAGAAGAAAAAGCTACCTCATCAGAAAGATAAAAGGAAGCATAATAACGCGTAGTGAAAGCCGCCTACATCACAAACCTAGCTAACCGCGAAAAAGTTGACGCGTCCACCACGGGACCACGAGGGTACACCCGAAATAGATGCCCCAAACACACGACCCAAAATACACTGCACTGCGGGCAACCCACCCAGGACACCCCTGCTACGCATATCCTAACCTTACTCGATACATCCCGGAGTAAAATGAGAAAAAACTCACTAGGGACGCAACAAATGCGGAACTAGCGGAGCGTGGGGAGGCACGTCCGGGTAGGGTGAGCGCAGAGCAGAGAAGGAAGAATTACGCCTGAGTCAGCGTCTGGTCAAAGATCCACACAAGTACATCCACGATTATATGGAAAGCTTATGAATAGTTATTCTTATTTTCTTTTTGTTTTTTATTTGTTACAAAGTTTTTTCGTAGTGAGAACCCAATTTCATAATGACTGAACCATGAGTGAGGTTGCGTGTGCTCATGATGAAGGCTCCTCAATTTGTTATGCTCTGCGCGGTAGATTCAAACTACGGCGGATGAGTGAAGAGGGTGCCTTATGTAATAGGCATAATCGTCAATGATGGAGGGGCCACTAATAAATATATATTTGTTTGAGGTTAGGCTATCACACCTGGTAGCCTATTTCTGCGTATTTCAATTTTATTATTTTCGGTTAGGCTATTCAACGCTGGTAGCCTATTGTTGCGTATTTCAATTTAAAAAATTTTTTTTTTTGGGTTAGGCTATCGCCCCTGAAAGCCTAATTCTGCGTATCTCAACATTTTTGTTTTCGGTTAGGCTATCACCCCTGATAACCTATTTCTGCGTATTTCAACATATTTGTTTTCGGTTGAAGTGATTGAAGTGTTTTTAATTAAAGTGAGTGAAGTGTTTTAACCCTCTCACCACGGAAGGGCTCTTGAACGCCCATAAAAAAGCATATAACAGGTACCCGGAAGGGCTCTTGAACGCCCAGTGGTTGAAAGCCTGTGAGCTTCGTGTGCGAGGCGTCGGTCCGACGCATGTAAACAACAGCCGGCTGGACCGACGCCCCGCATCTCCGGCCACAAGAAGGAGAGCGTCGCTTGTTCGTGTGTGCCTGTATGTTGTTGTTAAGTATCGAAAAGTAGTGTAAAGTGGCTGTTTTGGCCATAAAGTTATATCCAATGAAATCATCATCACAACTCAACCAGTTGACTTAGAGAGCTCTACTTAATGCCATTCTACAGGTAAATAACACAGCTACGCTTGGGGATGCGCGGGAATGCGGGAAGCAGTCAGATTAACAAATATACGGTAGCCTAGCCTAGACGTTTTTCGGCCAAAACACCCGGGTTTCGAGGAATATATATATAATACATAGCCGGGGCTGGAGGGTTAAAGTGAGTGAAGTGTTTTAAAGTGAGTGAAGTGTTTTAAAGTGAGTGAAGTGTTTTAAAGTGAGTTAAGTGTTTTAAAGTGAGTGAAGTGTTTTTTAAGCGAGTGAAGTGATCTGAAGAAAGTGACTGTCACCATGCCTCGCGCTTGTACGAACTGCGCCGGTAGGTTTGGTGAGTCCATGTTTACTACTGTCGATCTTCAAGTCTGACGGCTCTGCCAGCAACGAGAGAATTTTACAGTGAAATTAGATGAAGCCTACAACAAGATCAATGTCCTCACAATGAAGCTGGAATCACTCCAAGAGTTTGTAACACTCAATGTTGGAGTACCACAAACTTCAATTGTCACCGCAACTCCAGCAGCCACCAACGCCCCAACGTCAACTGCCAACAATTCAACGCCTGCAGTAGCCACTTCAGCTGATGGTTCCGATACTCAAGAATCAAATAGTGACTCTCTTCCCCCTCAAGACAACTTCTGTGTCATGAGGAACAACGTTTGCCCCAAGACCAGGAAACCCATACCGATTACCGAGTGTCAAAACCGTTTCCAGATACTCACAGACTCAGATGACGAAGAGGAAATAGAAGAAGTGCGGCTCGTGGGAGACTCGATGATACGTGGTCAGCTCACAGAGTTTTGCGCCAGGGCACCTAAGACCAGGAAGCTTTTTTGTATCCCTGGTGGTGGTGTGGACAACGTAGTTGCTGCAGTTGACGAAGTATCAAAGCTGGCCCCTGCTAATCCAATGTACGTCATCCACGTTGGATCCAACGATGTACAGCGAACCCGGTCGGAAGATTTGCTTTTAAAGTACCAGCAGCTGATCAAGTCGTTTAAGGAGAAGTCATCAAGGATCATCGTCTCAGGAATCGTCCCCCGGCTTGGTGTAGAGAGCCGATTTTACAACACAGACACCAGCACAAATCGTTGTCTAGCAAACTTCTGCAGCAAGGAGAACGTGGGATTCGTCGACACCTGGGACAATTTCTACTACGATGACTATTTATTTTCGGACGATGGAGTTCATCTGAACCAGGTGGGAGCAGCATGTTTTGGGCATTTCTCAACGATGCGGTGAAGGATTTTCGGAGAAGAAATCGACTCAGCACAGGATAACCAGGAAGGAGGACCGAAGACAGCGAGGACGGCAACCTGCAAAGGAATTAAATGCTAATCCGTCAAGAACCGCGAATTTGAATAAAGCTCCACCATCACGACCCAAATTCAAAACCGCCAGGGATAACGACCGAGGACAGTCATGAATTTAAATGTAGATCAGACCAGAACCAAACATTTGATTAACCCTTCCAGCCCGGGTGTCATTTTAAAATGACACCAAAAAAAAAGGGCCGGTGCCCGGGTGTCATTTTATAATCTTTGTGCTTGAAAGCGTGCTTCAAAATTTGCGCGGCCAAATTTTGCATTGTAGGAGCGACCGCAGCGCCACCAAGCCTAAACTACTAGTGTTATCAGTTCGTACGTGGCCGCCATAGCGAGTTATACTGAAAAAATGCTTTCCGACGTGTCCGATTCGCTGCAACCTCCCGCGATCCCCAGTGCTACCCCGCTCGCAACTTCAACGCCTGTTGCAACCGAGAAGAAAGTTCAACGAAAGAAAGTTAAGCGTTTGTTGAGTGATAGCGCTATACAGCGACAACTTTTTGATAGTGAAGAGAGCAGTGGCGAAAGCTTGGTGGACAAAGAACAATTTATAAGTGCAAGCGAAGATGACGATTTCGTTGGCTTTGGAGACGACGATAATGTCGATAATGTCGAGGGGGGAGACAGTAGTGATGATCCTAATGTGGAAGTGTTTCAGGAAGGTGCCATTGAGCTTCCAAGTGTGCTAGAACCTAGGCCTACCCCCTCGCCATCTTTGCTAGGTCAGCCTAGGCCTAGCCCTAGCCCAGGACCTTCCCCTTTGCCTGCCCGTACGCCCTTGAAAGTGGGCAAAAAAGCACGCAGGGCAGCCGCAGAAAAGGATAGGGAAGCTGAAGACAGTGATAATGACGCCGACCCTGGCCTAGCAACCACCCGCATTCCATTGTCCCGACGCCTTGACCCGGGACACCGCGTGGGTCACTCACAGCCCTCGGCTTCATCTCTCCTTCAGGATGACCAAAGGGCCTCTTCAAGTGGTATTACTAGTGTGCCACAGCCCTCAACACACCGCAGAGCATTATTTGCTGCGGAGAAGCCCACGGCTTGCCGCAAAAGGAGGCCAACTCCCGAGGCCGAGGCTGCCATTGTTGAAGCTCCCGCAGCCTCCCGCGCCCCACACCGCCGACGCCCGGTCACTTCTTAACCCGAATTGTCTCCTGAAGAGGATGCTGACGACCCCAACATTGCCCCAGATGACCTGACGTCGCCTGAGGAGGAAGAGGAAGAGGAACAGGAAGTCCCGACAAGACGAGCGAGAGGGCGAGGTCGTGGACGTGGTCAGTCTGCCGACGCCGCTGCCTCTGGGCGTGGGCGTGGGCATGGAGGGCGTCCGCGTGGCCAAGGGCGTGTGCCAGGGCGTGTGCCTGCTGCACCTGCACGACCTCGAGCATCAGCATCCGACCTGTTTGTGTGGACAGATGGGGCTGATTTTGAGCCAGATTGTCCTGCCTTTGACGAGGTACAGATGGGTTCCGGGGTGTCACCAACATTTCCCTGTGGCCCAGCTGCTACCACCAGTGAAATTTTCTGTGGCTTCTATGACAATGAAGTCATGGAATACCTCGTCGAGGAGACCAACAACCATCATGAGATCTGTGCCAACTTTCTTGGCAGGAAGACCAGTGCCAAGATGGTGGCATGGAGAGCTGTCACTGTGGCAGAACTATATGTGTTCTTGGCACTCACAATGCTGATGACACATATCAGGAAGCACGCTCTGGCAGACTACTGGATCACTGGCGACATCATAACGACTCCAGCATTTGGCAAGTACATGTCCAGGGACAGGTACTTCGACATCCTCTCCTATCTCCACCTGACAAACAACATGGCAGTCCACCTTGCCGACTCATTATGGAAGATCAGGAAGCTGTATGTCATGATACGTCATCGGTTCACCACCTACCTGATTCCTTTCCAGAAGATGTGCCTCGACGAGTCTCTGGTCCTGTTCCGTGGTAGGCTGCACTTCCGACAGTATATCCCGTCCAAGAGACACCGCTTCGGCATCAAGCTCTTCGTCCTCTGCGACTGTTTGACGGGGTATGTGCTGGACTTTATAGTCTACAGCGGCAAGGCTGGAGAAATTGAGACTGACCCCCTCATTGGTTTTGGTGGCGCTGTAGTGAAGAAGATGATGGAGAGGCACTTCAATAAAAACCACATCCTCTACACAGATAATTACTACACGTCGCCTCTCCTGACCAAGTACCTCCATGACCGCAAGACCGGAACTGTCGGCACAGTCAAGGGCAAGAGGAAGGGCATGCCAGGCTACCCAACCAAGACGAAGAAGGTGGACATCTTCCACAAGAAGAGTGGCCCCATCCTCTCCATCCACTGGCATGACCAGCGCAAGGTCAACCTCCTCACCACATGCCACAAGGCCGAGATGGTCGCCACAGGGAAGGTGGACCGAAGAACCAAGAACCCCGTCCAGAAACCAGCTGCTGTCCTGGATTATAACCTCAACATGCGCCTCGTTGACAAGTCCGACATGCAGATGGGCTTCATTGACTGCCTGCGAACATCTTGAAGGTGGTACAAGAAGTTTATCCTGCATACGGTAGATATGTCGGTCCTCAATGCCTACAACATCTACCGTCTGAGGACTCCAGGAGCCAAGAAGTACAAGTCCCTGCGGAAGTTCCACAAGCAGGTGATACTTGAGCTCCTGGCTAAACATGCGGGTACACCAGGGAGGCCACTACAAGGACCAGGCCAGCTGGACAGAACGGGGTGTGCTGAATTTTTCAGGAAGCACCAGCTCAACGCCCTTCCTTTCAAAGCACCAGGTAGTAATGCTAGGAGTCAGAAGAGGTGCCATGTGTGCAGCCACACAACTCGCAGACCTCGCAAACCCACAAAAACCACTTGGGAATGCCTCGAGTGTCAAGTTGGACTGTGTGCTGGCACCTGCTTCAACGACTTCCACACTCTAACAAACTTTTGAAGTGGAAGTGACAACAGTGAAAGTGACACTCAAATGTAGGCTAAGAATAATAATATAACTAAGTATAAGTGAAAAGGACACATATAAGTAATAATCAGTGCCTTCAATAACAATATGAACAAGTGAAAGTGACACTAAATAATGAATAAGTGAAAATGACACTCAATAAGCCTAGGCCAGTCAAAGTGACAGTATAATAATAATAAAACTAAGTATAAGTGAAAGAGACACACACAAGTAATAATAAGTGCCTTCATAACAATATGAACAAGTGACAGTGACACTATATATATATTATTAGCTTACCTAACAATACATAAAAGGGGAAATGACACTACCAATTATCAAAGTCCAGTGAAAGTGACACTATAATCATAATAATAATAAGAACACGAAGTAATAAGTGACAGAGACACAAATAAGTTCATGTAAATAACTTTATTGAGTGAAAATAACATAATAACTATAATAAATGACAGAATAACCAATAAAACACTATCAAATCGCTTCCCGGCATAATTGCGGGTGGAGCGACGAGTGCAACTGGGCGTCGTAGCCGGGGCCGCGGTTGAGTGTTCGGACGCGCCGAGGTAAATATGCGGCAAAAGTTACCTCCACTTCCATCACCATCACTCCGGAACCAGTTGAGCTAGAGAGCTCTACTCAACGCCATTCTACACAGCAAGGTAAGGCGCCCATTTCTATATATGTTTGATTAATGTAGGTAATATATTAAGCGAGATTAGCCTTAGTTTACTTTTGTTGATATTCGGCCAGATCGCCCGGATACGAGCTCCGTCCTTTGGTGAGCCTGCCCGGGCCAGGAGAGTTAACCCTTGGAATCCGGGAGGCCTCATATGAGGCAAAATGCACGGCTAAAAAGTCGCCGATATAATCATCAGAACTCGGCAACCATGCAACGTAGCGATGTCATCTCAACGGCAGTCTACAGACAAGAAAACGTTCTACAATTTGCAAAAAATTTTACTGCTCTAGGTGGTCTCAATCAGTAGCTACTGAATTATGAAGTTGGAAAATACCAAACTTCATATGAGGCCCCCCGGATCCCAAGGGTTAAAGAACGTTCTGCGAGTTATAAAACCGCAACTTTAAAGGTTTTCTATGCAAACGCTCGTAGCATACGCAATAAATTTTCAGATTTAGAGGAACTAGTGTTTACAGAAAATTATGATGTGATTGGCATAACAGAATCTTGGCTCAATACAGAAAATAGAGACTTTTTAGCAGAGTATTCACTTCCCGGTTATGTAATGTTTGAGAACAGCCGAATAAATCAAAATGGAGGTGGCGTTTTATTTTATATCAAAGAAAGTCTTAACCCGACCCTCTTGGTCAAAACCTCAAATTGTGAACGTCGACACATCTTTTGTGCTAATAAAGAATAATAAAGGTACAAAAATAATACTTGCATAAATATACAGACCTCCAGCTCAATCAGTGCAAACTGACCGAGAAATTTATGTACAAATTGCAGATGTAAGTAACTCAGAAGACACCGTATTTTTTGGCGACTTTAATTTACCTGTGACCAAGTGGGGCGATACTCTTACTTCACACTCCGGACATGACTTGTATGCGAACTTGCAAGAGAGTTCACTCTATCAATTTGTTCGATCGCCGACCCGTGGTAATAACGTTCTTGACCTTGTACTTGCAACAAAAGAAGAATTAATAGAGAATTTGAATGTTGGTGATGAATTCAGTAACAGCGACCATCGTACAATAACTTTCAATTTAAAGTTTACTAGTAACAAACCAAATAGCAGCATCGAAAAAGTCCCTAATTTCAAGAAAGCAAACATTCATAAACTTAGAGCTATGTTTAACCCTTCCTCCCCGGGTGTCAGTGTGAAAGGACACCACGAAATAAGGGCAGGTGCCTGGGTGTCCTTTCAGGAGATAGTAAGCTTGAAAGCCTATTCAGCTTTGTCTGAACGCCGTGCGTCCGACGCATGTAAACAAAGCCGATCGTTGCGTCACCGCACCTCCGAAAACAATAAGGAGAGGTCGGATCAATGTTATTGTTGTGACATCAGACGAAATTAGTGTGTGAAAAGCTCCCATATTGTCAACATCGCGGCAAAATTAGCTCCACTGAAATCGTCATCACAACTGAACCAGTTGACTTAGAGAGCTCTACTCAACGCCAGTCTACAGATTGGAAACCGCACTATGTTTATAGATGCGTGGGAAATTTCTAGCAGTTAAATTAACAAAAATACAGTAGCCTAGGCCTAGACGTTTTTCGGCCAAATCGCCCGGGTAGCCAACACTGTCCTTTGGAGGACCTGCCCGGGCCAGGAGGGTTAAAGAAACTGACTGGAGCTTTTTAATTAACAATAACGAAATAAATACATCTTGGGAATTATTCGCAACCAATTACCTAAAAGCAGTGCAGGACTGCATACCATCGAAAATACGGCGTACAGGCCATAATAATAAGCCCAAATGGTGGAATAAAGATATTTCAAACTGTCTGCTTACTAAAAAGTTTGCTAATGATAGATTAAAATCCTTACAAAATGACGAAGAACGGGTGAAATTTGTAGAGCTACGACAAAGCTAAGCCAAAAAGTTAATTAAGCAAAGTAAAAAGACCCTGGAGTTACATGTTGCGAATCTAAGTAAAACAAACCCGAAAGAATTCTATAGTTATATCAGAAAGAAAAAAGTAGTTACTTTAACCGTTGGACCGTTAGTCGATGAAAATGGAGAATACACCAAAGACGAAGTACAAATGAGTAATGCCCTCAATACCTTCTTTGCATCAGTTTTTACAACGGAAGACCTCAGTGATATCCCTACGCCATCGCCGATTCAGATTGATAATTCAGATGTTCTAAGCAATATCACCGTCACAGAGAGAGAAGTATTGAATTGTTTAGATAAACTCAAGGTAAATAAAATGCCTGGACCTGACACAATCTCACCTAGAGTCCTAAAGGAAGCTAAGGATGAGCTCTCTAAACCTCTGACATTGCTATTCAATAAATCCTTGCAGTCTGGAACTATGCCTGATCAGTGGAAACTAGCCAACGTAACACCGATATTAAAAAAAGGCAGCAAATCCCTACCCAGTAACTATCGTCCAATTAGCTTAACCTCAGTTGTATGTAAAATGCTAGAAACACTCATAAGAGACAGACTCGTAAATCACTTAGAGGAAAATAACATACTTAAAGATACTCAACACGGCTTTCGTAAAAAACGCTCCTGTTTAACAAACCTCTTAGACTTCTTCCACGATATCCTCAACCTCTATGATGAGAGTAAAGCTGTAGATATTATATACCTTGATTTTCAAAAGGCCTTTGACAAAGTTCCCCACAAACTGCTGGGGAACTGCTAAACTGCTAAAACTAAAAGCGCATGGAATACAAGACGGTGTGTTGAAATGGATAGAAAATTGGCTCAGCGACAGAAAGCAAAGAGTAGTCAAACACGGTAAGGCATCTAAATGGACCAATGTAAGTAGCGGGGTACCCCAGGGATCGGTACTAGGACCAATTCTCTTTCTAATTTACATCAACGACATAGATGAGGGTCTCACCTGTACAATCTCAAAATTTGCTGACGATACAAAAATTGCAAATAGCGTACTCTCAAAAGAACAAGTTGACGATATGCAACACAATCTAGATAAGTTGTCATGTTGGGCCCAAATTTGGCAAATGAGTTTCAATGCGGATAAATGTAAAGTACTACATATCGGATACCAAAATGAGAAAGCAAACTATTTGATGAATGGCACTCAGCTTAAATATGTAAACAGAGAAACCGATCTGGGAGTAACAATATCGAGTAACCTAAAACCGAGTCAACAATGTTCAGAAGTTGTTAAGAAGGCAAACAAAATAATTGGCTTTATAGGCAGGTCATTTGAGCATAAATCCAAAGACGTTATCCTGACCCTTTACAATTCCTTAGTCCGCCCTCTTCTGGAATACTGCGTTCAATCCTGGTGCCCTTATTACCAAAAAGATATAGACAAGCTAGAACGAGTTCAACGTAGAGTTACCAAAATTATACCTAGCCTAAAGAACAAACCATACGAGGAGCGTCTTAGAGAATTAAATCTATTTCCTTTAACCCAGCGCAGATTAAGAGGCGACTTAATTCAAGTGTTCAAAATCATCAAAGGCATCGACAATATGAACTGTAGTAAATACTTCACTATCGATCAATCTAATTACACGCGGGGAAACGGGTGCAAAATTATTGGTAAATCTTTGAACTCAGACGAAGCTAAAAATGTCTTCTTCAATCGAGTTGTCAACTTATGGAATGGGCTTCCCCGAGATGTTATAGACTGCAGCACCGTTGATTCATTTAAAATTCGTCTAGACAAATATCTCGCATCAAACCCGCGACTGACTGCGTTTGTAAATGAATAACTTTATTTTATCCTCCCCTCAGTTACTAACCCATCTGTCCCCTACTAACTTCCCAATCCTGCCACAGACATTAGTTCCAGGGCAGTAGTTCCATTTCCAATGTTCCCTTACCCACTCTAAACCACTGTTTGGACACTTGATCCTCAGTGTTTTGGAGGACAAGCAGCCTAGAAGGGTCACTAGAACTGTTGTTGTTTGATTTCCTTTGTACTCCTTTGTATATGGCACTGCCTCGGCATCCACATTACAGACACTTAACTCGGTTCATCACCTTGGCAATACGTATTAGCACAGGAGCTTTCCGGTCCTCTCGTGTGTACAGTGCACTCAGTGAGGGTGGGATACTGCCGTTAACGTATCATCGTCAGCTGGTTCAGCTGCGAACTGCCATCAGTCTCCAACAGGATCCCACGTTGGAGGAACTCTTCCATTCCCAAGATTTTTGTATTACACCTACTACTGCCTTGCCCTTCACCCTCTTATCCTGCCAATTACTCGCATCTTACAATATTCCAACACCCCGCCCCCTCCCCCGTTGCTGCTCAATTACTGTACCCCCTGGATTCTCAAACATCCTGATGTTTGTTTACATTTGACTGACCACGTAGAGGCTGTAACTCCAGTACAACGCCGAACCTTAGCTTTGCAACATCTTGCTAGTCACGTTCCAGCTGCCTTCATTTACACTGATGGTTCAAAGGTGCCAGATGCCGTAGGTAGTGCAGCGGTTTCTGAACATGGTATCCATTAACCCTTCCAGCCCAGGCAGCATTTTAAAATGACGCTGCGGCAGATGGGCCGGAGCCCGGGTGTCATTTTTAAATCCCTATGCTTGAAAGCGTGCTTTGAAATTCGCGCGGTGAAAATTTCCTTTGCAAGGGCGATCGCAGCGCCACCAAGCCTCAACTACTACCGTTATCAGTTCCTATGTGCCCGCCATAGCGAGTTATAGCAAAGAAATTTCGTCCGACGCGTCCGATTCCGTGCAACCTCCTGTGCGCCCCACTGCTACCCCGCTCGCTACGTCTACGCCTGTTGCAAGCAAGAAAAAGCCTCAACGCAAGAAACCAAAGGTATTATTGAGAGACAGTGCGATTGAGAGAACTTTTTGCCATCGAAGAAAGCAGTGGCGAAAGCTTGATCGATAAAGAAGTTTATTAGTGCGAGTGAAGACGATGATTTTGTGGGGTTTGAGGGTGATGACAATGTTGACTTATTTGAGGGAGGAGACAGTAGTAATGATCCTGATGTGGAAGTGGTGAATGAAGGTGAAGTAGAACTTCCGAGTGTGCTTGAGCCTAGGCCTACCCCGTCGCCATCTTTGCTTGGTCAGCCTAGGCCTAGGCCGGGATCTTCCCCTTTGCCTGCCCGTACGCCCTTGAAAGTGGGTAAATATTTTTATAAACAATCATTGGTGAAAAGTGCAGCCAAGAAAGCACGCAGGGCCGCAGAAAAAGCTAGGGAAGGCAATGATAGTGATAGTCACGCCGACCCTGGTTTAGCAACTACCCGCATTTCTTTGTCCCGACGCCTTGATCCGGGACGCCGCGCGGGTCACCCACAGCCCTCGGCTTCATCTCTCCCTCAGGATGTGCAAAGGGCCTCTACAAGTGGTACTTGTGGTGCGGCATTGTCCTCCCACAGTGTGCCACCACAGCCCTCGCATCGTAGAGCATTATTTGGAGCAGAGAAGCCCTCGGCTCTCCGCAAAAGGAGCCCAACTCCCGAGGCTCCCATTGTTCCACCTCCCGCAGCCTCCTACCCCCCACGCCGCCGATGCCCGGTCACTTCTTCGCCAGAATTGTCCCCCAAAGAAGATGCTGACGACCCCAACATTGCCCCAGATGACCTGACATCACCTGAGGAGGAGGAGGAGGATGAAGAGGATGTGGAAGAGGAAATCCCAAAACGACGAGTTCGAGGGCGAGGTCGTGGGCGTGCGGCTCAGCCTGCCGATGCCGCTGCCCCTGGGCGTGGGCGTGGTGGGCGTCCGCGAGGGCAAGGGCGTGTGCCTGCACCTGCGCGTCCGCGCTCATCTAACTTGTTTGTCTGGACAGACGGGGCAGATTTTGAGCCAGATTGTCCTGCCTTTGACGAGCAGCAGATTGGCTCAGGGGTGGCAGCAGCGTATCCCTGTGGCCCAGATGCTACCCCCAGTGAACTTTTTTGTGTCTTCTACGACAACCAAGTCGTGGAATACCTAGTCGAGGAAACCAATGATCACCATGATATCTGTGCTAACTTTCTTGGCAGGAAGACCAGTGCCAAGATGGTGGCATGGAGAGCTGTCACTGTGGCAGAACTGTATGTGTTTCTGGCACTTACTCTGCTGATAACACACATCAGGAAGCACGCTCTGGCTGATTATTGGATCACTGCCGACCTCATCACAACTCCAGCATTTGTCAAGTACAGTTGGTCCTCCGGTAACGCGTGTTTTGGAAACGCGGTTTTGGTGGCACGCGGTACACCCCAAATATCCAAAATGTTGCTAACACGGTCAATACTTACACTGGCGCGGGGTCCAGCTGGGCGCCGAACCTTTACTCCCGACTTTCGTAGCTCATATCTCTTCAAATATATGGCCTAACCAAGTGTTTATGCCTACCAGAGGTAAATAAGATCGTTCCCGTGCATTGGGTGAAGACTAGAATACTTCACATTGTGTAGTTAATGTGTGAGGTGAGAATAATTACCGAAACACACTTATGTTATTGTTTGGCTGTCGAGTGAGTGTGTGTGTTGTCATTGTGTAGAAAACTTGGCTAGGCTATCTCGGTCGCCGAATCTTTACTCACGACTTTCGTAATTTACCGATGCTCATATCTCTGCAAATAAATGGCCTAACCAAGAGTTTATGCATACCAGAGGTAGATATGATCGTTGTTGTGCGTTGGGTGAAGACTAGAACACCCTACATTGTGTAGTTATTGTGTGAGGTGAGAAATAATAAGACGGCGAGCTATGCGGGAATTCCGAAGGTACGATTTTCGTAATTTACCGATGCTTATATCTCTGTAAATAAATGGGCTAACCAAGTATTTATGCATACCAGATGAAGATATGGTTGTTGCAGTGCGTTCGGTGAAGACTAGAACACCCTACATTGTGTAGTTATTGTGTGAGGTGAGAAATATGATGGCGGGATTTCAGAGCTTCGATCGAAATATGTCGGCTACTGCTGTGACTCTCTCTCCTTAGCCTAGCTGCCTAGCCTAAACAAAATATTTATTCAGAGGTAAGAGTTGTTGCAATGGGCAAATCAACTCATTGCACATGTCAAATAACCTTTATAATTGATTTAATTATTATAACATAGGCTTCTATGGAGAAAAAGTGGACTTTGTGGAAATCCCCAGAACACCAAGGTACCTTTAACATGTAAACATATGGGTTCGGTAACGCGTTTTTTGGTAACACGGGAGGTTACCAGAACACATTAGCCGCGTTACCGGAGGACCAACTGTACATGTCCAGGGACAGGTATTTTGACATCCTCTCGTATCTCCACCTGACCAACAACATGCATGTCCACCTTCCCGACGCACTATGGAAAATCAGGAAGCTGTATGACATGATACGTCATCGCTTTACCACCTACAGTACCTGATTCCATTTCAGAAGATGTGCCTTGACGAGTCTCTGGTCCTGTTCCGTGGTAGGCTGCATTTCAGACAGTACATCCCGTCGAAGAGACACCACTTCGGCATCAAGCTCTTCGTCCTCTGTGACTGTAAGACGGGGTATGTGCTGGACTTTGTGGTCTACAGAGGCAGTGGTGGCGAAATTGTGACTGACCCCGATATTGGCTTTGGCGGCGCTGTCGTGCAGAAAATGATGGAGAAACACTTCCATAAGAACCACATTATCTACACTGATAATTACTACACGTCGCCCATCCTAACCAAGTACAGTGGAATCGCCAATCTCGATCAATCTCATCTCGATATTTCGCATCTCGATGGTACATTCCAAATCCAACTTTTCACGAATCTCGATGACAACACGCCGATCTCGATCACCGAATACCACCGAAAACAGTTGCGCTGGGCGATGCGCCACTGTTTCGAGCGTCCTGACACCTAGCGGCCACTTGGTGTACCAGTCACACGTCCGCCATACGCTTGAAAACTTGTATTGTGAAGTCGTCTACCTGGACCTTTTTTTTATCGCATTCATAATGGCTACCAAGGCCACCGAAAGGGACAATGGAGAGGGAGTGGAAGGTGGGAATTGCGTACCTAAACCAGTTGTAGAAAAAAAGACAGTGCAAAGTGCAAAACGAGAGTATAGAAAAGGAAAAAAACTTAACAAATACACAACAGAAGACAAGGATAAAGTGATGCAACTTCTAGAAAAAGGCCACAAAGTGAGTGAAATACAAAGATTAACTGGTATACCTCAGAGTACTATATCTACTATGAGGGGAAAGCAGGCGGAAATAAAGAAGTCTGTGGCACTGGCCAAGAAATTGTTTGCAGGAAATGAACTTGGCCAACGCCGCATCACCTCCATTTACAATGAATCTAATCGTTTAGTGGCTGAAATGGAATACTACCTAGATAAATGGGTTCAGCGAAGATCAAGAGAAAATGCAAGTGTGAATGGACCCCAGGTAAGAGAACAGGCTAGGATTTTCTACGAGTCTGTTTGCAAGAAAAAGAAAATAAAGAAACCCCCTCCATTTAATGCCTCTGTAGGCTGGCTGCAAAAATTCAAGAAGCGGTGTGGTATTAAATATGCACACTATCAAGGAGAGTTATCTTCTGCTGACAATGAGGCAGCCGCTAATTATCCTGCAATAGCGAAGCAGATAATCGAAGAAGGAGGGTACAGCTTGCATCAAGTTTACAACGGCGACGAAACAGGCATCTATTGGAAACGTTCTCCCAAAGCTACCTTCATTTCCAAGGCGGAAAAGCAGGCACCTGGTGTAAAAATGGCCAGAGAACGCTTCAGCTTACTCTTCACCTGCAATGCATCAGGCAGCCACAAAATGAAACCTCTCGTGATACACAAATACAAGAAGCCTAGGCCCTACAGACACATGGACATGACAAAATTAGATGTTTATTGGGAGACAACAAAATCAGCCTACATGACCTCAGCACTCTCTATCCATTGGTTTGACAAATGTTTTGTTCCTGACGCTGAGAAGAAATGTGCAGATCTTAACCTGGACTTCAAGGTGATTTTATTCCTAGATAATGCACCTGGCCATGCTAAATTCCTGGTAGGCCGCAACCCCCATGTCCAGGTCGTATTTCTGCCACCTAACACCACCTCCAAATTACAGCCATTGGACCAAGAACTAATTGCCAACATCAAGCTACTCTACTACAAGTACCTCCATGACAAAATGCGGCATGAAACCGACACTAATGAGGAGCTGATGGAGATTGAAAATGCTGCCAGTGACAGTGAAAGTGAAAGCGAATCTCCCACCACCCCTACCCATGACACCGCTGCCACCCAGGACACCTCTGCCACCCAGGACACCTCTGCCACCCAGGACACCGCCGACACCCAGGACACCGCCGACACCCAAAATGAAGCAGTGGAAATTGTCACGGTGAAGGCATTTTGGAAGAGGTTCAACATTCGCCAAGCAGTGGATTTCATTGTCAAAGCATGGAATAAAATAACAGATGCAACCATCAGTCATGCCTGGAAAAATCTGTTAGTACCGGTACCCAATGACAACCAACCCAACCCGCCAAATCCTGCACAGATTCAACGGCAGGCAGACTTGCTGGCTGACACCCTTGCCTCAATTAACACTGTCCCTGCACCTGGCTTTCGTGATGTGAGAGAGGCTGATGTGATGCAAGAGTTGGTGGGGGAAAAAGTGGATGCAAGTGAGGCAGTGGTAAATTTGATAAGAGAAGACGTGATGGAGGACGAACCAGAAATGCCAGCCACCCAGCCACAGCCTCGCTCCCTCAGTGTCCAGCAATTATCAGAGTCACTTGGGTTCATAACGAAGGCCAAGGATATTGTTGAGGGTAACTTGGAGAGTTCTTCAATCATTAATGAGGCATTTGATGAGCTCAACAAGCAACTAATGACGATCTACACCACGAAGGTGAACGAACAAAAGCAGTCCACGATCACACAGTTTTTCAAGATGAAGCAACAAGTCGCCAATGTCATCGAAACTATCACCGAAGAAGAGGGACCTGTAGACCTTGATGACTTGGACACTGAACTGCCAGAGGATCAATTTGAAGGATTCAACAGAGCAGTCGACGGTGCCGGTACTAGTGGTGACAGGGTGAGGGAAGCAATTGCAAGAATTGATGACAGTGACTGTGCGCCGGGTGCGGAGACGCAGTAACCTAACTGCGTTCGCCTCGGAACCAACAATCAACCACACAAACCTCTTTATCAATAAATATAAGGTAAAAATAAAACTCTTTCATTATTCATTTTATCTATTTTAACATATTATATATATTGCATGTGATTGTGGGGAGGGCAAATGTGAAAATTGACAGATTTGATGTAGGTTAGTCGGCAAGTGGCTGGAACCGATTGTATTTTTCCCCATAAGAAGTTAACTTCGCATCTCGATATTTCGAATCTCGATCGGTATTTGTGGGAACCAATTATGATCGAGATTGGAGATCCCACTGTACCTCCATGACCGCAAGACCGGAACTGTCGGGACAGCCAAGGCCAAGAGGAAGGGCATGCCAACATACCCAACCAAGACCAAGAAGACGGACATCTTCCACAAGAAGAGTGGCCCCATCCTCTCTATCCACTGGCATGACCAGCGGAAGGTCAACCTCCTCACCACATGCCACAAGGCAGAGATGGTCGCCACAGGGAAGGTGGACCGAAAAACCAAAAACCCTGTCCAGAAACCAGCTGCTGTCCTGGACTATAACCTGAATATGCGTCTCATCGATAAGTCCGACATGCAGATGGGCTTCATCGACTGCCTGCGAACATCTTGCAGGTGGTACAAGAAGTTTATTCTGCATACGGTAGATATGTCGGCCCTCAATGCCTACAATATCTACCGTCTGAGGACTCCCGGAGCCAAGAAGTACAAGTCCCTGCGGAAGTTCCACAAACAGGTGATACTTGAGCTCCTGGGAAAATATGCTACAGCCAGGAGACCACTAAAAGGACCAGGCCAGCTGGACCGCACGGCATGTGCAGACTATTTCAGGAAGCACCAGCTCAACTCCCTTCCTCCCAAAATACCAGGTGGTGTTGCCAAGAAGCAGAAGAGGTGCCATGTCTGTAGCCACACAACCCGCAGACCCCATAAAGTAAAGAAAACCACATGGGAATGCCTCGAGTGTGAAGTGGCACTGTGCGCTGGACGGTGCTTAAACGACTTTTACACTCTAGTCCAATATTGAAGTGCCCGTGACAGTGACACTCTAAAATGTAGGCTAATAATAATATAAAATAATGAGTAAAAGTGAAAGAGACACAAATAACTAATAATAAGTGCCTTCATAACAATATGAACAAGTGAAAGTGACACTCTAAAATATATATTATAGCTTACCTAACAATAAATAAGTGAAAATTACACTATCAATTATCCTAGTCCAGTGAAAGTTACACTATAATAATAATAAAACTGAGTAAAAGTGAACGAGACAAATAACTAATAATAAGTGCCTTCATAACAATATGAACAAGTGAAAGTGACACTAAAATATATATTATAACTTACCTAGCAATACATAAAAGTGAAAATGACACTATCAATTATCCTAGTCGTGAAAGTGACACTATAATAATAATAAAACTGAGTAAAAGTGAAAGACACAAATAACTAATAATAAGTGCCTTCATAACAATATGAACAACTGAAAGTGACACTAAAATATATATTATAGCTTACCTAGCTATACATAAAAGTAAAAATTACACTATCAATTATCATAGTCCAGTGAAAGTGACACTATAATAACAATAAAACTGAGTAAAAGTGAAAGAGACACAAATAACTTCATAAAAATAACTTTATTGAGTGAAAATAACATAATAATGATAATAAATGGCAGAATAAACAATAAAAACTCTCAAATCACTTCCCGGCATAATTGCGGGTGGGGCGACGAGTGCATCAGTGCGTCGTAGCCGGGGCCGCAGTTGAGTGTTCGGACGCGCCGAGGTAAATACGCGCCAAACGTTACCTCCACTAACATCGCCTTAACTCTGGAACCAGTTGAGCTAGAGAGCTCTACTCAATGCCAGTCTACGCAGCAAGGTAAGGCGCACATTTTCACGTTTGTTTCATCATTGTATCTCTTGTATTAAGTGTATTTGTTTACATGTGTCATTTTTCAGCGAGATCGCCCGGATTCGAGCTCCGTCATTTAGAAAGGCAGCCCGGGCCGGAAGGGTTAAAGCTCCCTACATCCTTACTTCACAGTTTTCACTGCGGAGTTATGGGCTATTCATGGTGCCCTAACCCTCATCTCTTCGTTTCCAAACAATCCTCCACACATAGTTATCTGCAGCGACTCATAAAGTGTGTTACAAGCATTAAGTGAGTATGCCCTTCGTGACCCATTGGTCACTGCTGTCATCCTTAAAATACACGAATTACAATGCAGCTCTCGATCCATCACACTCTGTTAGATCCCCGCCCATGTAGGCATAGCGGGTAATGAACGTGCTGATGCCCTTGTTAAACAAGCCTGTCTAGGTACTCCGGCATCCACTATCCTCAGATCGGATGACCTACTTCCTGTCTTTCGACAGCATATTCATGATAAGTGGCGCATTGAATGGAAGGATCAACCTTTACAAGGGTACCTTCGTTCCATCAAAGACGACATTCACATGTGGCCCTCTTCACTCAGCCCCTGCCGTGCAGACCAAACCCTCTTAACTCGATTACGCATAGGACACACGAGACTCACTCATGGATATCTAATGACCACTCCCCGTAGTCCACACCCAGAATGTCACCATTGTCACACAGTTCTTAACACCAAATTTTTTGCATTTGTCCCATGTACGACCCTGAAAGACGGTGCTTCTTGCGACGCACCTCATTAAAGGACATCCTTTCTGACTTAGATTCATTCTCTTTCATAGCCATCCATCATTTCTTGAAAGCTCTTAATCTATATAATGACATTGACCAGTGATCTATATGACTTGACTTACTAACTCCCCGCCGAACACTAGCCCTATGAGGGCTAGTATAAAATAAATACGTCTTCAACAACAAGCATCTTGCCCAGCTGCTAGTCACAGATACCACCTGATTTTGGCACATATTTTGATTTTAATGTTTTGAAAAGTGACGTGTGAATGGCCACTCGCGTAAAACCAGACTGAACTATACAGTACCAGTACTTCAATCAGACCAATATAGACACTTTTCCACTGTCTGATCCACCCAGTTCTCCAATCACCATTCTCCCTTAAATATTTCTCTCCTTTAATTCATTCCCCATTCTCCCCTTGCCTTACATGTAACTATTACTATGGTAACTACTCACCTTAACAATCTTCTCAACCCCGGACGATGCAATAACAAAGGTCTGAGGATTGAAGCGGACCTCGTTGACGATAGACCTGTGGCCTCGTAGCACCATGTGAGCCTCAGATACAAATTGTTCTGTTGAAGACAATAAAGAAAATAATGAGTGAAGGGAAAATTACCATTATTTATGTACAATTAACAACTCAGGTATATTCAGTATGATGAATCTATAAATCTCAATCCCTAACCTCTCCTAATTCAAAAAGGACTTGAGCAATCGAGCTATTTCATTACTGTTGGCCGAGAACCATAAACCTCCTGCTGTACCCTAAATATTTCCTAAGGTACATCATTGATGCGGATGCACTATGAAGGAAATAAAATAAAAAAATAAGACTTGATCTGCATGGCGACCCTTGTCGAACTCGTAATTAATTAGTGGTTCTCTCCATCAATGAAGTGAGAGCCTAGAATATCACGACCGATGGAGGGACATCCATATGTTCAATGTCATTAATAGAGAGGAACAGGGATACCGGTAGTAAACAGAAGCGTTAGCATTCAAATAATATACAATTTAGTATTGGTTCTCATTATAGGTTTGACTCCTGTATGGAGATATAGAAAACCTAATATTTAGTAGTGGCCCCGTAATCATTGACGAACATGCCTATTACATAAGGCATCCTCTTCAAACACTAATCCGCCGTAGTTTTGAATCTACCGCGCAGAGCATTTAAAAACTGAGGAGCCTTCATCATGAGCGCACGCGACCTCACTCATGGCTTCAGTCATTATGAATTGGGTTCTCACTACGAAAAAACTTCGTAAAAAATAAAAAGAAAAAGAAAATAAGAATAACTATCTAATAAGCTTTCCATCATATCGTGGATGTACTTGTGTGGATCTCTGACCAGACGCTGATTCAGGCGTCATTCTTCCTTCACTGACATATCAAGTAAACCAAAATCCTCAATACATCAACGAATGGGAAGGGGACGGTCGGGAGGGCCCCAGTCGTCAATGATTACGGGGCCACTACTAAATATTAGGTTTTCTTTATCTCCTTACAGGAGTCAAACCTATAATTTATTAGTGGCCCCTCCATCATTGACGAACATGCCTGATTTCTAAGACTGGAGGGGGACATTCGTAATCATATCATAACTCTAGAAAAGCAGATAATAAAAACAACCACATAGTATTCTTACTTTTGAAAATATATTTAACAACGGCGTAGGCCGAAAATATACAAGAAAAAGGGGGTTCAGGCAGGTGCGTGCTTCAAAGAAGCCTGCCTGACAAAAAATGGGTAACCCTGAAGATTCTGAACACAGATCTGTAGTTACAAAGGCACCCCACTCAACGAGTGGTGACAAAAAATAACAAGTTATAAGTTTATATGTGCACATAATAAACCCCAAAATAAACTTGGAGATAAATTGCAAAGGAACTCCATTGTTCTAATATTAAATTGCTTTCGCAGCTAAAACTACTATAACAACACCGTTGTTTTGTACTTAACATTGTACTAGCACAATTTCTCGCTGAGAAATTTTCATATCACATTTTAACCTTAAATTGTATCACAGCTCTCATACTTCGGCGGGGTCTAGGGTGTCCTATGTCAACTGACTGCACCCCCCCCCCCCCCTTTCCCGTGAAAGTAAACAAAAGTGACTGCAGGGCCACCTAGACCCTCTGCCTTAAAGCTATACATGGTAAGGAAGGTTTGTCTAGAGCAACTGACAAGTATCTAGACAGAAACGTATGATTAGACGCCCACAACTGCGTGGACGCGATATCTTCGACTGAAAAATGTTTCAGGAAACGTAAAGAGGCTGCCCATTTGCGTAAATCGTGGGCCCGACCCACAACGCCGGGATTACTTTCTTTAATGACTTCTACCAGAAGAGAGGCTAATCGCCGTTTAAGTAAGCGTTTACCCGTACTTGCTACCCATAAAGCACCTTGGGGGTTTCGAGGAGCTACTCTCAAATATTTGGTTAGAGCTTGCACTGGACATAGATTATGATGCACCTTTCCCCTTTTTAACGCCGGCACCGTGAACTCAGAAAACACGTGTGCACTATGCTCATTCTTGGCTACAAAACCTGGGGAGGGTGCAATGGAAATACATTCATTAAGTCTACCAAACCTAAGACAATTAGGTGTGTTGCTCATCGCCGCCAGCTCAGACACTCTGTTTCCGGTGGCCAAAGCCAAAAGGAAAACCGCCTTTTTTAAGAGTAATGCAAAGTCTGCAGTATTTTGGTACAGACGAGAGTGAAGCAAAGACAAAGCTTTGTCCAGAGACCAAGTAGGCATGAGCTGACGGGGAGGTGGGCAGAGTTTAAAACATGCTCTCATAAAACCTGTTTCCTCCGCTACCGGTATGGAAAGACCCGTAAGGTCTAAAAAGGGCACTCTAATCGCAGTTAAGTGATTTTTTAATGTTACCACAGATAAACGTTTCTGCTCAAACAGATAATTTAAATAATTAAAAACTAATGCCACTGAGGGTACAGTTTGTTCTGTTCTAACGATCCAAGAAGTAAAGGCTTGCCAATGTGATTGATACTGTCGTTTTGTAGACTGAGTATATTGATTGAGTAATTTATTGGTCACATCTCTACCGTATGGTGCTAGCCACTTGGCCTCCTGAATGTCCATAATGCAAAAGTCAGCGAGGTCGCTAGGTTGCCAATCGTGTCTAAGTGGAAATACCCGACCGGGAGCGATACCGGGTCCGGGCACCACATTTTCAATTGCTGGTACCACAACTGCGCCGGCCACAGGGGCGCGATTAGCGAGACTAAGCCTCGATAATCTCGTAGTTTGTTCACTACGTGGCACATTAGTGACGCATCTGGCGGTGGAAACAGATAGATGGAGCTCCATCTGTTCCAGTCTGTCACTAGGGCGTCTGGCCCCCCTGCCGGCGTTTTCGCCCGGCGGGTGAGGTATAGAGGGAGTTTGTGAGTCTCCTCGGACGCAAAAAGATCCACTTGTGGATGGGAGAGCTCTGCAATCATTAGGTTGAAAATGGGTTGCTTGAGCTCCCATTCTACTGTCGTGCTCTGTCTCCGGGACAGAGCGTCTGCCCAGACGTTCGCTACGCCTGGGAGATAAGATGCGTGAAGATAAATATCTAGACTGTTGGCTAGAGCAAAAATCTCTTCCGACATGTTTAGCAACTTCCTTGACCTCGTTGACCCTTGTTTCTGAATACAGTGGACTGCATTCAGATTGTCCATTCTGAAGGCCACCGACTTGCCCCGTAACGCCGGGCCGTGAGCCTGAAGGAAATACAAGGGGACTAGTAATTCTTTGACATTGATGTGAGAGATTTCTAAGTGGGACCAAAGCCCCTGACCCTGGTGCCCCTGATTTGACTGAAATCCCCACCCTATTGTGCCTGACGCATCCGTGTCTACCCCTACCGTTGGTGGAGGAGAGGTCCATGACATTATTGAGTGCAATGTTTCCCTCTTCGCCCAGACCGCTAGTAAGGTGTGGATTAATTTCGGGATGGGCCATAATTTTCCCGCCGGTAAGAGCGGGAAATATTTGTTGCCTTCCAATATTAATCGTTTTACTTTCAACCGGCCCAACTTGACAGTTAGTTGAATCCAGTTGAGAGAGCCGACCAGAGACTCCCAGACTCTTCGCGTCGTAGTCAGACTGTGAAGAAACCTGAACAGTTTCCTGCGAAACCTGTTGCGATTGTCCACACTCTGACTCAGAGTGAGAGCGGCGGTGTCCCAGACCAGCCCTATCCACTGAATTACTCGTGAGGGAACAAGGTTTGACTTTACCAGATTTACCTTGAAGCCTAGAGTTTTGACATGATTTAAAATGATATTGACATGTTTTATGCATAATTGTTGTGTCTCTGCCACCACCAGCCAGTCGTCTAGATACCACAACAATATGATCCCCTGTTTTAACAATGGCATCAGGGCTTGCCGGACTAGTTTTGTGAATAATCGAGGTGCTAGGTTCAAGCCGAACGGCATCCTCTGAAAAACAAAATTTTGGTGCCTGATCCGTAAGGCCAAAAACCTTTGAAATCTTTTGTTGACCGATACGTGCCAATAGGCGTCTGTCAGGTCTAGTGAACACATCCAACCTCCCGGTGGAAGTGTTAGCCTGATTTGGTGTACTGTTAACATTCTGAAAGATTCGTTGTGAATGTGAAGATTCAGATAAGACAGGTCTACGACCGGCCTCATCTGAACACTGTCCCTTTTGGGAACCAAAAATAGTTTGGACGTGAATACAGGGTAATTTGGTGGGACCGGGATGATGACATTCTTGGCAATCATTTCCTGGGCTAGTGACTCCACCTCTAAAGAAACAAAATTCGCCGTTGTCGGCTGACGTAATCGAGGTCGCCGGAGCCACTGCCAAGTGATGCCTTTGCGTGCCACCATCCGTGCCCAAGTGTTTAACGGCCATGCTTGGTGACACGTTCGGAACGACCCAGTTAGCAGACAAGGGTTCGCCGGCTGTACTACCCTCGGTTCCTCCGGCCTTAAGGTAGGCACCGGGAGTGAGAGAGACTTTAGTTTTTTGATGGTGGGGTTGGTGGTGCTGGACGCTTTGCCGGCTGGCTGGTGTTGGCCGAAGACTGGCCCTGACCTGGTTTATTCTGGCCGCGTCCTCTCTGACCTGAAAACCTACTCTGTCTATGCCTGTACTGATCCTGGGGGGAGTGGGAGGACTTAGGCGGAAGAAAAGGTTTAGATCCCCCTGGCTGAGCTTTAGTAGTAGGCCTGGGTTTGGGGAAGTTAAATGCAGGTTTCTTAGAAGGGGTGGGACTGTGCTTAACGGCCTGTGCCATATTGAACACCGTTCGCCACACTTCAGGGGTCATTAAAGAGGGAGTAAGCACTGGTGACATAACCACCTGATTAGCAATGCGATCAGGTAGCTTGCGAACTAACGACATCCTAAGATCTTGTCGTGCTCGTACCGCCTCAAGCAAGGTGGTGCGTATGTCACCCAAGGATTGGATTGACGACTGAAGAATCAGTCGCCGGGATAACTCAACCGATCTTCGAGCATCCGCATCTGCGATTGCCTGAGTGGACCGTAGTAAAGACTTAGCCACCTGCTGAGATACTATGTACTGCGAGAACAGGCGAAAAGCTTTTCCCCGTAGCCTAAATTCTCTGTCTAGGTGAGTAGGGGTAGGGGTAGTGAACGGGTCCTTCAGCTCACAAAGATTAATCTTAGGGGCAGCTAGAAATGAAAACAAAGCTGACGGGACTCCGCCGGCAGAACCCACCGGCATGGAGAACCATGAATGAGTATCTTGAGGGATCTGGTGGGAAGATTTAGAAGTGAAAGTGGTTGCAAAGTTTTGAGCCTCTACCTCCCAATCTACCCAAGGTCCTGGTCCCAACTGTCCCACCTTCAAAACTGGATTAGCTGCGTCGTCTGTGACGGTCTGTAAATCTAGTTCAGGAGTGAGAGCTGACAGAGTCTTAATATCATTAAACCCATCCAGCTTAGACCAGTCTGAAAATAGTTTTGAAGCTGAGGCAGGGGGTAAAGCAGGCTTAGAAGCATACACAAAATAATCTTGGTGATAATAACTAGGTATAGCCTTGATGTTTACGTCCAGAACATTACCCAAAGTATCCACGGCCCTTAATTTCTTTGACTTATTGCCCTGGATGACCCACTCACGCGGTACCGGGAGTTCCCCTGACAAGGTAGGTTGGGCAAGCTCTGGTTTAGAGGGGTTCAAAAGAACCCATGACTCGTCTGGCCCATAAAGTAAGGGCATAGCTACCATTCTAAGAGGCGCTTTGTCTAGAGGGGGTGGATTGACATCCGTTATGACCCTGACATTTGAAGTTGTCAATGCCGCCGTAGCAGGCCTAGTGATCCCTGAGGTTAACAGAGTGGGAGGGTTAGGGATCTTAGATAAATCAATCGAAGTCATCAGAGGCCGTACCGTAGAACTTGTCGTGGGAGCCCCCAAGTCCATTGTGGGGTTTTCCTGTTGTTGGCCAAAAAATTTAGATAAAGCATGAGTAAGCAGCCCATTAATTTCTTGTGCCGTAACAAACTGGTTTGATGAAGAACTTACAGGTGAATCATTAGTATCCTGTGCGGCGTCCAAGCCTGAGCCTGACCCTTGTCCTTCCATCTCCGAAATTATTGAAACTTCGTCTTTCTCCTCCCGATCCTCCTGAGAAGACCCCGCCGAGGCAGGGGTACCTTGTTGCCAAGATAAGTCTGGGATAGAGGATGGGATCGCCGCGTCCCTGTGGACATCGGCTACTGTGTGACTCGTTTGAGTCGGACGTGGGTGGTCAGACCCTGGTTGAGCAAACCGCCAAACACCGAGGCCCTGGCCTACGCTCTCTTGAGAGTCTGAAACATTCTCAATTACTGAACCCCCTGAACTTTCCAATTCCAGGGTTAAAATATTAAGTGGCAAATCCTCTTTTGGGACAGGCGCTGCACTGGACTCTTGGGCCTTAACACAAACTCTGTCTGGGGTAGAGGTACGATGAGATGCACTAGAAGTTGGTGAATGTCGAGAGGACTTCCGTTTATGTGAATCCTTTTTGGAGGATTTATGGCTACGGTGTGACCGCGAACTATTCTTAGATCTGGAGGTTTCCTCGCCGTGACCACTGGTGGAACCTTCCGTCCTACTCTTCTTACTCGCCGGTGAAGAGGCACGACTAGATGACTGGTGTCTAAGAGGAGACCTAGACCGAGATCTCGCCCGAGACGAGGAGGCGGATACCGGGGGTGTAGGCTCTCTTGGGCGTTTAGGTGTAGCAGCAGAAGATACAGAACCCTGACCAGTCTCCGCCGGCTTAATACTCGTGACTCTAGAGGAACGTTTAGGGGGAGGGTGTTCGGAGAGCAATCTATCCCAAAGTGGGACGTTGTCACATTGAAGTGATTTATGCGCAACAATGGTAGTGTAGGCTGACATCTGTTGCCTGACCTCTCTCAACGCTACCGCCGCGGTCTTATCATTATCACAAAGGACCTTTACAGCTAATTGGGAGCAAAAAGAACAATTACGCATAACCCAGAGACCCCTTGAACGGTCTAGACATTTAACACACCTTATGCAAAGGGTATGCGCAAAAATAGGGATACCAGCACAAGCAGGGGTAGTGCACAAAGCAAAAACTGGGGCCACGGTAGCCATGACAGAGACTGGTGGGAGAAAACTACCGCCGGGTCTGTATTGGTCCGCCGGAGCTCAGCTCTGGAAAAAAAAGAAAATTTCCAGGAATTAATGCTCATAAGGTTAACCCAACATGTTCGCACACAAGTGTTAATAACCCGCCGGGTAACGAGATGTAATGACACAACGAACACAGCTCGCTACGCGGCGGGGTTCAGAATATCTAAACAAATCTTTTGTTAAAGAAAGTGAAGAATACCCTCTGATATAATATAACGGTCCAGCTGTCTCAAGATTCAATTTTGTAACAAAGCAACCCCCCATAAAGACGCCGGCCCTTGAAATATTTTAGTAGAATAGCACAGGGCAGGATGATACGAGATCTGATGTCTAACGAATTGTCACAAAAGATCGCCGTAAGTTTGAAGGCGGCGATACCTAATTGTATCACTAAATTAAGTGGTTAAATCGAAATCGAATTTTGTAAATTCCTTAGTTCCTCCACCTAGGAGCACCCACCGGGTGTGAAGAATCGATATTAACCTAATTGAACCTTCAATCGCCGTAAGTGTAAAGGCGGCGATACACATAGTATCACTTAAAATGGATTGGTTAACTAACTGAAAGACATAAGTCGTTCATCCCACCCTACCCCGGTACACCCGCCGGGTGAGATGTCCAAACGTTAACCCCATAAGTTCCTGTCCCCACTTCTTTGTAAAAGATCGCCGGAGAGGAAAGCCTAAAACAACAGCTAGGTTTTTCATGTGGTTTTTGTAAAACCGGGTAGAAAAACTACATAACGTATGTCTGCATGAACAACGTTTTATAGATGATAGCCATCCCGCCGGGAATCAAAGGAGGCCTGAAACCAGGCACCCACAGAGACGCAGTCCTGGAGAGCCACAGACACCCCAACGCCGGGGAAAACAAGCCAGTGTTAACAACCACGTGTGGCCCAACACGGCTCTCGGCCAGGATTTTTTCATGGTGAAACCGAGAAAAAACCCGCCGGAAGGAAACCCACCCTGAACAGACACCATCTGAACAAACAAGAGACACGAGGAGAGCCACGCACGACTAACCCAAGGTCACTCAATAATCCGTGGAATTAGCCAATACACAACTAAACCAGGAAACAATTATAGTCCGAGGAATTAGCCAATACACAACTAAAACCCGGATACACATGACACAGTAGGACATATTTATAAATAATAAACAATAACACTAGTACATGTGGCAAAGCTACGAGCGGCTGGCTAGGCCTAGGTAGACGGCATAATAAATGTTGAAATATACACAAACACTGGAAATATCACAACAGGAACCACCGCCAACACACCACCGTAGCAAATACTTCCGACAAAGGGAAGACTGACTCGGGACCCAGAAAAAACTTCACCAAGTGAAGAAAAATACGCTGGGAACGTCAGAAAACAAAGCTTACCTCATCAGAAAGATAAAAGGCAGCAATAAATAACGCGTAGTGAAAGCCGCCTGCATCACAAACTAACTCAACTGTGAAAAAGTTCACATGTCCACAACGGGACCACGAGGGTACATCCGAAATAGATGCCCCATACACTCGACCCAAAATACACTGCACTGCGGGCAACCAGCCCAGGACACTCCTGCTACGCCTATCCTAACCTTACTCGATACATCCTGGAGTAAACAAATGAGAAAAAACTCACTAGGGACGCAACGAATGCGGAACTAGCGGAGCGTGGGGAGGCACGTCCGGGCAGGCTGAGCGCAGAGCAGAGAAGGAGGAATGACGCCTGAATCAGCGTCTGGTCAGAGATCCACACAAGTACATCCACGATATGATGGAAAGCTTATTAGATAGTTATTCTTATTTTCTTTTTTACGAAGTTTTTTCGTAGTGAGAACCCAATTCATAATGACTGAAGCCATGAGTGAGGTCGCGTGCGCTCATGATGAAGGCTCCTCAGTTTTTAAATGCTCTGCGCGGTAGATTCAAAACTACGGCGGATTAGTGTTTGAAGAGGATGCCTTATGTAATAGGCATGTTCGTCAATGATGGAGGGGCCACTAATAAATATACTATATATAGGTTGAGATTCCGGGACCCGTTCAGGAATACCCGGAGTTCTTATCACAACCGTTGCGTATATAGCATAAAAACAATCCTTGGTTAATACCCATTAAATATTACCAAGGGCTCATCATTAAAAAATGGATACCACTAGAAATATAATTTAAAAGAAGAATCTATCATTTCAAATCTCCCGGTGCCTCAGCCCTCTAGCCGTGTTGTCGTAATGCTTCCCTTGCACGTGATGCCAGATTCTCTAGCGTGTTTATCTGCCTCTTTACGGTTGTGATCCAGGCGTGTCGGACGTGTGCTCCCCTTGCTCTGGGCGTCTCGGAGTTTGCCTGGCTTTCTCCTTTCTAGGGAGTCCCTGTTACATATTAATTGAGTTAGGTCCAAACATGATTTGAGTAATCGCCCTGTATGTTTCAGAAGGCCACCGCCCTCGCCTGTCCACACCGAAAGTATATGGATACCGCTTCGCCATTCTTAGTACAATATGATATATTTTTCGTCATCATAAGTGGTGATCGATTACTAGGCTATGCCCTAGTACAGTTACTTATCTTTTATAATTTCCATTGCAGCTCTTCGATTTGTAGGTCTGGATCAATATATTCAGCTCCTCTTGTCTTGCTTTGAATTTAATACTTTACCTATTAGTGTTACGCTATTCATCATCTTTGTGTGTCCTCATGCTACATGTTGAAGTCTTAATCGTAATCTGAGCTTTCCTCTTTTAAGATATTATTAATGCAAGTTTCTTAAATATTACTTTATTTTCTGCAGTTCTACTTGTAATATTAAAATTTTCCAAGTATTGTATACATTCTGCAGTTCTACTTGCTCATTACTTAATTCCTCATTTATCAAAATTTGCTTCACTTTTGTAGTTTACATATTTTTTAAATTATTTCGAGCTGATATGTTCTTAACTAGACTTATTGACTCTTAATATGTATATCCTATTTTAGTACCAGTTAATTATTTGTAAGGCCATTATTTGTCTCACGCTCGCCACCTCGAGCACGTGATCAAGGTGGCGGCCAATAGGCCTAGCTCAGAGCCTCCCTCTACTGAATTTAACAACATGAGGGACCAGTTGTTCTCTTCCTATATGAGTAATATAGTATGAAGTTCTTTGATGGATTTACTTCAATTTTCAATATATAAGCTGAATACCAATGGTTTCTACACAATTATGAGGTCATTTCTTCAAATAGAAAAAGTTAGTAAGCTTAGAGTCTCAGAGTCGGCGGGACTCCTGTGTCCCTCCGTTCCCTCCGGGTTTTGTACATCCGGGTCGCTTTCACCCAGTTGAAGTGACCTCGGAACGGCACCATACTATTTTTGCCGATTTGACAATGACACACAATTACAATTTACAATTTTAACAATCACATCCGAACTGCGTCTGATGCGGAAATTTGCCCCACATGTTTTTGGGCGCGGCCCGGCCGAGATTCGAACTCGGGCCCGCCACGTGGGAGGCGAGCGCCTTAGCCGCTACACCTACATAAGTACTCCACTTGGCGTGATAGCTCAAGCAGATTTCAGCATCGAATGCAGTTACAGATACTTTGCCATAATCCAGGCATTATATCACATTAATTATCGTCCAGGTAGCGAAGACTCCGAGCGAGCGAAAGCAAGCGAGGCACAAGTCTGAGCGTGTCAACTACAGCGAGGCTCCGAGACAACGATCACCAGCGACATTCCTTATATCCGTCACTTGCCGGGCAGGTCACACACCACGGCGAGGAGGCAGTGCAGGAAATCTGCTACCATACCTCCCCAACGAACCGGAGTCACTGGGACATCATCTCTGAGAATTTCTGAGAGCTCTAGCCTTAGCAACTGTTGTAGCCGACCAGTTAACCCTCGGAATCCGGGAGGCCTCATATGAGGCAAACAAAAATATTGGCAGGAATCCGGGAGGCCCCATATGAGGTAAAATGTGCTGCTAAAAATCGCCGCTAAAATCATCATAACTCAGCAACCACGCAACGTAGCGATGTCATCTCAACGGCAGTCTACAGACAGGAAAACGTTCTACAATTTGCAAAAAGATTGACTGCTCTAGGTGGTCTCAATCAGTAGCTACTGAATTATGAAGCTTGACTGTATGAAAATGGCCCCGGACACAGCGATCGGGATCATATGAGGCCCCCCGGATCCGATGGGTTAAGGCAAGCCAGTACACCATGGGGATTCCCCAACTAAGCCTCTCAGATATCCCTTTACAGCTGCCACCAGTGAAGTGACCTCGGAACGGCACCATACTATTTTTGCCGACTTGACAATGACACACAATTACAATTTACAATTTTAACAATCACATCCAAACTGCATCTGATGCGGAAATTCGCCCCACATGTTTTTGGGCGCGGCCCGGCCGAGATTCGAACTCGGGCCCGTCACGTGGGAGGCGAGCGCCTTAGCCGCTATACCAAGAGAAGTACTCCACTTGGCGTGATAGCTCAAGCAGATTTCAGCATCGAATGCAGTTACAGATACTTTGCCACAATCCAGGCATTACACAGTGAGCTATTATTATCCTAAGAGGATTGAGGAACAACGTTCCCTCCGGGTAATGTCCCTATTGTGAGCCAAATGTTAAATTATTTAATTAATAATATTGTAATAATAATAATAATCTGGTCTTTTATTTCTCGCAAGTGCCAGTTCTTCCAGAGGAATTCACTAGCGCTCGTAACACATTGTACCACAATAAAGAGAAGTGTGGTGCAGTTCACCTGTAGTTCAAGCAACAACAATTTAACATGGCAGCAGTTAGAGTCTGTAATGACCTGTCACTGTGCCACTTGCAAGATCATAACTCCTACAAAAGAGAAAGATTTTCAACTGTTTTTTTTAAAGAGTCTATGGAGTTCAGCTGTCTAATTGATAAAGGCAATTTATTATATAACCTAGGAGTCACGAAAGAAAAGGACCGATCAGAGAAAGAGGACTGCTGGATAGCTACCGGTTCATCAAGATGCAGCACATCATCACTGCTTCTCAGGATCGCACCAGAACGGGCCAAAGGGCGTCTCAAGAGGTCAGCAAGATACTTAGGTTCGCCAAACATAAGTGCCTTAAAAGTCATAAGACACAACTTAAACTCTATCCTAGCTTTAACTGGCAACCAGTGCAACTCTAACAAATATGGTATTTCGAACCAGGTGTGGGATCCATATATGGTAAAGGATATAGAAGCAGTGGAGAAAGTGCAGAGGAGAGCTAGCAAGCTAGTACCAACGTTGAAGAACGCGGGCTATGAGCAGAGGTTGAGGACACTGGGACTTGCGACACTGGCATATAGGAGAAAGAGAGGGGATATGATAAGAGACTTTTAAGATAGTGTCAGGAAAGTATGATGAGGATGTGTGTGAAGTATCTTCTTGATGCGGGAGGGAACAAGAACGAGAGGACACTTTAAGAAAATTTACAAAGAAAGAAAGAGGCTTGAAAAGGCAAAGAACTCATTTTGTGATAGAGTGGTAAATGAGTGGAACGCACTGCCCCAGTATGTAGTCGATTCCGAATCAATAAGGAAGTTTGAATGTAATCTTGATAAAGCATGGGGAAGACAAGATTTGAAGTTTGATTATAAAGCAAAAATACAGAATAGTAAAAATGTTGCGTCTGCCGCCGCCGCCGCCGCCAACACCGTGAACGACCGCAGTAGTGCAAGTACTGGCACTGAGCTGGATACACAGGCCTAGTTTGCCTTTTTCCAGAGGATCTACTGTAAGAAACTGTAAGAAATATGAAGAAGTGGGGGTTCTTGGAGGTAGATCAAATATGAGCCTCGCTGTTCTATTTAGTATGGACTGAACTTTTTGTAGCAAGTAATTAGGAAGGCCAACCAATAAGGCATTACAATAGTCCACACGCGATAGGACAATTAAGTGAACCATTGTTAGAAGACAGCGCTTGTTAAGAAACCGTCTCACTAAATACAAGTTTCTGATTTGGAGATTACAAATTTTGATGACCTGATTGATGTGATTCTCATAGTTCAATTTAGAGTTAAAGTATACTCCAAGGTTTCGCACTGAGCTTACTGGGTTAAGTTGAGAACCTCCTATATCCAGAGTCACTACCTTTTCAGCATCATTTCCCTTTCTATTTCCATGAATGATAATGATCTCTGGTTTGTTCTCATTCAGTTTGAGTTTCCGCTTTGTCATCCAGATCTTAATGTCAGACAATAAAGATTCCATTTTGGTCTTAGTATCATTAATGTTTTCTATCTTCACATACAACTGAGTGTCATCAGCATATAAGTGATAGGCAACACCATGAGCATCTAGCAAGGATGCCAAGCTGCTATACAGTCCTCCCTCGGGTAGGGTGGCTTTGGACAGTGCGGTTTTGGTCTAACGCGGGTACCCCTAGTGTGCCGAGTCAGCATCTAACACGGTTTTATTTACGTAGCGCGCTCTGTGGTCGGCTGGGGGCTCGGCATCTCTCGGCCGTGACGTCAGACTCGGTAGACTCGTGACGTCAGACTCGGTAGACTCGTTACGTCAGACTCGGCTAGGCTCGGCTAGGCTCGGCTCGGCTCGGCCTCCCCCACGCTTGGGTAGGCCTAGTCCTACGCCGCGTCTCTCCGTGATAACATAGTGCCCGCCCAAATAGTTTCTGTTCTACCAAGTATCCCCGCAACCATGGCCCCACCACTCAAGCGCCGCAAGTTCACTTATGCAGAGAAGCTAGAGGTGGTGAAGAAGGTGGAATCTGGTACCAAGAAGGCACATATTGCCCATACTTATGGGGTGAATGAATCAACAATACGAACAATCTTCAAGAATAGAGACAAGATACGAAAAGTTCTCAAGGGTAACTCAGGCGTAGCGAGTCAACATGCCTTTAAGGTAGCCAACCCTGTTCTCAAGACGACTGAGAAACTTGTTGGTCGTTATATTGATCACCAAAGCAGGAGGGGGGTCCCTCTTGATGGAAAAGCTATTCGTCAGAAGGCCAAAAAACTTTATCTAGAAGTTGCTGTCAAGTTGAGCGTGCCTAACCTGCCACCATTTCAAGCGTCACACGGATAGCTCTGGTCTTTTCTTAATCGGCAGAAGGTTAAGAATGTGCGAATAACTGGAGAAGCCGCAAGTGCCAATGTTGCAGCTGCCCGAGAATTTCCTGCCTACCTACGCCAGATTATAGAAGAGGGTGGATATTCAGCTGACCAGATTTTCAACGCCGATGAGACAGGCTTTTTTTGGAAAAAAATGCCCAAACGCACCTACATCCACAGGAAGCAGAAGAGCGCCAAGGGTTTCAAAGGGGCAAAGGATAGGGTAACATTGCTCTTGACGTGCAATGTTTCAGGGTCTTGCAAGATGAAGCCCCTAGTCATCCACCAAGCTAAGAAACCTCGCCCCTACAGGAACTTAGACATGTCACGTCTCAACGTGCATTGGATGTCCAACAAGAAAGCCTGGATGTCAGCTGCCCTCAGTCTTGAGTGGTTTGATAAATATCTTGTACCTGAACTTGAACAGTTTTGTCTGCGGAAAAATCTAGCTTTTAAGATCCTGTTCTTGCTGGACAACGCACCTGGTCATTCGCCCCTGCTAGTTGACAGACACCCTTCAATAAAGGTGGTGTTTATGCCACCCAACACAACCTCTCTTCTACAGCCATTAGATCAGGAGATCATCGCCTGTCTTAAAGCTGCCTATGCCACGAAGACCTTCTTAATGTTGGATTCTGCAACCGACACAAATGAAGAAATTGATCAGATGTCCGACTTGGATTCTGATCCTGATGACCCCAATGCCGCCCCTGACCAAGCCCCTGAACAAGCCCAAGATCCAGCCCCTGAACAAGCCCCTGCACAAGCCCAAGATCCCCCTGAAAATCCAGCCACCCTTACAGTCTTCCAATTTAGGAAGCAATTCCACATAAAAATGGGAATTGACTTCATTGTCGAGAGTTGGAACTCAATCAACCAGCCCACTATCCACCACGCATGGAGGAATATTTTGGAGGGGTTACCTGGCCACAAGCTAGACCTGCCAGGTGAGCGTCAGAGGGTAGAAGCTGCGGTTGAACAGGCAGTGGCAGCAGCTCGAAACGTGGCAGGCCTACAAGATATCAACGAGGAAGACGTCCGAGAGATGATTGTTCCACCTGAGCAGGATCCCGAGGACTTACTGCAGGAATTGGATGAGGAACTAGCGGATGAAGAAGCGCCTGCCGAAGATGGAGTTAACGATGGAGACCCTATCACCAGTGACTTACGTGAGATCGTCGAGTTGGCTGATCGCTTGGCTGACAGTATCCAGAACAAGGATCCAAATAGGGATAGGGCTCGAGCAACGTCTATGCAACTCTCAACTCTGCTTAGACACTACTCCGAGATGTTTACTGAGAGGGTCAATGCTCGCCAACAGAGAAGATCACAGAGTTTTTCTGTGACCGCCAGGAACAGCAGGAACGGCAGCAGGGTGACGATTCGGAGGAGGAAGACCGCCAGCTGGGTGACGATTCGGACTCCCTCCCTTCTGACGTTGACATTGACGACAACATGTCATTGTTCTCAGGGTTCGGCGATGACGACCAGAACCTAGGAAGGCCTTCAACCTCCTCTCAGTGACGCCCATCTTGGTGTCGTGGGGGAGGGGAGGGGAGGGGGCAGGCGGGAGGGGGAAGGCGGGAGGGGGAAGGCGGGCGGGCGGGAGAGAGAGGGAGGCAACGCACCACATCCACAGCACCACTCGACAAGGTAATGAACAGTAACTTACCTGTGTGTCTCATTTCATAGATATGATCTGTAAAATATGGTTAGGTTGTCTGTTACTAATGTTTGATCCATATTTGGTAAGGTTATTGTGTGGTAAATGGTCAAAAAGGTGACTTTGGGGAAGTCGTCAGAACCAATAGAATTAATCCCATAAGTTCTTTGCTTTGTGTAGCGCGTGTTTGCGTAGCGCGGCGCGGTCCCAGTACGATATACCCTGGCTACCCGAGGGAGGAGTGTATTTGATTTTTTTCCAGCTGATACTCTAGAATCGTACATGTGGCAACTGCGCGGTAATGTCTTGTGATTGGTTGGAGTGAATGTGTTTCATTTCGTAGGTTGCTTGTGATAACAATTAAAATAACTGTTTCATTGTAATTATTTGACTCATAATATCTACAAAGTATAATAGTGTCTTCTATTCTAAATCTTGTAAATGCCGTTTAGCATTGATATTCTGCAATACAAACAAGCATTAACCAAAAATGCATATGTACCCAAGTCAACTGCTGCCCAAACGAACATTGACACTTCAGTACATGAATTCTATTTGAAAATTAAATGACATTAGACTGTTTAACCACATATAAAAGATAGTATAACACTTAAGTACATGTAATATAAGATATGTACTACATTTAAAGTAGCCTATATGTTCAGGGAATTTAGTAAATGTGGTGGTTGGGGAGGGAGAGGCGGGAAGTTTAAATCTGTCAACCAGACTCTGTTACCAAGCTTTTCCTTCATGTAAATATTTTCATGGGCATACACATTTTAATGTAGCCAATAATATTTTATGAGGAGAAAAATGAGTGGACAAAGGTGGGGAATGCTAAGGTAGAGGCATTGGAAGAAATCATGAAGGAGCAGGTGGAAGAGAGAGAAAAAGAGAAAAGAGAGTTTGAGAAGAATGTAGTGCAGGTTTTGAAGAGTAAGGAGAAGGTAGTGAGGGAAACAGTAGATAGAGGTAAAAGTATAATAATTTGAGGGAAACAGTAGATAGAGGTAAAAGTATAATAATTGTTGGAGACATTGAAGAACATTTAGCAGATATGAGGGAAAGAAGGGGAAGGGATGAGGACCAAGTAAAGAAAATATTGGAGTGTCTAGACAAAGGCTGTGATTGGGTGAAAGAACTGGACGAAGTAAGACGGCTAGGAAGATATAAAAAGGTTGAGATGAGACCGATAAAAGCAGAGTTTAAATCTAGGTCAGTGGTTGAAGCATTAACCAATGTAAGCTGGAGGCTAAATAGTTGTACTGAAATGAAACATATTAGGGTGAAAAAGGACTTAAGCATAGAAGAAAGGGAAAAGTTAAGAGAAGTTCAAGCGAGGGCTGATGATGAAAATCGAAAATTGTCAGATGAGGAGAAAAGGATGGGAAACTAAAGAAGTGGTACATTCATTGTCAGAAAGAACGGAAAATACGAGGAGAAATGAACAAGGAGACAGGGAGTCAGGTAGTGGATCAAATCGAGGACAAAGAGATAGTGAGGGAGGAGCAGGAGATGGAGACAGTGAGTCAGGTAGTGGATCAAACCAAAGACAAAGAGATAGTGAGGGAGGAGCAGGAGACAAGAAACAGGAGAGAAAGTCAGTATATGGAGAGAGTGGGAGATTAAGAAAGGTTTGTGAGGACAGGAAAGCAATAACGAGCCAGCTGAAATTGGGTCTCTTGAATATCCGGTCTTTACGTAATAAGATGGATCATATCTGGGAGATCTTGAATGAATCCAATCTTGACATACTTTGTCTTACTGAGACTTGGTTATCTGAGTCAGATCTGAACATAATTCGTGCTGCATTGCCCAAAACTTATTCTATAATCAGTGTCCCCAGACCCGGCGCACGTCTGGGTGGTGGCGTAGCAATAATTTACTCTCAGGCATTGATGAACATCAGCCAAATTATTACTTGTGACCTCGTTGCTACCTCCTTTGAGTTCGTGGAAGTGCTTATCAATCTTCATCGGCAGGTGATTAGGATTGCAGTAGTTTATCGTCCTCCCCACCCTGGTTCAGATAGAGTTTTTATTAACGAGTTTGGAGAGTTTTTTGAGGCCTTAGCTGAGAAGTCTGGATCGTTGCTGAAATGTGGCGATTTTAATTTCTGGGTTGATCATCCATCCCTCAAGCCTTATTCAACTGAATTTCTCGAGTTAATTGATGGTAACAATTTTGTAAATCACGTTACTACTCCAACACATGTCGCAGGTCATATTTTGGATTTAGTCTTGTCTCCCTCTGATTGTGATCGCGTTGCAGATGTGGAGGTGGATATTGTTGATTCAGTGCTGTCTGATCATGCTCTGGTTACTTTTAGCTTTGATGTCCCGAGACCACCCTCTTACAACAAGACAATCAAATTCAGAAACTATGCTAGTATTGATCATACACAGTTATCTTGTGCGGTTCGTACTTCTCTCAACTCTATCGACCCGTCTGATCTCTCTACTGATGAGTTGGTTATATTACATAATCAGTTGCGGAGCTTGATTTTCACTAGATACTGCCCCGAGATTGAAAAGAGAATTATTGTACGTGATGATTGCCCCTGGTATGATTCGTCCATCACTTCTCTCCGGCGACATCGTAGGAAGGCTGAACGTGACTGGCGTATGATGCGGACGGATGATGCTCGTACCCAATATGTGAATGCAAGAAATGCTGTTCTCTTGGCTGTAAAACAACGCAAGGTCGATTACTATAGATCCAGGATTGTGTCCTGTGGTGGTGACCAGAGAAAACTTTACGGCATTCTGAGAAACTTACTTGGAAAAAAAATTTCATCTTCAAAACCTGCATCAGTGTGTGATATGAAGCTTGCCTCAGATTTTGCCTCCTTCTTTAGTTCCAAGGTGTCGGGTATACGCGATGAATTAAATATATGTAACGTGCCAGATGATTTCTCTGTTAGGTTCCAAACTCACCACAGCAATTATTTGACTATTTCCACCTTCCAACCAGTTGAGGTCAGTGATGTTCTTTGCTATATTAGGAACTCTAAAAAGACCTTTTGAAATCTTGATCCTCTCGATGTATCAAGGTTGCAGGACGTTTATGAACACGCAGCCGACCTTGTTTGTAGAATCATTAATAAATCGTTCTCTGAAGGTACATTTCCTCAGACTGAGAAATCAGATATTGTACATCCTCTCATTAAAAAATCAGGTCTTGACGTGGAGGACTTGTCAAGCTACCGCCCAGTCTCTAATTTGTCATTCCTCTCTAAGATTATGGAACGCGCTATCCTAGACCAGCTACTACCTGTGTTGGAGGCCAACGGGACTATTCCCCACCTTCAATCTGCTTATAAGAAACATCACTCTACCGAGACTGCTCTTTGTAGGGGTTCATAACGATCTGGTGATGGAGTGCTGTGCCAGTAACTCATCTCTATTGGTCTTGTTGGATCTCTCTGCTGCTTTTGACACGGTCGATCATCGGTTGTTGCTAGACGACATACAGCAGTCCAGAATTAGTGACAGGGCACTTGCTTTGCTTGAATCATATTTGTCTAATCGAACCCCATCAGTGATGGTGGGTGATGCTATGTCTGATCCAGTTTCTCTACTGTGTGGGGTGCCTCAGGGTTCTATGCTGGGCCCTATTCTATTTGCTGTGTACACAAGCAGTCTGGCATCTCTTCTTCGTGCCCATGGATTATCATATCATTGTTATGCTGATGACACTCAAGTCTATGTTAAGATAAATGATGTAGGAGATATTAAGGACAGAATTAAAATTTTGATGTCGGATATAAAGATCTGGATGGTTCGGAGAAAGCTAAAACTGAACGATGGGAAAGCTGAACTAATTGTTATCCATGGAAACAGGAGGACTGGTGTCAACGACTTTGGATCACTTAACATTGAAGCAGAACTCTCTCCTGCTGTATGTGTCAAGAATCTTGGTGTGTTCTTTGACTCAAAACTTAGTTTTAAAAAGCAAATTGATCAAGTAGTCAAAACTTGCAACTACCAGATTCATAACTTATATGCTGTCCGAAAATCGCTGGACAAACAGTGTCTTTTGACACTGATTCACTCTCAAATCATGTCTCGCATAGACTATTGTAACTCTCTATGGTTTGACCTACCCAAATATTTGCTACGAAAACTGCAGTCAGTAATAAATCGTGCTGCTCGACTGGTTTTTGGCCTCCCACCTAGAACGCCTACTACATCGAGTTTGATTGAGTTGCATTGGCTCCCGATGAAGGCCAGAATTGAGTTCAAGCTTTGTCTTATGGTTTTCAAAGGGGTTAAGTTTGGCGAGCCTAAATACCTGGCTGAACTTTTGCTCCCCCAACGGGATCGACCTTGTATGTCTCTGCGCAGTGGGGATGATCTTTTGAGATTGGATGAGCCTACCGTTGCTTATCAGTCGGCTTTTGTATCTCGTGCTTTCTCCCACACGGCTCCAAGGTTGTATAATCGGTTGCCGGACTGTATTAAGCAGTCTATATCTGTTGAGTCCTTAAAGAAGCATTTAAAGACCTTTATGTTTCAAAAGTGTTACGACCTGGGGAGTGGTGTAGTGACAGATGATTATAGAGTTTAGTGGTTATAATTATTGTATTAATAACTGTGTAAATTGTGTTGTAAATATGTTAATGTAGTTTTATTGAAATTGTGTTTTGTGTTTGAGCGCTTGCGAATTAATTTTGAAGATTGAGCGCTCTTTTAAATAAGTAAAATCTATCTATCTATCTATTGCCTGACGCTGTGATCCCGGAAGGGGTGGCCACGAACGAACCGCCCCCATGCACCTCTGTCCCCAGTCTGTCGACGCCCCTCCCCCCAACCAGCACCGCCTTCGTTCATATACTTCCTCACTCCATCCTTCCACCTCTCTATCAGTCTACCTCTCCCTTTCTGTCCCTCCACCTCACTCTTGTAAGTAAAATTATGTTTATTATTATTATTATTATTATTATTATTATTATTTAACTTGTACGAAAATTGGATAGCCTACAGTTGTAAAGATATTCTCCTGTTGCTTACCCAGGACCGTACCCTAAACAACTCTGCCTCACCAAGCCTATAAACCACTTGTGAGTTTCAGGTTACCCAATTTCCGTACAAGTAAAATACAGTAGTCCCTCGTTATCGACGGCTTTTTTATAGACGGATTTGATTATAGACTGATTGCTTTATCATAGACGGATTCGACTATCGACTGACTTTAGACTGATTCGAGTATCGACTGATATATCGACGGATTAATTGTTTATTTATATTACTCTAATATACCAACCAAAAGTGGATTAAATGATGAACAATAAGACATACAATAATAAGAAAATACACCGAAAACGAGAGCAAAAATAATTAGCCTAAAGACTAGGTTTTGAGTGAATCCGGATTCACCGACGATCGGAGCGTCACTTACGACCTCCATTTTTAATGTTATATCGACGGATTAATTGTTTATTTATATTACTCTAATATACCAACCAAAAGTGGATTAAATTATGAACAATAAGACATACAATAATAAGAAAATACACCGAAAACGAGAGCAAAAATAATTAGCCTGAAGACTTTAGGTTTTGAGTGAATCCGGATTCACCGACGATCAGAGCGTCACTTTCGACCTCCATTTTTAATGTTGTCAAAACCAGGCAGAAGCTCTAAGTCCACCCGCCTTTTACTTGCTTATTTGTACCTGAACCTTGTATCTCTTGTGTTTATTATGGCCTCTAATGTATTCAGTGATAGACGGTGTGCCTGGTGGTAATAATGAAGGAATTGAATCACCAGGACCATCAAAACAGTCAAGTCAAGTGCCTTGTCTGACGAGGTTATGTGTAAAGGAAAAACTTAAAAGTATATAGGATAATTTTATTTGCAATATACTCTAATATGTAAGGTTATGTGTAAAGGAAACACTTAAAAGTACATAGGATAGAGACCATGGATACTGTACGTGTATGTACGGTACCGTAATGTACGGTAATGCGGTATCGACGGTTTTTGCTATCGACGGCAGTCTTAAGAACGTAACCCCCGTCGATAACGAGGGACTACTATACACACAATATTATAGGCTACATTAAAATGTGTATGCCCATGAATATATTTACATGAAGGAAAAGCTTGGTAACAGAGTCTGGTTAACATATTTAAACTTCCCGCCTCTCCCTCTCCCTCCCCAACCACCACATTTACTAAATTCCCTGAACATATAGGCTACTTTAAATGTAGTACATGCCTTATATTTATATTACATGTACTTAAGTGTTATACTATCTTTTATATGTGGTTAAACAGTCTTATGTAATTTAATTTTCAAATAGAATTCATGTACTGAAGTTTCAATGTTCGTTTGGGCAGCAGTTGACTTGGGTACATATGCATTTTTGGTTAATGCTTGTTTGTATTGCAGAATATCAATGCTAAATGGCATTTACAAGATTTAGAATAGAAGACACTATTATACTTTGTAGATATGACGAGTCAAATAATTACAATGAAACAGTAATTTTAATTGTTATCACAAGCAACCTACGAAATGAAACTCATTCACTCCAACCAATCACGAAACACTACCACACAGTTGCCACATGTACGATTCTAGAGTATCAGCTGGAAAAAAATCAAGTATAGTGTAAACTATAAAGAAGATTGGTCCCAGAACCGATCACTGAGGAACTCCAAACAACAGGGGGGCTTGGTCAGAGATGGTATGGCCAATCACCACACGCTGAAATCTATCTGATAAATATGATTTGAGGAGCAAGAGTGCTCTTTCACGAACACCGTAAGAGTGCAGATCTTTTAACAGGTCATGGTCCACTGTATCGAAGGCCGCAGAAAGATCCAACAAAACCTAGAGACGCCTTCCCATTGCATGTGTTCTCCACCAAGTCATTCTGAATCTTACATAAAGAGGTCTCAGTTGAATGGTATTTCCTATATTTAATAGGGCCCCTCCATCATTGACGACTTCGCCTATTAATAATAATAGTCTCCATTCAACATCCTGCGCTAGCATTTTGAATAGCCCGCGCGGAAGTATTATGGAGTACTCGTCATAAGTGCACGCCTAATTCCCTTATGGGATCGTCATTTTGATCGGGTACCCTACAGAAAAAAACTCCGTAAAAAATAAAAAATAACTTAATATCTGTTATCATATGACTTGCCATATGCGTGGATTTCTCATGTTTCGCTTTCCCAACAACAGGCCCTCTAGCGGCCATCTTCGTCCTTCCTACTTCCGCGGCCACAGTGACAACAAGGCTTGCGCCGCGCTCCGCTTTATTCGACGTTCCAGAGCTTCTAGTGAGTCCTTACTCATTTGTATACATCTGTGTTGTAGTAACAAGGTTTAGATTAGCTAGCACGGCTGCCAGATTGGTGTGTCCGCAGGAAGTATGTGTTATAATAGGGTACTTTTGTAACAGGCATCTACGAGTCCAGGACCTTCGTACCGCGTGTGTTTTGTTGTTTGTTGTGATACGCCTTTAGCTTTTGCGATTACTTAGCTAGAAGGCTACCACTCTACAAGGCATGATACAGACTGTCATTATTGAGGAAAGTACATGTCAGATTATTAATTATCAGCAAATGCTCTGGTTTAAGGGTGTCTGCACGTGGTGCTTCCACCTTCCAGAGTTCGTGTTTTGCTTTGGGCCCCTTGGGTGGGCCTCCCTCATCCGAGCGCTGTGATAGTCCGCGGAGCGTCGTCTGCTGGTGTTGCTCGTCGTACCTCGTGGTCTGCCTTTTGTAGGGGTCTCCGGAGTAGGCTTCAGGTAATTTAGGATGCTAAATTTTCTGTATTTTATTATATGCCTATGTGTGCCCCTAGTGTTTCTTACACGCGTGTTGGCATGTTGTTGGGGGTCGGGGAGACGTCCCTATATATATATATATTCTTATGATGTGTTATAGCGGGTCTCAGAGTTGGGGAGCTGTGCCATCTCCCTTTTTTCTCTGGAGTTTTGTTTTTTCCGGCGGCCCCGTGCGGTGGGCCCAAGTTATCCGTCTTATAAACGGTTAGGAACATTCTTACAGTTTCTTACAGTATATCCTCTGGAAAAAGGCAAACTAGGCCTGTGTATCCAGCTCAGTGCCAGTACTTGCACTACTGCGGTCGTTCACTGTGTTGGCGGCGGCGGCAGCAGACGCAACATTTTTACTATTCTGTATTTTTGCTTTATAATCAAACTTCAAATCTTGTCTTCCCCATGCTTTATCAAGATTACTTTCAAACTTCCTTATTGATTCGGATTCGACTACATACTGGGGCAGCGCGTTCCACTCATTTACCACTCTATCACAAAATGAGTTCTTTGCCTTTTCAAGCCTATTTCTTTCTTTGTAAATTTTCTTAGAGTGTCCTCTTGTTCTTGTTCCCTCCCGCATCAAGAAGATACCTTCACACACATCCTCATCATACTTTCCTGACACTATCTTAAAAGTCTCTATCATATCCCCTCTCTTTCTCCTATATGCCAGTGTCGGAAGTCCCAGTGTCCTCAACCTCTGTTCATAGCCCGCGTTCTTCAACGTTGGTACTAGCTTACTAGCTCTCCTCTGCACTTTCTCCACTGCTTCTATATCCTTTACCATATATGGAGCCCACACCTGGTTCGCATATTCCAGGTGCGGCCTAACCAGTGCTGTATAGAGATTCCTGAATATTTCTTCGTCAAGTGACACAAATGTCCTCCTAATCAGCCCTACAATTCTATTGGCTTTGTTTATCTTTTCCGCTAAATGTTCTGAGAAATTTAACTTATTGTCTATCACTACTCCTATATCTTTTTCTGCATTCACTTCCTCCATCGCTTCATACATACTGTATCCTACCTTGTCTATCTTGCTAGTCCCAATCCGCATGTACTTGCATTTTTTTGGATGAAAAGGCATTAACCAATGTTCAGACCATCCCTTCA
Organism: Paralithodes platypus; assembly: GCA_032716605.1. Classification (NCBI taxonomy): domain Eukaryota; kingdom Metazoa; phylum Arthropoda; class Malacostraca; order Decapoda; family Lithodidae; genus Paralithodes; species Paralithodes platypus. The sequence continues at coordinate 94,492,020 of CM064487.1, read as the reverse complement.
TGCCCTCCACATCTCCTTGAAGCAAACCCACATCTTCCTTACTCCTCACACTTCTATACAGCTTAGTGTCATCCGCATACAGGTATATCTCACTTCCATTGGTTATAACTTCAGGTAAGTCGTTGATAAATATAACGAACAGTAGTGGTCCCAACACAGATCCCCGAGGTACCCCACTTGTAATTTCCCTCCACCCCGAGCCTATTCCATTCACCAGTACCCTCTGTCTCCGATCTGTCAGGCAGGCTTCTATCCATTTCACACATTTCTCCCCTATACTATAGCTTCTAACTTTCTCGATTAACCTTTTATGTGGGACCTTATCGAAGGCCTTCATAAAATCGCAATATACCACGTCTATTACATCACCATCCTCCCGAGTTTGCATACATACATACATACATACATACATAACATTTTAAGACTGAGTGTTCCACACATAAGTGCAGTTTCAGTCTCTTGTCCTAATGGCGGCGTTCCAGGCAACCCTGTTAAGGGCTGCTTCACTTGTCAAGTTCTTGGATTTGAGATCGGCGCGTATAGTCCGATCCCAGGTCTTCCTCGGTCCACCCCTTGGTGCAGCTCCCTCCACAATCACAGACCTGCATTTTGTCACCCAATTTTGTTCATCCATTCTCTCCACATGTCCATACCATCCCAGTCTACTTGTACGCATCACCTCGCTAATACTCTTTATACCTAAACGTCTCCTCAGCTCAACATTTGTTATTCTATCCTGTAGCCTGGCCCCACACATCCATCTCACCATTCTCATCTCATTACGCTCCATTCTGTTGACATCCTCTACTTTAACGGCCCATGTTTCTGAGGCATACGTCATTGCACTTCTAACACATGAGGCATACACCTTTCCCTTCAGGGGGAGAGGCATTCTTTTCATGGTCAGGATTGGCATCAATTCTCTGAACTTCCCCCAGCCACACCTAATTCTAGCAACAGTGGCAGCCTCGGCCCCACCACCGGCAGAGATGGTATCTCCTAGGTAACAAAACTTGTTCACCAGCTCCAAAGACTCATTTCCAAAATTCACAGCCACAGGATCATCACTTAACACAAGCTCGCCTTTGCACACTACGCACTCAAATTTCTCTATTTCTGACTTATCCTTCGGCAGGGGCCCCTTTATTCTACTACAGCGCTTACTCCCATGGTGTACCCAACATCGACAGATGCTACATTGAATTGAGTTAACGCCCACTCCCTTTCCACACACTGCACATGGGTATGCATCCAATCATCTACCACCTTAATTAGCTGTAGTACCGTCGACCTCCCCGGCAAGAATCCGAACTGTCTCCCACTGAAAAGTTGGTTTGATTTCATATGCTCCATTATTCCTTCTCTAATTACCGTTTCCATTAGTTTACACACAACATTTGTCAAACTGACTGGTCTATAATTTCCTGGGTCATTTCTCTTTCCCTTCTTAAATATAGCTGTTATGTTCGCCTCTCTCCAGTCCGTCGGGATTTGTCCTGTATTAAAAGATACCTCAAATAACATTTTTAATGGCTCTACTAACATCTCACCTCCTTCCTTTATGATTCTTGGATGTATCCCATCCGGTCCCGGGGACTTACTTCTGTTCATTTTTTCTATAGCCCTCCTTATTCTAGCATGGGAAAACTCTATTAGTTCTAGTGCTGGTGCCTGTTTGATGGGAATAATAGGCACTGCATCAACCGACTCCACTGTTAGTACCTCCCCAAAGTATTTCCCCAGCACCTCTGCTTTCTCCTTATCAGTTTCTGCTCTATTCCCATCATCCAAGTCTCCTATCAGTTCTGGGATACCTACTCTTCTTGTTAACTTTTCCTGAATATACTTCCAGAATATTTTTGGATTATCCTTCACATTTCTAGCAATCTCTCTCTCCCTCTCCTTCACCCCCTCCTTGTCTCCCACCTTATTTTATTGTTTATTTGTCTGCGTTCCAGATCCACTTCTTTAGCTTCTATACTAGACCCCCTGTTCTTTTTTAACAATTTTAGTCTTTCCCACAATCGTTTCTTTCTTCTTATCAATGTCCAAAGCTTTCTTTTCATTGGCAATTCTGGGTTCGTTCTTTTCCTCAATTTTGTTTTATCCTTATATTCCCTTACTGGTACACTTTTGGATACAGCATTCTCCAGTTTAACTCTAATTTTCCTCCACATTCCTTCAGCGTCTTCACCGTTCAAGTATTCCCCCCATTCAATGTCCAAACACCGTCTCAGCAGCTCATAATCTGCTCTATCATACATGTATATTTTTGTATTGCTTCTATTATCCCTCTCTGTTTTAATATTGCAACTAAAGCTTATACAGGCATGGTCACTACGACCTATAGGGCTATCCACATTGACATGTTCCACTATATCCTCCTCATTGCTAAAAATCAAATCAAGTACACTCCCCTGCATCCCATCTCTATATCTTGTCATCTCTGTAATATGTTGCATTAAAAAACAATCTCTCACTTTCTCTATAAACTTATTTTCCAGGCTACACTGTCCCGCTGGAGTAGTACAATTTGCCCAGTTGATCCTTGGCAAATTGAAATCTCCAATAAAAATCTTATATTTGTTCTCTCTATTATCTATTTCCTCCATTGCTTTCAGTAGGTTATCATCCTCTTCCCTACTATTATTTGGGCTTCTATATATAGAGGCAATTAGAATTGATCCTCTTGCACATTTTACTTCAATACACAAATACTCACAATACTGCTGTCTCATATCCACCTTATTAACCTTGAGCTCTTTTCTTACATAAATAATCAGTCCTCTTCCAACCTCTGCTCTAATAGCATTCCTCTCATATAACTCAAAACCCTCAAAACTATACTCCTCCAGTTCCCTTTCAATTCTAGCATTTTTTGGTCTTACTTCCTGTAAGGCTATGACATCAGGTTTTTCCTCTTCATCCTGCAACCTACATATCAGTTCTCTTTTCTTGTCCTGGGTAAACACATCCACATTACTAAACATAATCCTTAATCCATCTATCCATCCATCCATCCATCCATTCAAATGGTCCCGGCGTGGTTTGGCTGAACCACACGCTCCCAGCGGAACTGCATTCCTAAAGGGGCTGCAAACTCGGCCCGCCGAGTAACTCGCCCTAACTGACCCAGTTACACGATTAGATATTCTCGCCCTGCGGCGCCGCAAGTCTAGTGTACAAGAGTGATAAGATTAGTTTTGCAAACTTGTTTATAGATGATCAGACACTAAAGGTCAAGGGACCTGGGACACTTGTCACAGGTTAGTAGTTAAACCCAGCTTAAATGGGTCCGGCGGAAGGTTAGAATAGTGATGCACTATAGCTAATTTTCCGGCGGACACGAGTTAGGATGTATAACACCTCGCAGGTTATCCTTATGAGCATTGATTCCTGGAAATTTTATTTTCCAGGCTCCTGACTGCTTCTCTGGCGGAGGTTTGGGTGGCTCATCCCGGTGGGGGGGGGTCCCCTCATTAGCACCATGACGATGTTCGAACTATGCATTACTCCTACCTGCTCTCTTTTGCCAATTTTTGCTCACAAACTTTGCATTAAGTGCGTCAAGTGTTTGGATCGTTCCAGAGGCTTGTGGTTATCTAAACGTTGTTCCATTTGCTCTGAATTGAAAACTGCGTTAATAAAAAATTAAGACTTATCGTGCCTGGCGGCCTTACAGGAAGTTAAGAGTACCTTTAATTCTTATGCCAAAGACACTGCCCATAAGGCACTTCACTGTGATGATGAAGTACTATGGAAACAACTCATTATTAAGTCACCCCTTGTGAAACCCGGTTCCTCTAAATCTGTCAGACCTAAAGTCAAGTCTAAAGCCCTCAGCAAAGAGGTAGTGAGTAGTAGCAGTGAGAGTGAGGTCACCGAGGTTCCCCCCTCCGACCGTACCAAAAGGAGACGATCACCCTCCCCTAGGCGCAAGTCGAGGTCAAGGTCTAGATCCCCCCGCAAACAATCTAGACACTCGTCCGCAGAGTCTTCCTGGTCTACCAAACGCCGGAGAGAGGACTCTGGGGGAACGACGAGTCAAGCAAGCAGCGGCGGCCGGAGGGACACCCCTCAGCAACCGCCCCCTACCCCTACCTCTGACACACCTCACCAAGATTTGGGGGATTCAGAAGTGGGGTCTGATACACTGGAATCCGCAATTAGTCATGAACAATCCTTGAGTGTGTCTCCTAGTGTTACTTTTGCCATACCTAAACTGAACTATGTACCTCGTAGTGTTAGATCGGCAGGCCCAGTTAGGGTTCTTTCTTACAGTTTCTTAAAGATCCTCTGGAAAAAGCCAAACTAGGCCTGTGTATCCAGCTCAGTACCAGTACTTGCACTGCTGCGGTCGTTCACGGTGTTGGTGGCGGCGGTAGCAGACGCAACATTTTTACTATTCTGTATTTTTGTTTTATAATCAAACTTCAAATCTTGTCTTCCCCATGCTTTATCAAGATTACTTTCAAACTCCCTTATTGATTCGGAATCGACTACATACTGGGGCAGTGCGTTCCACTCATTTACCACTCTCTGGGGCAGTGCGTTCCACTCATTTACCACTCTCTGGGGCAGTGCGTTCCACTCATTTACCACTCTATCACAAAATGAGTTCTTTGCCTTCTCAAGCCTATTTCTTTCTTTGTAAATTTTCTTAGAGTGTCCTCTCGTTCTTGTTCCCTCCCGCATCAAGAAGATACCTTCACACACATCCTTATCGTACTTTCCTGACACTATCTTAAAAGTCTCTATCATATCCCCTCTCTTTCTCCTATATGCCAGTGTCGGAAGCCCCAGTGTCCTCAACCTCTGCTCATAGCCCGCGTTCTTCAACGTTGGTACCAGCTTGCTAGCTCTCCTCTGCACTTTCTCCACTGCTTCTATATCCTTTACCATATATGGAGCCCACACCTGGTTCGCATATTCCAGGTGCGGCCTAACCAGCGCTGTATAGAGATTCCTGAAGATTTCTTCGTCAAGTGACACAAATGCCCTCCTTATCAGCCCTACAATTCTATTGGCTTTGTTTATCTTTTCCGCTAAATATTCTGAGAAATTTAACTTATTGTCTATCACTACTCCTATATCCTTTTCTGCATTCACTTCCTCCATCGCTTCATACATACTGTATCCTACCTTATCTATCTTGCTTGTCCCAATCCGCATGTACTGTACTTGCATTTTTTTGGATGAAAAGGCATTAACCAATGCTCAGACCATCCCTTCATACCCTCCACATCTCCTTGAAGCAAACCCACATCTTCCTTACTCCTCACTCTTCTATACAGCTTAGTGTCATCCGCATACAGGTATACCTCACTTCTATTAGTTATAACTTCAGGTAAGTCGTTGATAAATATAACGAACAGCAGTGGTCCCAACACAGATCCCTGAGGTACCCCACTTGTAATTTCCCTCCACCCCGAGCCTATTCCATTCACCAGTACCCTCTGTCTCCGATCTTTCAGGAAGGTCCCTACTCTTCTTGTTATCTTTTCCTGAATGTACTTCCAGAATATTTTTGGATTATCCTTCACATTTCTAGCAATCTCCCTCTCCCTCTCCTTCACCCCCCTCCTTGTCTCCCACCTTATTTTATTGTTTATTTGTCTGCGTTCCAGATCCACTTCTTTAGCTTCTATACTAGTTCTGGCTGACCAGTACAGGGGATATCCGTCGGGGTCACAATTGCATTCTCAAGTGATTCCAGACTCTCAGCCCGTTGTGACAGGGGGTTACTGGCGTCAATCTGAACCTTCTCAATCTCTTTTTAACGTCAATCACGAAAGGACTGAGGAAGGTAGCATAGAAATGTTGGCATCATCGGTTCCAGATTTAACGTGGCCCTCAGCGGATACTGAGATAGTGATGGAACAGGATAATCCCGAGATGAGTGGAAAGCCAGGGGAGGTTAGGTTCTCTCCGGCTCCCCAGTCACTCACAGGTGAAGATTCTGAGGCAGGATCCCTCTCATCCAGGGACTCCCACAGTAAGTGTGTGACTTCTGATCAGTTAAGTGAGCTCTTGCATAAGGTTATCCAACATTATCAACTCCCTGCCTCTTCGGACCCCCCGATTTCTCGACCTTTGGTGGCCCCTAGTACTTCTGTTGTCAAACCCCTAGCTTCCCCGGGTTTTCTTCCATCATGTCCTACCCCGGTGGTAGCCGCGGCTTCTGGCACTACAGTGCCGGCGGCGCTGGCCACCTCCTCTTTGAGGGTTATTGCAGATATTCCCCCACCTCCTTTAGATAAGGCGCCTCTGAAGAAGGGCCCCATGCCCCTCCTCTATGGCGCGGATTGTTCCTGGATCCCTGCGACTCCAGTGAACCCTCACTTAGCTCAACCTTCTGGGACAGGGGAACTTCCAGTACCCGGCGAGTGGTATATTGAAATCAATAAGGCTAGGAAATTTAGGGCAAAAGATGAGGCAGGGAGAGTGATGGACAGTAGGGTCCCGCATAAAACGTGTTCGCATAAAACGAGTCTTGATTAAAACGACCGACCTAAAATATTAATATTTAATTTTCGATCAGAACGAATGTCGCTTTGTACGAAATATCGTTCGCTTTGTACGAAATATAGTTCGCTTTGTATGAAATATCGTTCGCTTTGTATGAAATATCGTTCGCTTTGTACGAAAATTTTCGCTTACAGCGAACATTGACGATATTGCGCCACCAAAATGCTGTGTTCACATAAAACGAAATCGCATAAAACGCCCTCGTTTATCGACCATAAACTCGTTTTATGTGAGACCCTACTGTATTAATTAAGGGTGTACCGAGTTCGTACAACCCGGATTATTTTCTGTATACAGCTGCCCCGGCGATCCCTCCCGCCGAGTCTGCACGATTGTTTGCAGATTGGTCAAAAGTTGATGGCATCAATGATGTCAAAGCTTTGAATGCTCTCACGCCGGAGTTGGCTACAACTCCGGTCCTAGACCAGACGCATACACCAGTCTTGCAGATGGGACCGGTGGGGTTAGGCCCATGGGTAGACTGGGAGATAGAAGCTCAGGTTTTTGCTGCTACAATTACTTCTAAGTCTTCACATCAGGTTCCCCAAGAAAATCATGCTTACTTTTCTTTGCCAGTAGCCAAAGCAGAGGGAGTGTCCTCAGATTTACTTACCTTTCTTTCGGCTCCCAAAGTTTCCTTGCACTCCCTTGATGAACCCTTTTCTACTTCCCCGGCTGCTCACCTTGACAGGAACTTCAAGTTAAGAAATAAGGCTTACCGGATGTTCTCTCAGTACTTGGTTAGTCACCAGATCGCCGCCTCCCTTTCACGTACTATTTCAGCTATAGCTGAACCCCAAATTAAGAGAGCTACCGAATTGTCTAGGAGACTGTTGCTACAAAATTCTATTAAGTCTTTAGGAGACATCAGAATTGCTATTATGGAGGCGGTTCGAGCCCGCCAAGATCTGAGAGTCCATCTAGTGAGGAAATTGCCGGCGGACATAGGTCGCCGGGTAACTCTCTCTCCGGTCCTTACTGCCACCCTCCTTAACTCTGAAACATGGAGTCTAGTGTTTAACATGGTTAGTGGGTTGGAAGCAGATTACCTCCCAAGCTCGGAAGGACCCTGTTAAGAAGCCCTTTCATAAATCAAAGGGTGGTACCAAACAATACCAACCACAATCTAAACAGTTACCAAGGGATCCCAGACTCCCGCCGCAGCAGGGAGGTAACTCTTAATAATAATAATAATAATAAGCATGTTACTTATTTCTCACAAGCGCCAATTTTTCCGCAGAATTCACTGGCGCTCGGAAAAAAAAAAAAACACACAAATCACTTAAATCAATGCAACACAAAACCTATGCGCATCACCCAGCCACCAGCAGCGGCAAATAGCTTACACCCTATAGCCCTCCATGATGACACCCCTCTCGAGATCATAGCTTCTTACAAAGAGAAAAGTCTTAAGTTGTCTCTTGAAGCACTCAACAGAACTTAGTTGTCTCATGGTCAGTGGCAGTCTGTTATATAACCTTGGAGCCATGTAAGAGAATGATCTCTCAAAGAAAGATGACTGCCGGAAAGCCCATGGCTCATCAAGATGCAGGGGGTCATCGTCATGGCGCACGACTACACCATGGCGTGCCAGTGGACGCCTGAGCAGCTCTGCAAGATACCCGGGCTCACCAAATTTGAGGACCTTGAAAGTTACCAGACACAACTTAAATTCTATTCTAGCTTTTATTGGTAACCAGTGCAGTTCGATGTGATAAGAAGTGGTAGGGTTTCCAGGTGGAATTCCAAAAATGAGTCTTGCAGCTCTGTTCAGAACAGATTGTACTGTACTTTCTTTAATATGTAATTTGGAAGACCCACAAATAAGGCATTGCAATAATCAACCCGAGAGAATATCAATGAGTGGACCAGTGTCAGAAGGCAACGTCTAGGTATAAACTGCTTCACCGAGTAGAGATTTCTGATGTGTAGGTAGCAACTTTTGACAATCTGATTTACGTGCTCCTTAAAATCCAGTCTTGAGTTCAGGTACACTCCCAGATTCCGAACAAAGTTTACTGGTTGTAGCTGTGAGTCATCCGTATCAATGGAGAGTGCATTTACTGCATCAGTAGCCCTTCTGTTTCCTCGGATGATGAGAATTTCAGTTTTGTTACCATTTAGTTTAAGTTTTCTTGTCCTCATCCACTTCTTGATATCGGTCATCAGCATTTCCACCTTCCTCTGTGTATCAGCTATGCCTGTGATCTTCACATAAATTTGGGTGTCATCAGCATAGAAATGATAGGTGACACCGTGTGCACGAAGCAGAAGAGATAAGCCACTAGTGTATATCGTGAACAGGACAGGACCCAACACTGATCCCTGCGGAACGCCATAGAGCAGGGGCGCCGAGTCCGAGACTATCCGATTCATCATCACACTCTGGGATCTACCTGAGAAGCAAGAGAGCAGAGTCATGCACACCACAGTCATAAAGATCACTCAATAGCAGCTCATGGTCCACTGTGTCGAAGGCTGCAGAGAGATCAAGCAAAACCAACAATGATATCTCGCCGTCGCAAGTGTTCTTGACTAAATCATTATGTATTCTGATCAATGCTGTCTCAGTCGAATGATGCTGCCGATAAGCAGACTGAAAAATGTGAATAGTTTCATTTTGCTGAAGTAGCGGCAGCAGTTGATCCAAGTATGGCACGCTCTAATATTTTTGATAAAAAAGACAAGTTGGAGACAGGACGGTAGTTCGACATGTTCTCTACATCAAGTCCAGGTTTCTTAAGGATAGGCCGGATCAAGGCATGTTTTTCAGACACTGGGAAGTTGCCTTCGGAGAAAGAGTTGTTAACTATTTTGGAAATAAGCTCCACTGCATGATCATATACTGTACACCAGGTAGTTTGGAAACATTTATAGGATCCAATGGACAAAATGTTTTATTAAGGTTTCTTATATAGGATGAAACAACATCAGCCTCTACCGGATGGAATGATGAGAGGACACTATTAGGAGTATGTCGTGGTTGGGGTACAATTGAATATTCTTCATCCAGTTCATGTCTCATACGAGTTATCTTGCTAGTAAAGAATGTGACAAAGTCTGCAGCTAACTCCGCATCAGGTGCAGAAGGTCTTGAGTTCACATGTTTTTTTCCAAGTAAGCCACTGACAACCGAAGCCAACTTTCTTTGATCACCACCACATGAGTCGACTTTCCCCTGGTAAAACGCTTTCTTTTCGTCTTTGATTGTGTGGACTACGGCTCTTTTCGCCAACATGTATGGCAACCATGTGATGTCAGTTTTATTTTTCCGCCATTTACGTTCGACTCTTCTACGCTCTCTTCTAAGAAATTTGACTCGAGGGCTGTACCATGGCGAGTCATCTCGCACTATGATTTTCTTTTCTACCTCCGGATAGTGATGATCAAACACAGACTTAAGTGCACCATTGTGTACCTCCACCAGCTCGTTTGAAGAAAGATTGGAAGTATCAATACTTGATCAATACTTGAAAGGGGTGAAGTCACAGAGTGTGAGGTGAAGCTGAACGGTCAGGCTATGGAGATCGTCAACTCTTTTAAGTATCTGGGCAGTGTGTTGAGTAAAGATGGGACTATGGATGAAGAGGTGCGGGAGAGGGTACAACAGGGGAAGAGGGTTGTAGGAACGCTAAAAGCAGTAACAAGAAATAGGGTGGTCAGTATGGAAGTGAAGAAGTCCTTGCATGACAGTGTGGTAATCCCGACACTGACTTACGGAAGCGAAGCATGGACGTTGGTTGAGAGACTCAGACCAAGAGTGAGAGCAGTGGAAATTAATTACTTAAGGAGTGCGTGCGGAGTTACATGGAGGGATAGACAGACTAATGAGGAAGTAAGAAGGAGGTGTGGTGTGGAGGTAGATGTGCTGGAAAGTGTGAAAAGGAACAACTTGAGATGGTTCGGCCATATGGAACGTATGGAAAGCGAGAGAATGACTAAGAGGGTGTACGAGAGCGAGGTGGAGGGACAGAGGGGGAGAGGTAGACCGAATATGAGGTGGAAGGATGGAGTGAGGAACTACATGAACGAAGGCGGTGCTGGTTGGGGGGAGGGGCGTCGACTGACTGGGGACAGAGGTGCATGGGGGCGGTTCGTTCGTGGCCACCCCTTCGGGGATCACGGCGTCAGGCAATAGATAGATAGATAGATAGAATACTTGCAAGATGCTGTCTTATTTCATTGCGAGCAATATTCTGGTCAGTATTTCTGTAGTTTCTAAACCTGATAACTTTCTCATATATGAGCGGCTTAGGGAAATCAAAGCCGAAAGTAATCAGAGAATGATCAGAAATAGAAGAGTCTCGAACCTCCACCTCAACATCCAGAAGACCATCACAACCGGTGGGAGATAGAACCAAGTCAAGGGTGTGTCCTGAGATATGAGTTGGGTTGGATTCGTGATATACAAAATTATTCTGGTCAGTCAATTCAAGGAACTCTGAGGAAAATGGTTTCAGATGAGGGTTGTCAATCCAGTAATTAAAGTCTCCGCATATCAAGAGTCTTCCGGTTTTATCAGAAAACTCCTCAAGAAACTGTCCAAACTCATCCATAAAACCTCTATCTGTTCCTCGATGGCCAGGCCTATAAATAATTGCTAGTCTTAGGATTTGTTGACAAACTTTTATTTCCAATTCCAACAGTTCATAAAAAAGAGGGGCTGGGTTATGACTTATCTGAGAGATATTTACTAGCAACGCAGAGTATAAAACGCTACTCCACCACCCGGATGATCACTACAAGACCTAGGAACACTTATTATTGAATGAGTTTTAGGCAACGCAGCTTGAATAATATTTAGATCTGACTCAAACAACTAGGTCTCAGTGAGGCAAAGTATATCGAGACCGAGCTCATCCAAGACCTCACCAATGTGATCCATCTTGTTACGCATCGAACGAACATTTAGCATACCCAGTTTCAATCGGCTCCTTGGGACGTTTTTCATTTTTTTGAACTCACAAAATTTGTGTTTTCAATAAGTCTATTTCTTTAGGCTATCATAAGAGGACAATTTCTACTTGAAGCAAAATGAGTTGGTGGCTCTGTGACTGATGAGGAGTTTACACAATTTATGCATTTAGGGGAAGCTATATTTGTGCAGCCTTTTGAACTGTGAGTACCAGCGCAGAAACTACATTTAGGGTCCTCCCCTTTCAGAGTACACCTGTCAGAAGTATGACCAAAGCCCTGACAATGGTAACATTGCGTCACCCAGAAGCGATCATAAGCACGACATTTAGTGAGTCCAACGAACGTACACAGAGTTGCCCTCGTTGACAATTGAAGAGCGTATTTCAGGAGACATTTTTACTACTGCTATTTTTACAAGCCCAAACAAGGTAAACATTCTGGGTATAAAGGTAAGGCCCCTCAGAAGGGTACTCAAGGCCAGCCATCAGTCAAATCTAGCCAAGCATCAGATACCAACCCACCTCCTCCTCCAAAAAACTAGCCACCCAGTCTCTCAGCATCCCAACGCCGTGCTTAAGGACACAGGATTTGAGAGTTGCCTCGACGATCGGACCCCGGTTGCACCTGGGTTCGTTCCGTTCATTCCGCTCGGCCTGGCCCAAGAAGACCTGGGCCAGGAAAGTAGTAAGCAAAGGAATCACCTGGCGGTGGCTCCGGCGGCCTCGACTGAGTCAGCCGTGGGAACACGTCAATGTGTCTCAGGAGGAGGAGACTCTGCTTCAGGAAATGATTACCAAACAAGTTCTTTTCCCGGTCAATGCCAGTCACCCAGTATACACTTCCCGACTTTTCTTAGTGCCAAAAAGGGACAGTGTGCAGATGCGACCAGTTCTAGATCTCTCGCACCTGAACACATTTATAAAGAATTCACCCTTCAGGATGCTTACAGTTCAGCAACTCAGACTCGCGATTCCGCCGCAAGGTTGGATGTGCTCGATCGATCTCAAAGATGCCTATTGGCATGTCCCGATAAACAAACGGTTCCAAAAATTCCTCGCCCTGAGGATCAGACGAGAGACTTATGTCTTTCAAAGAATGCCTTTTGGCTTGAACCTGGCACCGAGAATTTTCACAAAACTTGTCCGGCAAGCTCTTTTACCCCTGTTAATCCAAGGCATACAGGTGTTTTGGTATCTAGACGACTGGCTAGTAGTAGCAAACTCTATGGAATTATGTCAAGATCATGTAAACCAAGTGTTAGCTCATGTTCAAACCCTAGGGTTCAAGGTGAACTTGGCGAAGTCTCGCCTTGTCCCCTCAAAGACTATTCAGTGGATAGGGCTGGTCTGGGACACCGCCAATCTGACTATTACTCAGAGTGTGGACAACCGGAGCAGGTTCCGCAAGAAACTGTTCTGTTTTCTCCGCAGTCTGGATACGACCAGGAAAACGTGGGATTCCCTAGTCGGCTCTCTCAACTGGATACAATAGTAAACCCTTGCACAATGAACACTCTTGCAACAAATTTTCTCTTTAACGAAGGTTTCACATTACTACCCCTTGCCCGCACAACAAACACTTTGGGTTCGACTTAACGAATGTTTTACTGAGATTTACCAATGCGTACCGAGACGCCACCAAACGCTACAGGTACCGATAACTGAACGGCGCACGCTACCTAGTCCTACCTACCTACACGTGCATTGTTTTACATCAGTCACCATGCCTAAACGACCTGCAACTAGGCCTGGAAAACAAGTAGCCAAGGCCGTAGGAAGAGCCTTACCCTTGAAATGAAGTTGGATGTGATAAGAAGACGTGAGCGTGGTGAAAAGACTAATAGTTACTAGATTGGTTCCAAGTCTCAGAGAACTGCCATATGAAGGGAGGCTAGACAAATTAAATCTACCGAGTCTAAAAGAGAGGAGAGAGAGGGGAGACATGATAATGATGTACAAATGCACCCGGGGGCTGGAGAGGCTGGATAGGGAGGATATATTAATTATGGATACAGGAATAACTAGAGGCCACAGCTACAAAGTAAAAAGACCTACCTGCAAGAACGATATCAGGAAGTTTAGCTTCCCCTATAGATGTATTGACAAATGGAATGGGCTGGAGGAGGAGGTGGTAGGGGCAAGGAACATCCATATTTTCAAGAAACAATTGGATAAAAGTAGACTGAGAGACGGGACAACACGAGCTTAGCTCAACTCCTGTAAACTACAATTAGGTAAATACAATTAGGTAAGTATCGCTCGCCAACATGGCTTGTCCCCCTCGACTGTGTCTATGATCTTCAAATCGTCGGATGCTATCAAGAAGGCTGCAGAAACTGTGTCGACTGTGCAAACTACAAGGACCACTCGAACCCGTGACCCAGCAATGGATAATATGGAGACGCTTCTGGAAATTTGGATAAGTGATCAGGTACGTCGTCGTATGCCCATCTCTACAGCCCTAGTCACTGCCAAAGCCCTATCTCTTTGGTCTGATACCCAGGCTAAATTGAGTGAGGATGAGTGATGCAAGACTCCATTTGGTGCCAGCAAGGGGTGGTTTGATAGGTTTAGGAAGAGGGCTGGCTTACATAATATCAAAACAGGGGAAGCTGCTAGTGCCGATCGCCCAGCCGCGGATGCTTTTAAGCCTATCCTGAAGGACCGCATCAAAGAGGGCAAGTACTCCAGCCAACAAGTGATAAATTTTGATGAAACAGGTCTTTACTGGAAAAAAATGTCATCGAAAACCTTCTTAGCACGTGAGGAGAAAAGAGCATACATACATACATACATACATAAAATTTTAAGACTGAGTGTTCCACACATAAGTGCAGTTTCAGTCTCTTGTCCTAATGGCGGCGTTCCAGGCAACCCTGTTAAGGGCTGCTTCACTTGTCAAGTTCTTGGATTTGAGATCTTGGATTTAAGGCCGCCAAGGATAGGTTGACACTTAGTCTAGGGGGTAATGCAAATGGGGACCTAAAACTGAAACCTCTGCTAATTTATCAATCGGAGAACCCTAGGGCAATGAAGGGTCTTGCAAAGGCACAGCTACCCGTAGTGTGGAGGTCCAACAAAAAAGCGTGGCTTACTTCCGTCCTCTGCCAAGACTATGTGTGTGGCTATATCTCTCCTGCATTGAAAGCTTATGCAGAAGAAAATAATATTGCAAACCGCTTCCTATTCGTCCTCGACAACGCCCCAAGCCACCCTCATATCATGTCTGATTGGTGTGACAATATTGAAGTGCTCTTTTTGCCACCAAACACCACATCGTTAATACAGCCTATGGACCAGACCGTCATTGCAACCTTCAAAGCCTACTATCAACGTCGCACGATGGCACAGATTGTCCAGGCCCTTGACAACAACCCCGAGCTGACCATCAAGGAGTATTGGCGCGGTTACCATATCAAAAAGGGCGTTGACAACATTGAAGAGTCCTGGAATGAGATCCAAGCCAAAACAATGAACGGGGCTTGGAGTAAACTGTGGCCTGAGTGTGTGAATGATTTCAAAGGATTTGGACCAGCCCCCACTGTCAAGGATCTCCGCAAAGATATTGTGCGCCTATCCCACCGTGCTGGCTTCACAGACGTAGATGAAGACGACGTTCAACAGTTGCTAGACAGCCACAGTGAACCCCTAAGTAATGAAGAGCTTGAAGAAATGTTGCAGCAGCGTCGTCAAGATCCAGCCGAGGATAATGATTCAGTCCGAGAACGTGAGCTGACCATAAAAACCTTGCAAGAATTTCTGTCAGGTTTCGCCAGAGACATAAGACATCATGAGAGACACCGACCCGAACCCAGCTAGAAGCGGCACTGCAGCGCATCACATAGAGAAGGCACTTGCAATCTACCACGAAATTCTCAACCAGAAGCGGGACAAAGCTAAGCAGAGCACTGTGACATCCTACTTCAGGCCAAGCACCCCTTCTACTCCATCATCAAATCTTTCACCGTCACCAGAGCTGTCACATGATAGCATCCCTTCTACGTCTGGCATCTTCACACCCGTGGCATCCACCTCTGGCACCAGCCGCGCCACCACCACCACCGCCGCGGCCTCCCAGCTGGCCTCCCCAGACAACCCTGACTCCCCAGAACTCCAAGGTTCCTCAGATTCAGAAATGTAAAACTATTCATGTAAGAAATGTAAGAAATAAAAGTTTAAGAGCATAATTATTTTTTATTAGTCTTGCAGTATCGTAGAATTAGGTTAAGTCACCAAAGTACAATACTGTACAGTAGCCTAGCCTACCGTAGGCCAAAATAAAACATGATTTGCGCATGGTGTTTTACTGTATTATCACCCTGCATGTTAAATTGTAGATGTAAGGTGTATTATAAGGTTAAGAAGTCATAGTAAACACAAATATTGATTCAAACTGAGTAAATATAAATGAAAGGGGGCGAAAATGAGACTCCGTGCACCTAACCTAATTAATCCCATATAACTAATAGTTCACGCAACGAAAATTTGCACTACGAACGGTTTTTTCGGTACATAACCCATTCGTTGTGCAAGGGATTACTGTAACTGTGAAGTTGGGCCGGATGAAAGTCAAACGATTAATCCTGGAAGGCAACAAAGTTTTCCCTCTCTCGCCGGAGAAGAAATTATGGCCAATTCCTCCATTAATCCACAGCTTACTCTCGGTCTGGGCCAAGCGAGAAGTCCTCCACTCTGTCACGACATGAGTTTCTCCCCCTCCTACGGTGTGGGTAGACACAGACGCCTCAGGGGCACTAGGTTGGGGCTATCAGTCCACCCTGGGCCATCAAGGTCAAGGCACATGGTCAGCCGAGTCAGTCCCATATCAACAAGCAAGAGCTTTTAGTCCCCCTCTTTTTTCTCCAAACTCACGGCATGACTTTAACAAACAAATCAATTGCGTTCCGAATGGACAATCAAACTGCAGTCTTTTGTATTCAGAAACAGGGCTCAGTGAGGTCACTAGAGTTGTTGAAGGTTTCCGAACGGATTTTTGCCCTGGCCGAATCACTAGGAATTTCCTTGCATGCAGCATATCTCCCCGGCGTGGCGAACATCTGGGCAGACGCTCTCTCTCGCTGGCGGAGCACTCTAGTAGAATGGACAATCAAACAGGCTATCTCCGACAAGATGATTGCAAAGCCGGCCCGTCCGCAGGTGGACTTGTTTGCATCCACAGAGAATCACTGCAGTGTTGACTAACATGAGAATAGCTCTGAATTATTTAGATGAAGAGATGTTAGCAAAAATAATAGGGACAATAATACGACCAAGACTGGAGTATGCAGCAGTGGTGTGGTCTCCACACCTTATAAAACATAATAAAAAACTGGAAAGAGTTCAGAGAGTTGCCACTAAGATGATAGCTAGCCTTAGAGACCTACCTTATGAGGAGAGATTGGAGAGGCTAAAGCTGCCAACGCTGAGGGAGAGGAGAGAGAGAGGTGACATGATCATGATGTTTAAGTGTGTGAAAGGTTTTGAGAAGATCGACAAGGGAGATTTTGTGGTGAGGGACGAGGGAAGAACCAGGGGTCATGATTGTAAGTTGAGGAAAGTTATATGTAAGTCTGATGTAAGAAAGTTCAGCTTCCCGTATAGAAGCATTGAGTGTTGGAATAAGTTGGATGGGGAGGTGGTGGGAGCAAGAAATATCCAAACTTTTAAAGCAAAATTGGATAAATGTAGAGAGAGAGACAGGACAACACGAGCTTAGGCTCAAATCCTGTATACTACAATTAGGTGAGTACAATTAGGTGAGTACAGACTCTTCCTCACTCGTCAGGAGGTCACCCCGGCGGGGGGGACCCGATGCATTGTTGGTAGATTGGAACAGGTGGACCTCAATCTATCTGTTTCCTCCACCAGATTCTGTGCTAATGTGCAAAGTAATTCACAAGCTGAGGGATTTCCTGGGCCGAGTTGCGATGATCGCGCCGCTATGGCTAGCCCAGGTGTGGTACCACCAATTGCAACCGTGGTGCAGGAACCCGGTGTCCCTCCACGTCTCCGCTTTCCACTTGGAAACAATTGGCAACCTTCGGACCTCGCTCAGTTTTGCCTTATGGATATTTACCATGCCAAATGGTTAGCTCAATTTGGGGAGAGTGTCACTAATAAATTAATGAACCAATACACCATGTCTACCAGGAGACAATATCAATCCCATTGGAAAACCTTGACAACCTGGATTGTAGAGTCAGGGCAAACTACTGCCTCACAGGCTTTAGTTTTTAAATACAGTACTTGGACTATCTATTCGACTAGGTGGGTTCGACCTGGAAGTTATGGAGGAAGTGGAGGAGATGAGCAAGGTGTTTAAGGATGAGATCTGTGCAGCATGTGAGGAGGTGTGTGGAGTGAGGAGAAGAGGGAGGGGAGTGAAAGGTACAGCATGGTGGACAGAAGAGGTAAGAATAGCTGTGGAAGAAAAGAAGAAAGCATATAGAGAGTGGTTGGGTAGTAGAGGGAATGAAGATTCCGAGAGACTGAAACGAGCGAGGTACGTGGAGAGTAAGAGGGTGGTGAAGAGAGTAGTGAAGGAAAGTAAGAGAAGAGTAGATGAGGAATTTGGAAGGAATCTGAGTGTAAAATGGAGGGAGAGTAAGAAACTGTTCTGGAAAGAAGTCAAGAAAGTTAGGGAAGGTAGCAAGGGAAACAGTAAGGGTGTGAAAGATAAGAATGGGAGAATGCTAGCCGAGAAGCAAGAGAGAGTCGAAAGATGGAGGGAGTACTTCAGTGAGTTGCTAAATGAAAGGAATGAAGAGCCAGCAAACATAGCTGGATATGGTATGGGAGGGAGAAGAAGAGAAGTAGTGGAGGAGGAGGTGGGGATCAGGAGGTCAGAAGTGTGGGAAGCCATGAAAAGAGTGAAGTTGGGGAAAGCACCAGGAACAGATGGAGTGTGTGGGGAAATGTTGAGGTATGGTGGTGAGATAGTGATAGAATGGGTATGGAAAATGTGCAAACTAGCATGGGAGAAGGGGAGTGCACCCGATGACTGGAAGACTGGCATAATAGTCCCCCTATATAAGGGCAAAGGGGAAAGAGGAGTGTGTGGTAACCACCGAGGAATATGTCTTCTAAGCGTAGTAGGGAAGGTATACAGTAGGGTAGTGATTGAGAGAGTGAGAGTGAGAACGGAGAAATGGATAGGCGACGAGCAGGGAGGTTTTAGGAAGGGAAGAGGATGTGTAGATCAGATTTTTACCCTGAATTGTGTTGTGGAGAAGTATCTGGAGAAGAAACAAAAGGTGTATGTTGCCTTTATGGACTTGGAGAAGGCCTATGACAGAGTGGATAGAGAAGGTTTGTGGAAAGTACTTAGAATATACGGAGTAGAGGGCAAGTTGCTGAAAGCAGTGAAGAGCATGTATGAGGGTGCAAAGGCGGCAGTACGTGTGGAGAGTGAGCAGAGCGAGTTCTTTGACCTGAATGTTGGTTTGAAACAGGGATGTGTGATGTCCCCGTGGTTGTTTACTGTATATATGGATGGAGTTATGAAAGAAATACTATCAAGAGCAGTGGATGTTGGTGTATCGCTGAAAAGGGAGGGAATTGAGTGGAAGCTACCTATACTGCTGTTTGCGGATGATACAGTTCTGATGAGTGATAATGAATGGGAGTTGCAGGGTCTGGTAAATGAGTTTGGAACAGTGTGCGAAAAACGGAATTTGAAGGTAAATACGGGGAAGAGCAAGGTTATGGTCTTCGAAAGGGGTGAAGTCACAGAGTGTGAGGTGAAGCTGAACGGTCAGGCTATGGAGATCGTCAACTCTTTTAAGTATCTGGGCAGTGTGTTGAGTAAAGATGGGACTATGGATGAAGAGGTGCGGGAGAGGGTACAACAGGGGAAGAGGGTTGTAGGAACGCTAAAAGCAGTAACAAGAAATAGGGTGGTCAGTATGGAAGTGAAGAAGTCCTTGCATGACAGTGTGGTAATCCCGACACTAACTTACGGAAGCGAAGCATGGACGTTGGTTGAGAGACTCAGACCAAGAGTGAGAGCAGTGGAAATGAATTACTTAAGGAGTGCGTGCGGAGTTACATGGAGGGATAGACAGACTAATGAGGAAGTAAGGAGGTGTGGTGTGGAGGTAGATGTGCTGGAAAGTGTGAAAAGGAACAACTTGAGATGGTTCGGCCATATGGAACGTATGGAAAGCGAGAGAATGACTAAGAGGGTGTACGAGAGCGAGGTGGAGGGACAGAGGGGGAAAGGTAGACCGAATATGAGGTGGAAGGATGGAGTGAGGAACTACATGAACGAAGGCGGTGCTGGTTGGGGGGAGGGGCGTCGACTGACTGGGGACAGAGGTGCATGGGGGCGGTTCGTTCGTGGCCACCCCTTCGGGGATCACGGCGTCAGGCAATAGATAGATAGATAGACTATCTATTCGAACAAAAATATTTTTCAGTAACCACTCTAAAAAATCATTTGTCTGCTATTAGAACCCCCTTTTTTTATCTCACTGGCCTTTCCATACCGCAGGCGGAGGAGAAAGGTTTTTATGAGAGCGTGTTTCAAGCTACGTCCACCGCCCCGCCAGCTCATGCCCACTTGGTCACTTGACAAAGCCTTATCAGTACTTCAATCGCGCAAATATAATAGTGCGCCGGATTTTGATTCACTTTTGAAAAAGGTTGTTTTCCTCATGGCTCTAGCCACCGGAAACAGGGTGTCTGAGCTGGCGGCGATGAGCAACGAACCTAATTGTCTTAGGTTTGGGAGACTGCGCGATCATGTGCAAATTGCGCCGTCTCCCACATTTATAGCTAAGAACGAACATTCTGAACATGTATTTTCTGAATTTTCCGTCCCGGCTTTAAAAAGGGGCCTCACTCATCACCTTTTATGTCCTGTGCAAGCACTCACAATGTTTTTGAGGGCTGCGCAGCCTCGCCAACCAGGTGCTTTATGGGTCAACCGGACAGGTAAGCGTGTTACAAAACGAAAGTTAGCTTCCTTGCTTGTGGATGTTATTAGGGAAAGTAATCCCGGCGTGATAGGCAGGGCTCACGATATCAGGAAATGGGCAGTCTCTCTCAGATTTCTACAAAATTTCTCAGTAGAGGACATTGCTAATACAGTAACACCTCGATTTTCCGGCATTCAAGCATCCGGTAACTTCAAACAACCGGAGGTTTTAGGAAATAAAAAAAAAAATAATTTCATCATAACAAATAATAAATACATATAATATTAGGAAAAAACTATTTAAAAAGCACCAATAAGAAATATATATATATATATATAAAATAGTCCGTGGTTCTAAGCGGGTAACGGCGACTTCAGTAGAACAAGCAACAACAACAACAAAAGCGCGTGGTGATGGGCTGGTCTATCAGAGTGAGAACTGAGCAATCTCTGCCATACCCATAGCTTACTCTGACTGTTCCTTTTACTTATATATTTTCTAGATCTCAAGTGACGGCGTGTCTCTTCCGTGGATTGACCTCCCAATCTACCAAGATTGGAAGCCAAAGCGTCACATTTTTCCATTGCCCCTCAACTTTCTCTTCATAATTGCTGAGGGGCACAGGGCCCTGGGTGGGGCTTTGGTTTCCCGGGCGTTTCCGCACCCTCCTCAGCTCCCCGCCATGGAGTGGCTGTGGTCGGCGGGTAGGGTTCTGTGGGGGCGCTAGGTTATGGCCTTGGCCTTGCTCGGGGCCTTGGGGCTGTTCGGCCAGGCAGCATGGGGAACAACAACAACAACAAAAGCGCGGGAATAGGCCTCTCAGTCTTGCCCGATCGATCGATCCGTATATACAAACATTCTCATATTGGGCATATCATACTTGATTCATCGTTATCATGCCGAAGATTAAGGCAAAGTCGGACAAAGTGAAAGCCAATAGTGACAAGGAGAAGTGCAAAAGAGTGGTTCTGAGCTTGGAACAAAAAATACAAATATCCAAACGAATGGAGAGGTGGATGATGCAATATCATCCACCTCTACAACTGTGGATGAGTGGCAAGCATCCATCCCTTGCTGCCTCTCCCAAAGCATCCACCTCATAAATAAGTTTTAGATATTAAGTGAGAAACCTAAGAAACTAAAAAGAACAAAAACAGTTTGATATTAGTGTTTCGTTTTGCTACTGTCAAAACTTTGAATGCGCTGCAGAACTCTCCCTCCCGATAAGGCCTAGCCTACGCATACGACGATATGCATTACGCCGCCGACAACAACAACAGCTGGACGTCTTCTCCAACTTCTACTGTACTTATAAATTGGCAAGTTGAGAACATTACTATTAAAATGGTATAGTAATGTGTGTTTGTTTATTATATTAAGGCTGATAATACAGATAGCCATTAGGGGGTATTTTCTTGGGGTTTATGGGCATTTCTGGAGTAATGTTCAACTAACCGGACTTTTCAATTTTCCGGAGGTTTCAAATCCCCCTGAGTGCCGGAAAATCGGGATGTTACTGTACTCAATTATGGGCTTCCAATCATACGTTCCTAACACGCTACCTGTCCGTCGCTCTAGATAAACCAAAGCGTACCTGTGTAGCTTTACGTCAACGGGTACAGTAGGTAATGTTCTATTAAGTTAAGTTTTGCTGTTTAAAGAAGTGGGGGGGGGGTGCGGAATAGTCCATACCCCCTCTGTGCCCCTGAAGATTGTGATGAATCACGAGCTGTGATAGGACGGGTTCTAAAGTCCGATATTAATTTTATGTTAATTCTAAGAAGATATCTCGCATAGTTGCAACTATGTATGTTTTTACAAGATTGTACAAATATATTGAATGTACAAATAGTTTTAAGAATGGAACGAATAACTGCTGCAGAGTTACAGTTCTCGGGAACACATGGGTGTCCCACTTTATCATGCATACGATCTAATGTAAAGATCTGACCATGAGCAAGCAGTTTCTTAATGTCACGCACTGCTTGCAACTCTTTTATACCTTTTTATATATTGTTTGCATACAATAAAACTTTAAAAATGTTACTTGGATTCTTCGCCCCTAAGGTTAGGATATTTTACGAATGTCCCGCCTCCAGTCTTGCTAATCAGGCGAAGTCGTCAATGATGGAGGGGCCCTATTAAATTATAGGTTTGATTCCCGAAGGGAAGTAAAGAAAACCTAATATTTAGTAGGGCCCCGTAATCATTGACGACACTGTCCCTCCCGACCATCCCACTTCCCATTCGTTGATTTCTAGTTTATTCTGGGTATATCAGTGAAGGAAGAAGATGGCCGCAAGAGGGCCTGGTGTTGGGAAAGCGAAACATGAGAAATCCACGCATATGGCAAGTCATATGTTAACAGATATTAAGTTCTTTTTTCTTTTTTATATTTTACGGAGTTTTTTTCTGTAGGGTACCCGATCAAAATGACGATCCCATAAGGGAATTAGGCGTGCACTTACGACGAGTACTCCATAATACTTCCGCGCGGGCTATTCAAAATGCTGGTGCAGGATGTTGAATGGAGACTATTATTATTAATAGGCGAAGTCGTCAATGATTACGGGGCCCTACTAAATATTAGGTTTTCTTTACTTCCCTTCGGGAATCAAACCTATAATACAGACTGAGCAAGAGGAAAAGCTTTGTTCTGTTCAAGCAATGGTAACAATTGATCAAGTATGGCCCGCTCAATTATTTTTGAAAGAAATGACAAGTTTGAAACAGGTCGGTAATTTGACATATCCTCAGCATCAAGTCCAGGTTTCTTTAGAAGAGGCACCAATAGAGCTTGTTTCTCAGATTGAACAAAGTTACCCTCCATGAAGCATCTGTTTACAATTTTACAGATGAAATCTGCGACATGCAGACAGACAAATGACATCTTGGATACATTAATAGGATCAAGCTTGCAGAAAATGTTATTCATGTCTCTGACATAACTAATAATTTTACTTGTGTCCACTGGATGGAATGATGAAAGAATACGATTAATTACATGTGGAGATTGGAAATCCACCGAAAACTCGTCATTGATCAATGTGTTATCTAACTCATTTCTAATGCGTGTTATCTTAGTCGTGAAAAATTAAGAAAAATCAGAGGCCAGTCGAGTGCTAACCATTGGTGTCAGGGTACCGAGTAACCAACAGGTTTCCGGTCAGGTTGAGGAACAATGTTTTCCTCTGGGTACTCCGGGCAATCCGGGTACTATACCGGGGCCTACCTGAAAAAAAAAAAAAAAAAAAAAAAAAAAAAAAAAAAAAAAAAAACGATGCACCAAATGGTTCCGGTTAAACTAAGGAACAATGTTTTCCTTCAGGTACTCCAGGTATATAAACCGAGCCACCAACAGGTTTTCGGTTAATTTGAGGAACAATGTTTTCCTCCAGGTACTATCTATCTATCTATCTATTGCCAGACGTCTTACTCCCCTTATGAGGGTGGCCATACACAGAATGCCCCCAAGCGGACCTATTCCCTGTGAGAGGGACAACCCGAGCCAGTTTAGTGAAGGACTTACAGGATTGACCACTCAATTTAGGATCCGTCTAACTCAGAGGCCCTCTGTGTATTTTGTTAGCACTATTTTTCTACAGTGGTGTTCGGCTAATCCATCCACTAACCTGCCTTACCCATGGGTAAGCAGTACGGATTTGTATCAGGTTTACTACCCTACACAGGATGCCAACCAAGGCTGACGAGCCCCATCCACCCGGATTTTTATAAGGATGTCTCCCCTAGATGAGTTGCCGACCAAGGCTAACGAGTCCCATCCACCCAGGTACTCCGGGTACAAAAACCGATGCACCAACATGTTCCGGTTAAATTGAGGAACGATGTTTTCCTTCAGGTAGCCTACTCCGGGTACATAATCCGAGTCACCAACAGGTTTCCGGTTAATTTGAGGAACAATGTTTTCCTCCAGGTACTCTGGGTACTCCGGGTACAATAAACCGATGCACCAACAGGTTCCGGTTAAATTGAGGAACAATGTATTCCTTCAGGTACTCCGGGTACATAAACCGAGTCACCAACGGGTTTCCGGTTAAATTGAGGAACAATGCTTTCCTCCAGGTACTCTGGGACTGGGTACAGCGTTGCCACTGCTTGAAAAAAAAAATCAAGATCTTTAAATATTGACCCTAATCTTGAACGCTTGAAATAGATTTGATAGAAACTCTAATATCTTGAAAAATTCTTCATCTTTTGTGTTATTCTATATTTTGTGTGTTGATATTAAAGAATCCCAGATAAATTCAAAATTACAATGTTCTGCCATTTACTTAATTTACTAAGTAATTTGGCTGGCAATAACTTGTGCAAAATAAACATTTGAACCCATGGTCACCCTTGAAATATCAGAAGTTTGGTCCAAACATGCATCTTTTAATGATGGGAATGATCAGCCAAAGTTTGGATTACTGTCAAATATATTGTGTGAACTACTTGCACTGCTGCACTCCTTAGATTGTGCTGAAAGGGTGTTTTCTCAAGTTTATTTGGTAAAAACAAAACAGACTCAAAACAAGAACAGTGGCCAAACAGACTACTATCCAAACATGCTATTTTCTCGCCAAATGGCTAAGTGTTCCACATGGGTTCCATCAAAGGATATAATAGAAGATGTAAAATAAGGAAGATATTATTGAGGTTACACTGAGTACCTCCAGATGATTAAACTGGGAAAGCCTCTATCCCATCAAGCAGATTCTGCTTGTGAAGAAGAGCATAGCCTACAGTGATGCAGACATTCTTGAAGTGATTCTCTCATCATCAACTTTTACACAACAGGTTTACTTGTTATATTTGGTAAAAATGTATGCTTTGATTTTTTTTAGCTAAAAGTTGGAACTGTAGTAATAGTATAGTCTCTGCTCCAATTATCCTCTGTATACTTTTGTTTTCTACAGGGAATATATCTAAGCAGTTGCCTATTCATGTATATTTATATGTTTTTGCATGAAAATTCATTGATTAGAATTCAAATATATGTAGTTGGCTGTAATTTTAATGTACCTTGACATTTTGTTATCAATCTTGAAAGATTCAGACACAAACCTTGAGAGAATATTTTGTTTGTGAATGGCAACACTGTCTGGGTACTCCAGGTACAAAAACCGATGCACCAACAGGTTCCGGTTAAACTGAGGAACAATGTTTTCCTACAGGTACTCCGGGTACATAAACCGAGGCACCAACGGGTTTCCGGTTAAATTGAGGAACAATGTTTTCCTTCAGGTACTCTGGGTACAAAAAACCGAGGCACCAACAGGTTCCGGTTAAATTGAGGAACAATGTTTTCCTCCGGGTACTCTGGGTACGCTGGGTACAAAAAAACGATGCACCAACAGGTTCCGGTTAAGTTGAGGAACATGTTTTCCTCAGGGTACTCCGGGTACTCCGAATACATAAACCGAGTCACCAACAGGTTTCCAGTTCAATTGAGGAACAATGTTTTCCTCAGGATACTATCCTGATGAAAAGCCACTCTAATCATATTCATGATAGCCGATAGACTATCCCACCGGAATCCATTCTTATATAAGTTATGGCAGATACGTATTATGTACATACTCTGCAGTTCTACATGATCATTACTTATTTCCTCATATATCAAAGTTTACTAAACTTTTATAGTTACATACTGGTAACATTATTTTGAGCTGATATGTTCTTGGCTCTACCTATGGATTCTTATATCGGGATATTCTCACGCTCGTCACATCGAGCGCGTGATCACAAAAGTGGCCAATAGGCCTAGCTCAGAGCCTCACTCCACTAAATTTTACAACATGAGAGGTCGTTGGTCTCTTCCTAAATATAAGTACTGTATTATATTATGAATGTTATGTCGGGTTATAATAATTATAATCAGTAATATAGTCTTTACTAAAATCCAAATATGGACTTATAGACCGTAAATATTCCCAACAGGAACACACCGAACAGGTTCTTAATCACACAATCAGTATTCAACTAGGTACTACAGAACTCAGTAACAACACACATGTAAACTATACACACACACACAAGGCGGGTGCCCAACCCCAAAGGGGTTGAAATAGGGGAGCTATCCCCCCGCCAAAGGCGGCTTTCTAGGGCCGTTCCTAGCTGATGCTGAGAGGATTGGGTTCTAGTCATGTGGTGATGGGCTGGTCTATCAGAGTGAGAGCTGAGCGATCTCTGCCATACCCATAGCTTACTCTGACTGTTCCTTTTACTTATATATTTTCTAGATCTCAAGTGACGGCGTCTCTTACGTGGATTGACCTCCCAATCTCCCAACCTAGAGGTTGGCAGATTGGAAGCCAAAGCATCACATTTTTCCTTTGACCCTCAACTTTCTCTTTATAATTGCTTAGGGGAACAGGGCCCTGGGTGGGGCTTTGGTTTCCCGGGCGTTTCCGCACCCTCCTTAGCTCCCCGCCTTGGAGTGGCTTCGGTCACCCAGGCTTTATTGTGGTAGGCAGGGAGGGTTCTGTGGGGGCACTCGGTTATGGCCTTGGCCTTACTTGGGGCCTTGGGGCTGTTCGGCCAGGCAGCTTGGGGAACAACAACCCAACAACAACTATACACACAAGTTTATTCAAAGGCATGGGGTTTATAGTAACTCATTACTAAACTATTATGATCAATAGTAAGTAATGCAAATATTGAATTAGATCAAGGATAATCGATCTTTCAATTACTGATACAACGTATAAACATAAAGTGGTAAAAGATAGTATAAAAAATATGCAATTAAATCATAAACATGTAACCTATAGCATCAACCTTTAATAATAATAATGATGTAGGTCGAGTGTCTAACGTAAACTATTCTTCAATAAACAAAAGATTGTAAAACTCTCTAAGTAGAGGAGTATGAATTAATTGAGATTTAAAAGACAATTACACGGTTGGCTGGCTCGAGTAATGTACACGGAGTGGGGGCACGCGCGCGCGAGCTAGGTAAACTCTCACGGCTTAGGCGACCTTTGACCAGGTAGCTTCTCAGGTCATATAAGTTACTGCGCTCACGGAAAATATAATTCTTGTTTGTGAGACTACAAACTTAGTATCTGAGGTAATACAATGAATTTAAGGGCAATGTACTAAGGAATTCTTTTTACAAATCAATCTCTACTTAGTTTGAATTTAGTAATTTATGATCTGAAATATATACAGTATTATTCAATCGATTGTATGCAATAATAATAACTCGGGACGAGGAATTCAGATTTACTATTCACTATACGATTATGAATGAACTATAGAGGAATCTCTATTAATCGTAATTAAAGACAAAGTATGATTAACACACTAACGTAGTTAACAGATGCCTAGAAATGCTTAAATAAGGTTAGTGTAAAGCATGATTAAACCAAGTGTTAATTATAAAACAAGGAGCGTACACGACAAAGTTGTACTAAATGAAATACTCACAATGGTATAAACAAGATATCTGAACGGGTTAGCAGAGTCTTATGAAGAATTCACCTTAATAAGCGGTGTATTCGAATGATGAATAATTAAATAACACTCTATGAAAGGCTAGAATTCATAGACGAGAAGAATCAGAATCATCTACATCAGTAATCAAATGTACATCAATAATAGTTCATATAATAATTACAATAACGCTTAAGTAAACAAGCGTAAAATTAGGATCTTGGGAAGCAAATATATATAAATAATTAATAATAAATCTTCTCAACGAGGGGGAACCGAGATAAATTAAATGTGAAATTGAGCTTAGGTTCTAGGTAACAGGTTATTATTAGGAAGGGAATAAGTACACGAAATACACTTCGACCTCAACTTCTAACATACATAAAAGAATAACATATACAAGGAAAATCTGTGAGTACGTGGCTAGGTGAATTGATTAACACGAGTAAGTAACGTATACACACAACGTTATAAGGGTTATGAACACTAGATCTTAGGCACAGATCTATATAGAATCGTAGCACTATAATAATCACAGATCTTACCTATACCTTGACAAGACTAATCACAACATAAGATATTCAGAGACACTTAGGGTAAATTGGGAGGGTAGAGAGCAAGTCTGGCCGACGTGGAATGTAGGGCAGGGGAGCAGCACTTCAGGTTGAACCGCGTCTCACAGTCAGGACTTCTGGGTCCAGACTTCCGCAGGTACTTCAGCACACTCTCAGGGCAGGGGGAAGGGCTCGGCAAAACTTCTACTGCTGTCATATGTCCCGTTTTTTGCAGAGCTAGGGACACTACCTCAGTGAATGTTTGCATACATTCTCACTCATTCTTTGAGGTTATGGTGGACTTAATTCTTGCCTCTCGTTTACATGAGTTCAACGCAATAGGGATATTGTGAATATGTTGTGATCGAGTTGTGAGGTTTAATACTTATCGTGGATATACATAATAGCTGTTTATATTGGTACATGTATAATAGGTAGTTTATTTATTACTTAAGTACTAGTTACTTAGCCTAATAATTGAGCAATCTTACTTATATGGATTATTCCATAATCTAAACTCCTAGAAAAACTTTATTGTAGCTCGCCTATTAGTTGCTCTTCGGAGAGGGTTATGATATCTCCAGGTTCGTCATAACTCGCCCTCCTGCCTAGGTCCATTTATACCTGTAGACTTCTGGCCGTTGATGTTTTACTTGCATAAACATCTTTACATTGTACTGCAGATCCGGGAACTGAGGAAATGCTGTCTGTTGATTGGCGGGCACGGTTTGAAACCACGGCTGTGATTGGTTCCCCGAATTTCCCTTTTCTTGGGGTAACTGGGTTAGATGTTTGGGTGGTGTCCTGTCCCTCAGAAAATTTGAAACTCCTGAAGGAAGGGGTCGCTCGGGTAAATGTTTCGTTTCTCTTTGTCCCTGCTTTCTTTGCTTCTTCTTCTGTTTGACTTGCAGACTAGCAATTCTGCAACTGTCCTTCACCAATCCCATCACTTCAATGAAGTTTTTCGGTGGATTTACTTCATTTTTCAATATATAAGCTGGGTGCCAATGGTTCCGCTATTATTGAACCATAAGGAACACCATTTCCTCCGGGTACTATCCCTATTATAAACCAAATATTGAATGTATATTATGAAGTTTTTAGAGGGATTTACTTCCTTTTTGAATGTATAAGCTGGTGCCATTGGTTCCGCTATTATTGAACTATAAGGAACAACGTTTCCTCCGGGTACTATCCCTATTATAAGCCAAATGGGTTCTCAATGTAGAACAATGAATGAGAGAAACGGGGGGGGGGGGGTTGTACTCTAATCATATTAATGATAGCCATAGACTATCCCACTTGAATCCATTCTTATATAAGATGTAGCTGATACGCTACCCCGCTCTAACTTCTTTTACTGCATTCATATAGCCAAGAGGCTACTTGACACTCCATAGGCCTTATGCATGACGAGCTGGTGCATGATTTTGTTCTTTGCTCTGGTATTATGTAACATTGATTCTTGGCCTGGTGAGTAACAGCTCTCCCCTGTAATCTCCATCCCCTCGCCTGAGTCACAACTGTGATCAGCTCCGGGCATCACCCGTGTTTTGGCTCGCCATCCGAGTGTGTGGCCATCTCCGGTGTGCTCGGACAGCGGTTTCTAGGGTTTTTCTACACCCGAGAAAATGTTGGGTTCCCCATCGTCGCTTCAGCCTCGACCATGGTGCAGTGGTGCGGGGTCACAAGATACAACAGTCCCCTTCTTGGACGTACGCCATGTGTCTTGTGTTGATTGTACGTTAGCTAAGTAGGCTAAGAAGTGTACAAACTGTGCACTCTTTGTGAAACACCACCACAATCCGAGTGGCCACATGACTGCGGCTGGGGCGCCTCAGGTTTTGTTAAATATTTTGAGTGATGTAAAAGTTTACATATCCTAAGTCCCAGACATTATCTGTAAGGACTACATGAGTTTCCTAAACATTCTTTTGCCCACGTCCCAACGAAGTTGGAGACCTTGTTCCAAACAAAAGTTCTAAACGCAATTAAGTCTAAGTTTAGTCAGAGACAAGAGTCTCTGACTCCCCAGGTTAAGCTGTCATCTCGGCTAATGCCCTCTACGCTACCTACTGTTCCTTTACAAATAAAGACCACCTCACCGCCTCGTCCCTCAGGGTCAATTGGTCCTAGTGTTCCCCAGCCGGTGATTCTGCAAAGATTCCCACCCGTGACAGGTCTGGGCTATTCCTAACCCCGTTCACTCCGGTTGCCCTTGAGGCAGACCCGGGGTTGCCAAAAAAGCCAATGCCTTTGCTTTATGACCCTGCCCGAGTTTGGCAACCAATAATTGGTCCTCCTATTCTGGAAGACGCGGAGACAGATCTCCCTGAACTTTTCCCGGGCCCTCAATCCTGAGTCCTCGAGGTAAATAAGTTAAAACATCTGCGGGCAAAAGATGCTGAAAGGCGGGGAATGGATGTAGTCGTGTCTCCTTTCCCTTCCATGTCTGATATTCAGTTTTTGTGGACAAACCTGCTCCAGTATTTTCTACCACGAAATCCTTGAAGCCTTGGTCAGATTTCTCTAAAGCTTGCCCAGATTTCTCTAAAGCTTGCTCATAATGCTATAAAGTCCCTCTCCTCAGTGTGTTCTACAAAGATAGAAACTGTTGCCACAGACCCTCCATCTCGCATGTTTACCTTAGAAGGAGTGGGACAAGGTCCGTGGGTGGAATAGGCAGCAGAGGCGGAAAAACTTGCTCTATCCATCACTGCAATTACCCCCAATAAGGTTCCAAATGAGGACCATAAGTTTGCTTTTTGTCATATACGATCTGAGGAACAATACAATTATACTTTCACCAAACGTCTTAGAAGTAATCAAAGAATTATTAAAGCCGATGGTATTAGTGCCAGTTCTAAAAGACACCAAAGTTTTCCTATCCCACATGTTTCTTGTTCCCAAACGGGACAGCTCAATGATGAGACCAGTCATAGACCTCTCCTCACTCAAAATTACAGATTTCGCATGCTCACAGTGTCTCAGATACGGCTAATCCTTCATCAGGACGTGTGACTAATAACGTTGGACCTCAAAGATGCCTTTTGGCACATTCCAATCTCCGAAAGAGATCAAAGATATCTTGCTCTTCCCTGCTAAAATTCAGCAGTAACGTTTACCCGCGTTCCATTCGGGTTAAAATTTATTTCCAACCTTTGGGCGGACACCTTATCCCGGTGCAAGTGCACGTCAGTGGAATGGGCTCTCAAACAGGAAGCTTTCAGCAAGCTGTTTCTTCCTTACCATTTAAGCCTAGTACCTCCCGGGAAGGGCGAACCTTTGGGCGGACGCCTTATCCCGGGGCAAGAGTACGTCAGTGGTATGGGCACTCAAACAGGAAGCTTTCGATAAGCCGATTCTTCCTTCCCATCCACAAGTCGACCGTTTTGCATCCCACACGTCAGCAAAGACCCCTCAATCTATTACCCGGTGGTCAGTAACCCCGGCGGGTGGACCAGCCGCTTTTTTGGTCAATTGGAATACAGTAGAACCTCGCTCTTTCGGACTTCAATCTTTCGGACTAGCATTTCAATTCGGACTCATGGTTCAGCCTTTCGGATTTGTCTGAAAGGCTGAGAAAATACCTCCATCCTTTTCGGACTACATTTAACTTCGGACTCATGCTTCAGCCTTTCGGATTTGTCTGAAAGGCTGAGAAAAATTAAATCGCATTCGGACCAAAGAGCCGAGTTTCGGACTTGTCTGGTTAGGTGAATGTGAATTCGGACTTATAAACTTCGGACTCATGCTTCAGCCTTTCGGATTTGTCTGAAACGCTGAGAAAAATTATTTCGCATTCGGACCGAAGAGCCGAGTTTCGGACTTATAAACTTAGGACATTATTTCAGCCTTTCGGATTTGTCTGAAAGGCTGAAGTGTGAGTTCGGACTCGGCCCTTTCGGACTTTTGACACTTTCGGACAGGGGTCTCCCCCAATTTGTCCGAAAGAGCGAGGTTCTACTGTACATGGTCGTCCATCTACCTGTTCTCTCCCCCAGACACGACCCTCATGTAGAAAGTCATACAAGGGTCTAGTGTGTCTCATTGCGCCAGTTTAGTCCACACAAGCGCGATACAGCCGCCTGAGCCTATGGTGCCTGTCTCCGGTGGAAATTCCAATCTCGCAATTCCACTTGGACCAAATTGGAAGCCTTCAGGCTTGTCTAACTTTTGCATTATGGACATTTTCCAGGCCAAATGGCTAAGAGAAAAAATACGATCCTATCTTACACCCTAAATTAAAGGTCCAATATTCGGTGACCACTCTCAGGCAATATGAGTCACACTGGACGAGTTTTACTACCTGGTTGGTGGAGTCCGACCAATACAGTCAGTCGGCCGGCCTTATTCTCCTGTATCTAAATTACCCCTTTTTTAACACGGACATCTTTTGGTATATACCTTAAGAAATTATCTCACGGCCATTAACCCACCAGACCCGGTTGGGCTCTGAGAAACCCATAACAAATGTGCCCGCGGAACCCGGTAGGGCTCTGAGGCACCGGCAGCTTGAAAGCCTGTAAGCTTGGTGTGCGAGGCGACCGTCCGACGCATGTAAACAACAGCCGGTTGGACCGACGCCGCGCATCTCCGACCACAAGAAGGAGAGGCGTCGCTTGTTCGTGTGTGGGTGTGTGTTATTGTTAAGTAGTGAAAAGTAGTGAAAAGTGGCTGATATCGCCACAAAGTTCTCTCCACGGAAATCGTCATCACAACTGAACCAGTTGACTTAGAGAGCTCTACTCAACGCCATTCTACAGGTACGAAATACATCTACGCTTGGGGATGCGCGGCAATGCGGAAGCAGTCAAAATAACAAAGATACGGTAGCCTAAGTGTAGACGTTTTTCGGCCAAAACCCCCGGGTTCAGGGAAATTATAGAATACAATAGCCGGGGCTGGAGGGTTAAAGAGCCGTTCTTTGACCTGGCTGGACTCAGTCTTCTCCCTAAAGATGGAGCCGGTTTTATCATGGCATGTTTTCGGCTCAGGGCACCCCGAGGGCAATTGCTCCCCTAGTGGTCCCTGGATCAAGTTTTAACAAGGTTAGCCTCTTGATCATATTCTGTAAAACCTTACTTAGCTAAACTGACAGAAAAATGTGTCTTCCTCCTAGCACTCGCCACAGTTCACCGAGTGTCAGAGCTAGCAGCAATGTCTAGTTCTCCCAATTATTTGCACTTCCAGGCATAACACCAAAGTGTAACTGTAGCCACGGCCCCTGCTTTCATAGCGAATAATGAACATGAGGGACACATTTTACTCAATTTACTATTCCTGCGTTGCAACAGGGCACACGGCACCACCCCCTTTGCCCTGATCAGGCATTGCATTCTTACATTAAAGCCACAGGACCGTTGGTTGCTTCACACCTGTGGATCTCTCCAGATGATCAGACTCGCCTCTCGCAGAGACACCTTGACTCCATGATTGTCGATGTAATCCAAACGGCAGAACCCTGGGTAATGGCCAGGGCTCACGATGTCCGGAAATGGACAACTACGGTCCGCTTTCTGAATAATTATTCAATACAGGATATTTCTCAATTGGGAGGTTGGTCTTCTCATAATACAGTAAATCCTCGCTATTTCGGACTAATTGGGGGAACACCTTATACGAAATGTCCGAAAATCCGAGATGTATGAGGTCCGGCTGTGTCCGATCTAAAAGACGACAAAAAAACGACCTGAAAGAAAAAAATCCAACGGGGAAAAAAAAAAAAAAAAAAAATGAAAAGCGCTCAAACTTCACCGTTGATTTATTTTTTTTTCCCCCCCAACTACTCCCTCTCGGGCATAGGCTTTACACTACACTCTACCGCTGAACACGGTGAGGCCCGTGAGGTCTTGCTCCAGTCTAGGGAGTGAGACGTGCGAAGCTTCACGGCTCGAAGCAACTCCATCTCTGAAGCTGCTCCGCCTCTGTGCTTCACAGTCTCATCCCCCAGGCTCGGACCCTCACTCTCAGAACGCCACCTATTGAGCAATTAACTCACTAGGCATTGCCCCCCTGTAGCATATTTTTGAATATGGGAATTTTCATATAATGCTATTTAACCCTTAACCAATGGCGCACGACATATGTCGAGTTAAATAAATATGGACTATGTGGCGGTGCACCACATATGTCGAGTGCCATTTTCAGCACGTAATGTTGCTCTGAGAGAGAGCCGAGCAGTGGGACGTGCGTAGTAACCTCATGACCGCTCCCCACCACCGCCGTGGGTGTACTGAGCTGTATTCCACCCTCCTCCACCTCCTCTCACTCGCTACACAGGGAATTATGTAAGGAAATTACCTTTGTTTTAGGGTTTTTGCACTCGTGTTGCACGATCGTTGAAAGAGAACCAGTGGTCGTACAAGGATGGTTCGGGTGTCATTGGAAAGCTCTGTTTACGCCCTTTCAGGGATAGATACTTGTTTTACGCTCTGGGTCTTTTTTATGCATGAAAATGAGCACGGAAACAACCCTATTTAGGGTAAAAAAAAAAAGCTGGGCGGCACAGTGTAAAAT
This sequence comes from Paralithodes platypus, assembly GCA_032716605.1. Lineage (NCBI taxonomy): Eukaryota > Metazoa > Arthropoda > Malacostraca > Decapoda > Lithodidae > Paralithodes > Paralithodes platypus. Next base: position 94,457,145 of record CM064487.1, on the reverse strand, counting down.
ACCCTACCACCCGCTCTTTGTGTGTTAATCAGGGAACAATGAGGGTATTTATTTGGCATTTCGGTGTGCTGTGGTAATGCACTGATACTAGGTACAGCATAAATTCCATCCCAATAATATCTTCCCATTGACATATTGGGATTCGAACCCGGGTCCATTGGATTACCAGTCCAGTGGCAAGACCACTCCGCCACACCTCCCCTAAATTAAATACGGAAACAGGAACGAACTTCATGCATGTGAATAAATGCGACTCAGAAGAAGGGAAACGTGAACGAACTTTATGCACCCATGACAACGAATAGGCCTAGGCTAGGCTAGGCTATTTTTGGCTAGGCTACCCTATTCATACTTTAGGTTAATATACTATACAGTAATAGCACATATAGTAAGGAATATGAAAATTAAGGAAAAGAACGAACCCAGAATTGCCAATGAAAAGAAAGCTTTGGACATTGATAAGAAAGAAGAAACGTTTGTGGGAAAGACTAAAATTGTTAAAAAAGAATAATGGGTCTAGTATAGAAACTAAAGAAGTGGATTTGGAATGCAGACAAATAAACAATAAAATAAGGTGGGAGTCAAGGAGGGGGGTGAAGGAGAGGGAAAGAGAGATAGCAAGAAATGTGAAGGATAATCCAAAAATATTCTGGAAATATATTCAGGAAAACTTAAGAAGAGTAGGTATCCCAGAACTGATAGGAGACTTGGACAATAAGAATAGAGCAAAAACTGATAAGGAGAAAGCAGAGGTGCTGGGGAAATACTTTGGGGAGGTACTTACAGTGGAGTCGGATGATGCAGTGCCTACTATTCCCATCAAACGGGCACCAGCACTAGAACTAATAGAGTTTTCCCATGCTAAAATTAGGAATGCTATAGGGAAAATGAACACAAGTAAGTCCCCGGGACTGGATGGGATACATCCAAGAATCATAAAGGAAGGAGGTGAGATGTTAGTAGAACCATTAAATTTTTTATTTGAGGTATCTTTTAATACAGGACAAATCCCGATGGACTGGAGAGAGGCAAACATAACAGCTATTTTTAAGAAGGGAAAGATAAATGACCCAGGAAACTATAGACCAGTCAGTTTGACAAGTGTTGTGTGTAAACTAATGGAAACTGTAATTAGAGAAGGAATAATGGAACATATGAAATCAAACCAACTATTCAGTGAGAGACAGTTCGGATTCTTGCCAGGGAGGTCGACGGTATAACAGCTAATTAAGCTGGTAGATGATTGGATGCAAATTCTGGAGGATGGGGATGTTATAGACGTGGTATATTGCGATTTTATGAAGGCCTTCGATAAGGTCCCACATAAAAGGCTAATAGAGAAAATTAGAAGCTATAGTATAGGAGAGAAATGTGTGAAATGGATAGATGCCTTCCTGAAACATCGGAGACAGAGGGTACTGGTGAATGGAATAGGCTCGGGGTGGAGGGAAGTTACAAGTGGGGTACCTCAGGGATCTGTGTTGGGACCACTACTGTTCGTTATGTTTATGAACGACTTGCCTGAAGTTATAACTAATGGAAGTGAGATATACCTTTATGTGGATGACACCAAGCTGTATAGAAGAGTGAGGAGTAAGGAAGATGTGGATTTGCTTCAAGGAGATGTGGAGGGAATGAAGGGATGGTCTGAACATTGGTTAATGCCTTTTCATCCAAAAAAATGCAAATGCATGCGGATTGGGACAAGCAAGACGGACAAGGTGGGATACAGTATGTATGAAGCGATGGAGGAAGTGAATGCAGAAAAGGATATAGAAGTAGTGATAGACAATAAGTTAAATTTCTCAGAACATTTAGCGGAAAAGATAAATAAAGCCAATAGAATTGTAGGGCCGATAAGGAGGACATTCGTGTCAATGGATGAAGAAATCTTCAGGAATCTCTATACAGCGCTGGTTAGGCCGCACCTGGAATATGCGAACCAGGTGTGGGCTCCATATTTATTAGTGGCCCCTCCATCATTGACGAACATGCCTATTACATAAGGCATCCTCTTCAAACACTAATCCGCCGTAGTTTTGAATCTACCGCGCAGAGCATTTAAAAACTGAGGAGCCTTCATCATGAGCGCACGCGACCTCACTCATGGCTTCAGTCATTATGAATTGGGTTCTCACTACGAAAAAACTTCGTAAAAAATAAAAACAAAAAGAAAATAAGAATAACTATCCAATAAGCTTTCTATCATATCGTGGATGTACTTGTGTGGATTTCTGACCAGACGCTGATTCAGGCGTCATTCTTCCTTCTCTGCTCTGCGCTCAGCCCGCCCGGACGTGCCTCCCCACGCTCCGCTGGTTCCGCATTCGTTGCGTCCCTAGTGAGTTTTTTCTCATTTGTTTACTCCAGGATGTATCGAGTAAGGTTAGGATAGGCGTAGCAGGAGTGTCCTGGGCTGGTTGCCCGCAGTGCAGTGTATTTTGGGTCGAGTGTATGGGGCATCTATTTCGGATGTACCCTCGTGGTCACGTTGTGGACATGTGAACTTTTTCACAGTTGAGTTAGTTTGTGATGCAGGCGGCTTTCACTACGCGTTAATTATTGCTGCCTTTTATCTTTCTGATGAGGTAAGCTGTGTTTTCTGACGTTCCCAGCGTATTTTTCTTCACTTAGTGAAGTTTTTTCTGGGTCCCGAGTCAGTCTTCCCTGGGTTGGAAGTTGTTGCTACGGTGGTGTGTTGGCGGTGGTTCCTGTTGTGATATTTCCAGTGTGTGTGTATATTTCAACTGTTATTATGCCGTCTGCCTAGGCCTAGCCAGCCGCTCGTAGCTTTGCCACATGTACTAGTGTTATTATTTATTATTTATAAATATGCCCTACTGTGTCATGTGTATCCGGGTTTTAGTTGTGTATTGGCTAATTCCTCGGACTATAATTGTTTCCTGGTTTAGTTGTGTATTGGCTAATTCCACGGATTATGGTGTGACCTTGGGTTAGCCGTGCGTGGCTATCCTCGTGTCGTGTGTTGTTCAGATGGTATCTGTTCAGGGTGGGTTTCCTTCCGGCGGGTTTTTTCTCGGTTTCATCATGAAAAAATCCTGGCCGAGAGCAGTGTTGGGCCACACGTGGTTGTTAACACTGGCTTGTATCCCCGGCGGGGGGGGTGTCTGTGGCTCTCCAGGACTGCGTCTCTGTGGGTGCCTGGTTTCAGGCCTCCTTTGATTCCCAGCGGGATGGCTGTACCCATCCATATAAAACGGCGTCCTTGTGGACATACGTTTTAGGAGTTTTTTCTACCTGGTTTTACGACAACCACATGAAAAAACCTAGCTGTTGTTTAGGCTTTCCTCCCCGGCGATCTTTTACAAAGAAGCGGGGACAGGAACTTATGGGGTTAACTTTTAAAACTTCTCACCTGGCGGGTGCACCTGGGTAGGGTGAGATGAACGACTTAGGTCTTCCAGTTAGTTAACCGATCCATTATAGTGATACTCTGTGTATCGCTGCCTTTACTATTTACGGCGATTGAAGGTTCAATTAGGTTAAATATCGATTCTCACACCCGGCGGGTGCTCCTAGGTGGAGGAATTAAGGAATTTTACAAAATTCATTTTAACCTATTTAATTTAGTGATACTATCAGGTATCGCCGCCTTCGATCTTACGGCGATCTTTTGGGACAATTCGTTAAACATTAGATCTCGTATCATCCTGCCCTGGGCTATTCTACTATAATAATTCAAGGGCCGGCGTCTTTTTGGGGGGTTGCTTTGTTACAAAATTGAATCTTGAGACAGTCACCTCCTCCGAGAGACTATAAGTGCCATGCTGGACCATTATATCAGAGGGTATTATTCACTTTCTTTAGCAAAAGATTTGTTTAGACTTTACACCCCGCCGCGTAGCGAGATGTGTTAGTTGTGTCTTTGCATCTCGTTACCCGGCGGGTTATTAACACTGGTGTGCGATCATGTTGGATTACCCTTATGAGCATTAATTCCTGGAAATTTTCTTGTTTTTTCCAGAGCTGAGCTCCGGCGGACCAATACAGACCCGGCGGTAGTTTTCACCCACCAGTCTCTGTCATGGCTACCGTGGCCCCAGTTTTTGCCCTGTGCATTACCCCTACTTGTGCTGGTATCCCTATTTTTGCACACACCCTTTGCATAAGGTGTGTTAAATGTCTAGACCGTTCAAGGGGTCTCTGGGTGATGCATAATTGTTCCTTTTGCTCTCAATTAGCTGTTAAAGTCCTTTGTGATAATGATAAGACCGCGGCGGTAGCGTTGAGAGAGGTTCGACAACAAATGTCGGCCTACATTTGGTTCCCAAAAGGGACAGTGTTCAGATGAGGCCGGTCGTAGACCTGTCTTATCTGAATCTTCACATTCACAACGAATCTTTCAGAATGTTAACAGTACACCAAATCAGGCTAACACTTCCGCCGGGAGGTTGGATGTGTTCACTAGACCTGACAGACGCCTATTGGCACGTATCGGTCAACAAAAGATTTCAAAGGTTTTTGGCCTTACGGATCAGGCACCAAAATTTTTTTTTTCAGAGGATGCCGTTCGGTTTGAACCTAGCACCTCGATTATTCACAAAACTAGTCCGGCAAGCCCTGATGCCATTGTTAAAACAAGGGATCAGAGTGTTGTGGTATCTGGACGACTGGCTGGTGGTGGCAGAGACACAACAATTATGCATAAAACATGTCAATATAATTTTAAATCATGTCAAAACTCTAGGCTTCAAGGTAAATCTGGTAAAGTCAAACCTTGTTCCCTCACGAGTAATTCAGTGGATAGGGCTGGTCTGGGACACCGCCGCTCTCACTCTGAGTCAGAGTGTGGACAATCGCAACAGGTTTCGCAGGAAACTGTTCAGGTTTCTTCACAGTCTGACTACGACACGAAGGGTCTGGGAGTCTCTGGTCGGCTCTCTCAACTGGATTCAACTAACTGTCAAGTTGGGCCGGTTGAAAGTAAAACGATTAATATTGGAAGGCAACAAATATTTCCCGCTCTTACCGGCGGGAAAATTATGGCCCATCCCGAAATTAATCCACACCTTGCTAGCGGTCTGGGCGAAGAGGGAAACATTGCACTCAATAATGTCATGGACCTCTCCTCCACCAACGGTATGGGTAGACACGGATGTGTCAGGCACAATAGGTTGGGGATTTCAGTCAAATCAGGGGCACCAGGGTCAGGGGCTTTGGTCCCACTTAGAAATCTCGCACATCAATGTCAAAGAATTACTAGTCCCCTTATATTTCCTTCAGGCTCACGGCCCGGCGTTACGGGACAAGTCGGTGGCCTTCAGAATGGACAATCTGAATGCAGTCCACTGTATTCAGAAACAAGGGTCAACGAGGTCAAGGAAGTTGCTAAACGTGTCAGAAGAGATTTTTGCTCTAGCCAACAGTCTAGATATTTATCTGCACGCTTCTTATCTCCCAGGCGTAGCGAACGTCTGGGCAGACGCTCTATCCCGGCGACAAAGCACGACAGTAGAATGGGAGCTCAAGCAACCCATTTTCAACCTAATGATTGCAGAGCTCTCCCATCCACAAGTGGATCTTTTTGCGTCCGAGGAGACTCACAAACTCCATCTATACCTCACCCGCCGGGCGAAAACGCCGGCAGGGGGGCCAGACGCCCTAGTGACAGACTGGAACAGATGGAGCTCCATCTATCTGTTTCCGCCGCCAGATGCGTCACTAATGTGCCACGTAGTGAACAAACTACGAGATTATCGAGGCTTAGTCTCGCTAATCGCGCCACTGTGGCCGGCGCAGTTGTGGTACCAGCAATTGAAAATGTGGTGCCCGGACCCGGTATCGCTCCCGGTCGGGTATTTCCACTTAGACGCGATTGGCAACCTCGCGACCTCGCTGACTTTTGCATTATGGACATTCAGGAGGCCAAGTGGCTAGCACCATACGGTAGAGATGTGACAAATAAATTACTTAATCAATATACTCAGTCTACAAAACGACAGTATCAATCACATTGGCAAGCCTTTACTTCTTGGATCGTTAGGACAGAACAAACTGTACCCTCAGTGGCATTAGTTTTTAATTATTTAAATTATCTGTTTGAGCAGAAACGTTTATCTGTGGTAACATTAAAAAATCACTTAACTGCGATTAGAGTGCCCTTTTTAGACCTTACAGGTCTCTCCATACCGGTAGCGGAGGAAACAGGTTTTATGAGAGCATGTTTTAAACTCCGCCCACCTCCCCGTCAGCTCATGCCTACTTGGTCTCTGGACAAAGCTTTGTCTTTGCTTCACTCTCGTCTGTACCAAAATACTGCAGACTTTGCATTACTCTTAAAAAAGTCGGTTTTCCTTTTGGCTTTAGCCACCGGAAACAGAGTGTCTGAGCTGGCGGCGATGAGCAACACACCTAATTGTCTTAGGTTTGGTAGACTTAATGAATGTATTTCCATTGCACCCTCCCCAGGTTTTGTAGCCAAGAATGAGCATAGTGCACACGTGTTTTCTGAGTTCACGGTGCCGGCGTTAAAAAGGGGAAAGGTGCATCATAATTTATGTCCAGTACAAGCTCTAACCAAATATTTGAGAGTAGCTCCTCACAACCCCCAAGGTGCTTTATGGGTAGCAAGTACGGGTAAACGCTTACTTAAACGGCGATTAGCCTCTCTTCTGGTAGAAGTCATTAAAGAGAGTAATCCCGGCGTTGTGGGTCGGGCCCACGATTTACGCAAATGGGCAGCCTCTTTACGTTTCCTGAAAAAATTTTCAGTTGAAGACATAGCGTCCACGCAGTTGTGGGCGTCTAATCATACGTTTCTGTCTAGATACTTGTCAGTTGCTCTAGACAAACCTTCCTTTAAGGCAGAGGGTCTAGGCGGCCCTGCAGTCACTTTTGTTTACTTTCATGGGAAAGGGGGGGGGGGGGGGTGCAGTCAGTTGACACAGGACACCCTAGACCCCGCCGGAGTATGAGAGCTGTGATACAATTTAAGGTTAAAATGTGTTATGAAAATTTCTCAGTGAGAAATTGTGCTAGTACAATGTTAAGTACAAAACAACGGTGTTGTTAGAGTAGTTTAGCTGCGAAAGCAATTTAGTTTTAGATTATTGGAGTTCCTTTGCAATTTATCTCCAAGTTTATGTTGGGGTTTATTATGTGCACATGTAAACTTATAACTTGTTATTTTTTGTCACCACTCGTTGAGTGGGGTGCCTTTGTAACTACAGATCTGTGTTCAGAATCTTCAGGGTTACCAATTTTTTGTCAGGCAGGCTTCTTTGAAGCACGCACCTGCCTGAACCCCCTTTTTCTTGTATTTGTTCGGCTACGCCGTTATTTAAATATATTTTCAAAGTAAGAATACTATGTGGTTGTTTTTATTATCTGCTTTTCTAGAGTTATGATATGATTACGAATGTCCCCCTCCAGTCTTAGAAATCAGGCATGTTCGTCAATGATGGAGGGGCCACTAATAAATTATAGGTTTGACTCCTGTAAGGAGATAAAGAAAACCTAATATTTAGTAGTGGCCCCGTAATCATTGACGACTGGGGCCCTCCCGACCGTCCCCTTCCCATTCGTTGATGTATTAAGGATTTTGGTTTACTTGATATGTCAGTGAAGGAAGAATGACGCCTGAATCAGCGTCTGGTCAGAAATCCACACAAGTACATCCACGATATGATAGAAAGCTTATTGGATAGTTATTCTTATTTTCTTTTTGTTTTTATTTTTTACGAAGTTTTTTCATAGTGAGAACCCAATTCATAATGACTGAAGCCATGAGTGAGGTCGCGTGCGCTCATGATGAAGGCTCCTCAGTTTTTAAATGCTCTGCGCGGTAGATTCAAAACTACGGCGGATTAGTGTTTGAAGAGGATGCCTTATGTAATAGGCATGTTCGTCAATGATTACGGGGCCACTACTAAATATTAGGTTTTCTTTATCTCCTTACAGGAGTCAAACCTATAATATGGTAAAGGATATAGAAGCAGTGGAGAAAGTGGAGAGGAGAGCTAGCAAGCTGGTACCAACGTTGAAGAACGCGGACTATGAGCAGAGGTTGAGGACACTGGGACTTCCGACACTGGCATATAGGAGAAAGAGAGGGGATATGATAGACTTTTAAGATAGTGTCAGGAAAGTATGATGAGGATGTGTGTGAAGGTATCTTCTTGATGTGGGAGGGAACAAGAACGAGAGGACACTCTAAGAAAATTTGCAAGGAAAGAAATAGGCTTGAAAAGGCAAAGATCTCATTTTGTGATAAGAGTGGTAAATGAGTGGAACGCACTGCCCCAGTATGTAGTCGATTCCGATTCAGTAAGGAAGTTTGAAAGTAATCTTGATAAAGCATGGGGAAGACAAGATTTGAAGTTTGATTACAAAGCAAAAATACAGAATAGTAAAAATGTTGCGTCTGCTACCGCCGCCGCCAACACCGTGAACGACTGCAGCAGTGCAAGTATAGTACTGGCACTGAGCTGGATACACAGGCCTAGTTTGCCTTTTTCCAGAGGATCTACTGTAAGAAACTGTAAGAAACAATAAGTTCAGTTGATGGTCGAAAAATATGAATCAACACTTACCGCTTCATTGCAGGTCCACCCCTCACCTCACTTCACCTCTCTCCACTTCTCCACCTCACTCCACTTCTCTACCTCACTCTCCTTGACCACCTCACTTCCCTTCTCCATTTCAAGTGATATCGAGGTCACCTTACGCTTTGAGAGGCATGATAACACAGGAATATATGCGGAGGAGGTAACAATCACACAAGATGGCTACCCACTTAAAACATACTGATGCCCGTGACGTCACTTCTCGTCCAGGCGGGTGACAGGTGAGCCCAGCCTGTATATCGGCGCTCCGCCGGATCCCCGTTTTGACGGACATTCACCGGGGATGGGGGTGCGTCATCCGACAATGTCGGAACGATGACGGAAATGTTCGAAACACGGAAGTACGTGTCCGAGAGGTGACGGCGATCCGGCTAGTACGGGTTTCCGACAATTAGAGGTCCGAAATGGCGAGGGGTTACTGTACCTATCTATCACAACATTTGTCTGGAGAGACCTTCGGTTCCATGTACAGTATTGCACTACGTCAATCTCATGATCCATTAGATGGTTTTGGTTACGAGGTCTGGTTCTGCTTTCCTCCTTCGGAATCTCCAAAAGAAAGGAATAGGGGGGGGGGGGAATGTAGAACATGACTAAGTAAGAAGACAAAGGGTTTTCTTCTATAGTGAATAAGTACGAGTTGTATGTACTGAATGAGTCTGGTTCTGCTTTCCTCTTTCGGAATCTCCAAAAGGAATAGGGGGGGGGGGAATGTAGAACATGACTACGTAGACGAAAACAAAGAGTTTTCTTCTATAGTGAATAAGTACGCGTTGTATGTACTGAATGAGTACGAACAAATAGTTCATTTTTATACCAATGCAAGCAAAAAATTCTCTTGCTAATTTTTGCACAGCTCCAGGAGCATTATAGTATGGAAATGTTTTATGACATTAAAGCATCCTTTCATATATATTTTTACATCTTGTTCTCCTCAACACATTTTAAGTTATGACTATTTGTCTATCTTTCCTTCCTTATGAGGCTTCCCAATATACCCGCCTCTTCTTTTCCTAATAATTTTAATTTTACCCGGTGTCAGCCTATCAGTTAATTGGTTCTCTCTGTGTATATTGGGCATCTGATGTCCCACCTCCAGTCGTGATATTCTAGGCTCTTCGTCATTGACGGAGATAACCAATACTAAATTATGGGTTTGATAACCCGAAGGGAAGGAAGGAAGGAAAACCTTCTATTTAGTAGTGGTTCCGTAGTCAATGACGCCAAGGTTCCCACCCACCTTCCCCCTCCCACGCACATGCCCAACTTGATATAACATTTGAGGGAGATAAACACGCTAGAGAATCTGGCATCACACGGAAGGGAAGCATTACGACAACACGGCTAGAGGGCTAAGGCACCGGGCGATTTGAAATGATAGATTCTTCTTTTAAATTATATTTCTAGTGGTATCCATTTTTCAATGATGAGCCCTTGGTAAGATTAAATGGGTATTAACCAAGGATTGTTTTTATGCTATATACGCAACGGTTGTGATAAGAACTCTGGGTATTACCGAATGGGTCCCGGAATCTCAACCTATATACAGTAAACTTCCGTTAATCCGAAGGGCAGCGGACCGGCCCTCGTTTGGATTAGTGGATTTTTCGGATTATCGGACTTTACCCCTATGAACCTGTGTATAACGAAAACATTGAGACATTAGGCCACCCAAATGACACAATGGTGCACACACACATATCATATGTTCATGAAATCACTTCAAAAGTTTACCATTGTCATTGTAGCCTATTAGCTACTTCAAAACATTCAGATTAATGGTCAAAGGAATCTGCTGATATAAACGTCTTCTTCTTCTTCCGTCTACTAGCGAGTTTGTCTTGCTCTTGAAGATCAGATGTGGTTCGGGAAGTAATGCCTTAACAACGGCACTTCCCTGAGAGGTTCTTGTAATTTTCCTTTTGTGATTTTCCTTTTGTGACGTGCTCTGTTATATTATATTGTATTGAAAGCACCCTTGTCTTGTTGTCTTGAAAGCACCCTTGGGACGCTCCGATCACTGAACTATAAATAGTAGCGTATCGGAATGTCCAAAGGTGCGTTTTCAAGCTCAAGACTAATACGTCCAAAGGTGCGTTTTCAAGCTCAAGACTGAATGCGCTTCCAGAAAATGCGGTGCAAGCCAGTAGCGCATCGGAGCGTCCCAAGGATGCGTTCAAGAGCAAAACAAACTCTCTAGCAGACGATGTGGAAGAAGAAGAAGGTGTTTACGTTTATATCAGTAGCTTCCTTTGACCATTAATCTGAATGTTTTGAAGTAGGTAATAGGCTACAATGACAATGGTAAACTTTTAAAGTGAATTCATGAACATATGATATGTGTGTGCTCCATTATGTGTCATTTGAGTGGCCTAATGCCTCAAAAAGGGGACTTTGGGACTTCTTGAAATTCGGACCATCGGGTGAATTCGGATTTGGCCTCAAATTGAAAAATTCGGACTATTGGGAGATTCGAATCATCGGTCGTCGGATTAACGGACTTTTACTGTATAGTATAGGCTCTTCGTCATTGACTATGGAACCACTACTAAATAGAAGGTTTTCCTTCTTTCCCTTCGGGTTGTCAAACCCATAGTCGTGTCTCGATATACACACGTTTTATATACAGTCGGTCCTCCGGTAACGCGCGTTTTGGAAACGCGGATTTGGTGGCACGCGGTAAACTCCAAATATCCAAAATTTTGCTAACACGGTCAACACTTACACCGGGCGCCGAACCTTTACTCCCGACTTTCATCATTTACCGATGCTCATATCTCTGCAAATAAATGGCCTAACCAAGTGTTTATGCATACCGGAGGTAGATATGGTCGTTGTTGAGCATCGGGTGAAGAGTAGAACACACTACATTGTGTAGTTATTGTGCGAGGTGAGAATAATTACCGAAACACACGTATGTTATTGTTTGTTTGGCTATGTCGAGTGAGTGTGTGTGTGTGTGTTGTCGTTGAGTGCAATGCGTGGCTGGGCTATGTCGGCCGCCGAACCATTACTCCCGACTTTCGTCATTTACCGATGCTCATATCTCTGCAACTAAATGGCCTAACCAAGTGTTTATGCATACAAGAGGTAGATATGGTCGTTGCCGTGCGTTGGGTGAAGACTAGAACACTCTACATTGTGTAGTTATTGTGTGAGGTGAGATATATAAGACGGCGAGTTAGGCGGGAATTCCGTACTTCCAAAGTTCCGATTTTTGCCATTTACCGATGCTCATATCTCTGCAAATAAATGGCCTAACCAAGTTTTTATGCATACCAGAGGTAGATATGGTCGTTGCCGTGCGTTGAGTGAAGAGTAGACCATTCTACATTGTGTAGTTATTGTGTGAGGTTAGAAATATAATGGTGGGATTTCAGAGCTTCGATCGAAAAAGTCAGCATTGCTGTGACTCTCTCTCCTTAACTAGCCTAGCCTAAACAAAATATTTATTCAGAGGTAACCGACTGCTGTGACTCTCTCCTTAACTAGCCTAGCCTAAACGAAATATTTATTGAGAGGTAAGAGTTGTTGCAATGGGCAAATCAACTCAATGCACATGTCAAATAACCTTTATAATTGATTTAATTATTATAACATAGGCTTCTATGGAGAAAAAGTGGACTTTGTGGAAATCCCCAAAACACCAAGGTACGTTAACATGTAAACATATGGGTTCGTTAACGCGGTTTTTGCTAGCACGGGAGGTTCCCAGAACACATTAGCAGCGTTACCGGAGGACCGACTGTACACGGATTCGTTTGGACACGGTAACCCCAAAAGTTCCAAAGTCGGCAACAACACAGAAAAGTCGGGATCATACACGGGTGGCGGCCCAAGCCTAGGTATATATACTGTATATATATTATTAAGAATGTTATTAATGCATCAAATGTCTGTCTGTCTATCTATCTAATGTATCTATATCCCTTATACATAAATATAACTATATATATAAATTATTAAGAATGTTATCTTACAGTTTCTTACAGTAGATCCTCTGGAAAAAGGCAAACTAGGCCTGTGTATCCAGCTCAGTACCAGTACTTGCACTGCTGCGGTCGTTCACGGTGTTGGCGGCGGCGGTAGCAGACGCAACATTTTTACTATTCTGTATTTTTGCTTTATAATCAAACTTCAAATCTTGTCTTCCCCATGCTTTATCAAGATTACTTTCAAACTCACTTATTGATTCGGAATAGACTACATACTGGGGCAGTGCGTTCCACTCATTTACCACTCAATCACAAAATGAGTTCTTTGCCTTTTCAAGCCTATTTCTTTCTTTGTACATTTTCTTAGAGTGTCCTCTCGTTCTTGTTCCCTCCCGCATCAAGAAGATACCTTCACACACATCCTCATCATACTTTCCTGACACTATCTTAAAAGTCTCTATCATATCCCCTCTCTTTCTCCTATATGCCAGTGTCGGAAGCCCCAGTGTCCTCAACCTCTGCTCATAGCCCTCGTTCTTCAACGTTGGTACCAGCTTGCTAGCTCTCCTCTGCACTTTCTCCACTGCTTCTATATCCTTTACCATATATGGAGCCCACACCTGGTTCGCATATTCCAGGTGCGGCCTAACCAGCGCTGTATAGAGATTCCTGAAGATTTCTTCATCAAGGGACACAAATGTCCTCCTTATCAGCCCTACAATTCTATTGGCTTTGTTTATCTTTTCCGCTAAATATTCTGAGAAATTTAACTTATTGTCTATCACTACTCCTATATCCTTTTCTGCATTCACTTCCTCCATCGCTTCATACATACTGTATCCTACCTTGTCTATCTTGCTTGTCCCAATCCGCATGTACTTGCATTTTTTTTGGATGAAAAGGCATTAACCAATGCTCAGACCATCCCTTCATGCCCTCCACATCTCCTTGAAGCAAACCCACATCTTCCTTACTCTTCACTCTTCTATACAGCTTAGTGTCATCCGCATACAGGTATACCTCACTTCCATTAGTTATAACTTCAGGTAAGTCGTTGATAAATATAACGAACAGTAGTGGTCCCAACACAGATCCCTGAGGTACCCCACTTGTTGTAATTTCCCTCCACCCCGAGCCTATTCCATTCACCAGTACCCTCTGTCTCCGATCTTTCAGGAAGGCTTCTATCCATTTCACACATTTCTCCCCTATATTATAGCTTCTAACTTTCTCTATTAACCTTTTATGTGGGACCTTATCGAAGGCCTTCATAAAATCGCAATATACCACGTCTATTACATCACCATCTTCTAGAATTTGCATCCAATCATCTACCACCTTAATTAGCTGTAGTACCGTCGACCTCCCCGGCAAGAATCCGAACTGTCTCCCACTGAAAAGTTGGTTTGACTTCATATGCTCCATTATTCCTTCTCTAATTACCGTTTCCATTAGTTTACACACAAAACTTGTCAAACTGACTGGTCTATAATTCCCTGGGTCATTTCTCTTTCCCTTCTTAAATATATCTGTTATGTTCGCCTCTCTCCAGTCCATCGGGATTTGTCCTGTATTAAACGATACCTCAAATAACATTTTCAATGGCTCTACTAACATCTCACCTCCTTCCTTTATGATTCTTGGGTGTATCCCATCCGGTCCCGGGGACTTACTTCTGTTCATTTTTTCTATAGCCCTTCTTATTCTAGCATGGGAAAACTCTACTAGTTCTAGTGCTGGTGCCTGTTTGATGGGAATAGTAGGCACTGCATCATCCGACTCCACTGTTAGTACCCCCCCAAAGTACTTCCCCAGCACCTCTGCTTTCTCCTTATCAGTCTCCGCTCTACCCCCATCATGCAACCCCCCTACCAGCTCTGGGATCCCTACTCTTCTTGTTAACTTTTCCTGAATATACTTCCAGAATATTTTTGGATTATCCTTCACATTTCTAGCAATCTCTCTCTCCCTCTCCTTCACCCCCCTCCTTGTCTCCCACCTTATTTTATTGTTTATTTGTCTGCGTTCAGTTATTTATGCATCAAATGTTTCTTGTTTCTTGTAAAGGGCGAAACTCGGACGTGAAGACACGCCCGCCACAGCCCTCCTCCAAAAATGCAGTGGAGGAACCTGGGGGGCTCAGTGGCGGACCAAACGGCCCGTCGTCTTCAAGAAGCTGCGGAGGAGGCGTACCACACGTCTTACGTCGTCTAATCCAGGTACCACCAAGGATGACACCCAAGTTGAAATCAGTGACACCCAGGCACCGCATACGGTCGAGCAGGATAGTTCTGTGCGAGTGAAACCTAGGACACTCCAAAATGTAGTGGGCAATCGTCTCAGGCCGGGAGCACCAACGACACACTGGGCGATCGGCAAGCCCCAGCCGGTGGAGGTGAGCAGAGAGCGTAGTGTGACCAATCCTAATCCTCGTCAGTTCCACATCCAGGTCGCGGTGAGGGTGCCTGGCCCAGGGTTGGGGTTCAGCGTCTGTCCTGTAGGAGCCAATGGTAGTAGCCGCCAATGCAGGTCTTCATTCCAGCGGGCAAGACAGACTGTCCTAATCCAGGCAACGTGGGTCCGTAAGTCCTCTTCCAGATGTTCGACCGGTGCCAAAGTGTGAGCCATGTCAGCAGCCATGTCTGCCAAGACATTCCCCCTGATGTCAGAGTGGGACGGGATCCATTGGATGACAATCCTCCAACCATTGTCAGTGAGCCGCAGGAGAGAAGACTTGATCCTGTAGGCAAGGGTTGTTGCAGAAAGCAGGCGATCCGACAGGAGTAGATGCACAGCAGACTGTGAATCCGTGTAGATGACCACGTTCTGAGGCGGGAGGCTCAAGACGATAAAGAGGAGGGCACGGTAGATCGCATACAACTCTGCTGCCAGGATATGGTGATAGCCGAACAACCTCCATGTCTGACACAAGGACAAATCTTCGTAGAAGGCTGCTGCAGTGGAAGAGGCCGGCGGCTTGAATGACCCATCAGTGAAGATGTGGAAGAAACCCCGGTAGTGTGTTGCGTCCAGCTCCTGAAAGTACATCTTGGCCACTACCACATCCATCGACTTCTTGAATCCCCGACGGAACGATGCGTTGAGATGAGATGAGAGCGAAGTCCATGGTGGCACCGTGGAGACCGGCGGGACTGGAGCACACTGAGGGGGGGCCATGTTGAGACGTCGGTAATGCTGTAGGCCGCAGACCAGGAACGGTTGTCGGCGCTTCACTGGCCACCGAGGATCATTGATGGGCACACCCGCCGTTGAATGTAGGCGGCACAGGGGGTGTTGTACCAGGAGCCGTGCAACCCTGGACATCCACCTGCAATCTACCATCACACGGTCCCATTACAAGGGCAGGACGCCAGACTCCGCTTCCAGAGACACTACTGGGGAGGAGCAGAGATCCCCCAGCGCTATGCGAATGGCCGCATTGTGGATAGTGTCAAGGCGCCGCAGTACCGACTTTGAAGCAGATCCATATATCGTACAACCATACCTCAGCTTGCTGCGTATGAAAACTTCATACAATTGTAAGAGGACATCGCGAGAAGCACCCCATTTGGATCCAGTGATGCACTTCATATGATTAAGTCTCTTCAAACAGGAAGTTCTTAAGTAGTCGATATGGTCCTTCCATGTGAGGATGGGGCCATCCAAATGCATCCCCCAAAAGACATGTCTGGTTCGGAAGGGCAGGGGCTCTCCATGCAGCAACACCGTCGGCACACCCGGTAGACCTTTCTTCTGCGTAAAGCACATCAATGCGCTCTTCCTGGAGTTCAATGCCATCCCCCAGTCTGATGCCCAAGTGAGGAAACCATCCACTGCAGCCTGAAGACGCGACTGAGCTTGGGGGAGGGAGTCTGCAGCACATGTGATGGTGATATCTTCTGCGTAAACCATAACTGTTGCGTCAGCAAACTGGGGGAAGTCGGACAACAGTGCATTGTATAGTGGTGGGCTCAGACCAGAACCTTGCGGCACGCCACTGTGGGTGGGGACTGGCCTGGACTGCGCAGCCCCCACAGACACTGAGAATACCCTCCCCATCAGGAAGCTGCATAGCCAAGCAAGCACATTACCCGTGATCCCCATGCCACACAGCTTGTAGAGGATACCCGTATGGGACGCAGCATTAAAAGCACTCTCTATGTCAATAAACGCCACCAGCAAGACCTGCTTCCGACGGTACGTGTCTTGGATGAGGAATTCCAGCTGAAGGAGGACGTCGTTCGTACCCCTACCTGGGCGAAATCCACAAAAAGCATTATTCAGGAGGCAGTGAGTCTCGAGCCACCAAGTAAGGCGTGTGCAGACCATCTTCTCCATGAGTTTCCCAACACAAGACAGTAGACTGATGCCCCTCCGAGACGACGGTAGTGATGGGTCCCTGCCAGGCTTCGGAAATGGGAGGAGCATCGCATGCTTCCAGGGGTGCGGGAAAACGCTCATTTGCCAGCTGTCGTTGTAAAGCTGTAGAAGAACCTGTTGGGCCCCTAACAGGAGGTGGCGGAGCATTTCATAAGCCACGTTGTCCAGTCCTACAGCCTTGCCCTTGGGAAGAGATGATACCGCACGGGAGAACTCCTGGGTAGTGAAGGGGGCCGCCAACCCACCAGGCGCTGGGGTGTCCGTATGTTGGGCAATAACTGACTCCAGGTGCTCCGAAGAGGGCAAGGGCGCCGGCACACCAAACTTATTTTTGAAGTAGGCAGCCAGACAGTTGGCTTGTATTTGGCTGTCACTGATATAGACCCCATCAACTGTCAGGGGTTGAGACAGGTTGATATTGCCCCTGTTCATCGTTGAGCCCACAAAGGACAAGGTCGAGCAAAATGCGGTCCAGGCGAGTCTCTTCGCAGCCAAAAATACCTTTGTACAGCGGGCATCCGCCTTCCTGTAGGCTAATTTCTTTGCTGTGCAGGGGCGATGCCTCCATGCTCTCCAAGCACGGCGGAGATCCAGGACAGCCTCCCTACAGCGCTGGGACCACCAAGGTAAAACAGGCCCCTTAAACCCCCTTGGTCGTGACACCTGGAACGCCTTCTTGCCCGCGGTCACCAACGCCTCAGAGACAGTTGTTGCAGTATCACCAATACCAGTAGCAGATGACGAGGAATCCCCAGAGAAGACAGGATTGAACTTAGACCAACGCTCCTCCTCAAACCTCCAACGTGGGCGTGCCAGCTGACAGTCACCGGAAGATGGCCGCTGCCCATGTAAGGTCCGGTAGACACTGATGCACCAGATAAGGACCCGGTCCCAAAGCAGAGGTCCAATGTAGAGTGGGCGGTGGTGTGTGGATCAATCCGGGTGGGGAGGCCAGGCGGCGTCAGGAGGGTGAGATCAGGGCTTTCCAGGAGGACGTCGAACAGGGAATTACCTGTAGAGTTGTGTGAAGTGCGAGGGAGGCCTGGTTCCCAGTAACGATGGTGTGTGTTGAAGTCTCCGAGGATGACATATGGTGGAGGGAGCTGGCTGATGTAGTGCTCTTCCTTAGTGACACTCTTGCAGGGATTATAGCACAAAAGGAAGGTGACCCACCCATTATCAACCACCACCTTCATCGCCAATACCTCCAAAAACCCAGCATCATAATTCTGGAGATTAAGAGGCATAGAGGGGATCTTATCCTTAACCCCTGTCAAACGGGGATATTTGTAATTTCTACTACCTGGCGGGCGGGCATATGTACCCTAAATGAGCTTCATTCCATGCTCTTTTTCATGCATAAACAAGAGCCAGAGCGTAATACAATTATGTATCCGTGAAAGGGCGATAATAGAGCTTTCTAATGACACCTGAATCATCTTTGTACGACCACGGGTTCGCTTGCAACGATGTTGCAACACGAGGGCAAAAACCCTAAAATACGGTAATTTCCTCAGGATATCCTTGGCCTCGAGAGGCCGGAGATGTGGAGGGGTGTGGTGAGGCTCCCAGTTGCCTCACTCGGCCCATGCCGAGCGGTCAGAGCCCGGCTGCCGTCCTCCGAACGCGTGGACTCTCTCTCAGAGCCGATAATGTGCTCAAAATCCCGCCCGAATATTGTCGGGACCCACTGGTTAGGCCATGGTTCTCTCACCCGACAATTGTCGGGACCCGCGGCTTGAGTGTTAATAAACAACACCAGTCCACCCCCACGCCCATTTCTGTCGGCACGCGTAGAGTTGTATCCAGGGAGACGAACCGACAAGGAAGGAGTAAGCTAAGTCTCGCAGACCCCAACAATAGCCGGCGATACTCGAGAGATCGTCATACGGAAATCTTGCGTCTTGCGTAATAATGAACGGGCATTCCAAAAGAAGAGCTGGGTATGGGAGGAAGGCGCCATCAGGATGATAATAGGGAGAACAACCTGGGGACGAGACAAATGCAGATATCCAAGAAAGGCAGGCCATTTTGAAAGAGTTGAAGAAAGTCTGTGAAGAGCAGTATATATGTGTCACCAGGTGGGTGCAGGGCAGACGAGGGGTGCTGTATTGATGTCGGTGGTGTAGTCACAGTGGGCCCGTCCGCTACTGGAGACGGGGGGGGGCTCACCCCGTGCATAGGGGTCCGAGCAACTGGGAGGACGATGGCAGGAGCGGTGGCAGGTGGAGAGACATCCGAGGGTCGTTGATCCAAGAGGCGAGGGCGTCGGCGTGGACTGGAACGAGGTGAGAGATGCGGGACCGGAGTGCTGGGGCGATGGAAAACCATATCCGCATCGGACGTCGGGTGAGCAGACACAGTTATCCGCTCCTCAACCGTCTGAGACACATCCTCGAGATCACCAACATCCATCTGATCCCCCAGGGCAGCATAGAGATTGTCGGATGCCACCATCGCATAGGACACACCTCCAACCACATGCCGAGACGCAGGGCGGGCCATTGATGGAGTAGAGGCAGCAGGCATAGAGTCAGTAACAGGCCAAGTGGTACACTTCAGAGGGTTGTGGAGCCACAGCCTATCATCCACTACCAACAAGTTACATTTTTTTTTTCTTGTGATTGAGGGAGGCAAAAGGAAGAACTGCCTATAGCGAGTGCCTCCCCCATAGTTGAAAGAGTGACAGGGCCAAAATCAAGGGACGTTCGAGCCAAAATTTACCATCTCTATCTTCTGCGTGGATGTCAAACGCCTTCCGATACTCAGGGCAAGACCGAGACGTTACCCTATGAGGCCCCCCACAGAAGTAACAGAAAGGGTCATTAGTGCAGATGCTGGTATCTTCGTGCGTCATCCGATGGTAGCCACTACAGTTAGCACAGCGCACCTTATTTTTACAGGACAGCGCACCATGAGCAAAGGCAAAACATTTATAGCACCTGAGCATCGGGAAAATGTACTGGGACACAGGGTAGCTAACGTGTCCCAATAGCATTTTGGCGGGGAGAGGGCCTAAAAACTGTAGCCTCACAACCGCCGACGTTGTACCACTACCAGGTCTATCCGCATCACCTGGCCAAGGCCTATCCACATTAGCTGGAGGTCGTCGGGGCAAATGCGTCACACTCACAAGTTTAGTTGGCCTGCCGTGGAACACAGACAAAGATTTCATAAATTCCTCATCTGTAATGGTAGAGCACACTGGGCCAATCTTCCCCCACGTATACCTCTCATCCCCAGGGGTAATAGTTTTCCAGCACTTCACAGTCCAGTCCCCGAATTTAGTCATGAGTTCAGGGGGGCTAGGCAACTTATTCACAGCTGTATCCAGAATACTAACACACAGGGCCTCTCCCCGACCCACCACATTACATCACCATCTTTTACATATTTAGCAAATGGAGAGGTATTTATTGCCTTAGTCACCTTCTGGGGAAGATCAAAGATTGTAGCTTGCGGAACAGAGGAAATTAAATACGTCACCCGATGAGGAGAGTCCACCAAAGTATCAGCAGGGGCACTCGCACACAGTATCTTTTCTGATCGTCGGGCACTGTCCTGGCGTAGGTCATCAAGGGACAGAGAAGCCGCCCTCCTCCGTTTCTGTGACTGGCGCAGCTGCATACCCTCATCGCCCACAGCTAGACAGGCACCAGAGGTCCCGGCCATTGACACACCCTCATCGCCCACAGCTAGACGGGCACCAGAGGTCCCGGCCATTGACACACCCTCATCGCCCACAGCTAGACGGGCACCAGAGGTCCCGGCCATTGACACAGCTGATACACTCCCACCGCTAGCCATGGCACACTTTCGGAAAGTTCACCAACGTTATTTGTCCTATAAACAAAATAAACTTAGTCCAGAGCCGCATATCACACCGTTTCACTGATGATACGGGGTGGGGAGTGGTTGCTATGGAAACTCGCCTGGTGGGGTGTCCGCGGCTTGGGCATGACACCACGGACATCTCGGAATTTTCCGATATGTTCAGAGCTGTGAGGTGGCCTATCCGACAGACCACATGGGCCCTAAGAGTTTTACCCCTTAGATCTCGGATTTTCCGAGATACAGTCAATCCTCCGGTAACGCAGCTAATGTGTTCTGGCAACGTTCCGTGTTACCAAAAAACGTGTTAACGAACCCATATGTTTACATGTTAAAGGTACCTTGGTGTTCTGGGGGCTTCCACAAAGTCCACTTTTTCTCCATAGAAGCCTATGTTATAATAATAAATTCAATTATAAAGGTTAGGTTATATGTGATTTGCATGCATAAACTTAAAATGAGGTGCATTGGGTTGATTTGCCAATTGCAACAACTCTTACCTCTGAGTAAATATTTTGTTTAGTTAAGGAGGGAGGGAGAGAGAGAGAGAGAGTTATTTTGCCTTTATATTGTCTTTGTCCAAGTTTTGGTTTGTTTAGTTTGCAAGTATTACATTTTAATGTATATGTTTAGGCAAGGGAATTTGTTGCCTAAAAAATTATATTTTAGTTCTATTATATGTAGCCTACTGTTATTATAGACCGTTGTTTCTCATATTCTATTAATGTTGAGTGGATAGAGATTTAGGCAAAATACTAGATAATATTATATTATTTTATTTGTGCTGTAGTTAAATAAGAGGCTTACTTGAGGAAGATTTGGCACCCCCCTTCCAGTGGCGCCCAGGGCATGTGACCTGCCTGCCCCACCCTAGATACGCCACTGCGCGAAACCATGTATACGCGGAAGGGGGCCGGTACGACCTAGGTGCGAATACTGGGAGTGCACTGTATATTTATAATATGTTTTGAGAGTGCAAGATGCATAAATAAATATTAATTTAAAATGTTCATACTTGTGCTATTGCTGTCAGGTATTTTCCACATGTAGAGGTTGAAGTCGTCAGAGCCAGAGAGAACAAACTGATCATTGTCACCAGCAAAACAACAACTCTTCATGGTGCACGAGTTATAATAGTGTTGGGCGTCAAACTGCAGGGAAAGAAACACACAAATGTTGGTATTAACTATTTCATGCATAAGTAACTTTAAACCCTATAAATCAGATGTACAGTAATATTATATTTCATTCTGACTACCTTCGGATAATCTACAGTAGTTAAACTTAATAAAGATTACAGTACAGTACTGTACTGCACTAATAAAAATAATACAAGCAAATAAAACTTTTAACAAGTATACTTTCGCTTCCATATTTTTCTCCCTAATTTGTATATATTTCCTGCAAACAACACTAGTACCATAGTAGTGATAAAAATGTGATGACCAGACTACTTAGTCCAAAAATAGGACAGTATAGATGGGTGATGAACAATACTGTAAATGGATAAAACACAGAAATCGTACCAGACAAACAGGCTTGGTGTTATGAGTGTTGTAGAGGACGGGAGGGAGGCGTCGTCTGAGAGCAATGATCTGACTACCACTTCTGTTAAACCGAGCACAGATGGATGACTGGGCACACCGCTTCTCTCCATAACGTACTACAGCTCTAGGGAATAGGAAAAACACTCAAGTCAAGCCGGTATCACACAAGCGATTTCTTTCCTTCAAAATGTTATCATCATTGGTCTGGTAGCTTATGAGGTTAATATCATTATGCTCTGACAGTTTATGAGGTTAACTTTATAAGTACAGTAAAACTCCGTCCAACCGGACTAATGGGGGGGAAACCCTGTCCGGATCTGCCAAAAATCCGGATCTGGCGGGGTCCGAATAGGTCCCATAGGAACCGGACAATACCGGATGTCAGAGATAATTATGTCCGGTTCTCTAACTCGGACTACTCCAGATGTCAGAGATAATGATGTCTAGATTGCTAACTTTGTACTGTCCAGTACCTTCCTAATCTAAATAAACTGGATCTGAAAAAAGAAATTAGAGTAATGTACAGTAGCCCAACTAAGTTTTGCAACAAAATATTAGGTATGTGGCACCTTTCTAGTTTGTACTCCCGTCCCAAGCCTGTGTGGTCGTGTCTAGCAGAGACCGTGCAGGTGTCTAGGCAGGCGCCACAACCTGAGCTACCATAGCCAGGGCACACAGACACAGTACTCGCACACGGTGGACGCTACATAGTATTATGTCAATATTGCTATCATTATTTGTTTGTATAATAATAGAAGGTTCTCTCTCTCTCTTTCTTTCTCACTCTCACTCTCTCTGTCTTAGAGGCTAATACCAATCGATTTTCACGCTACACTCTTTGTAGATTAATTAGCACACACACACACACTCACTCGCACTCAAACAGAAGGCAAAGTTCAGTGTTATAAACCCACATTCTACACTGAATTCCTTGATAATGAAATGAGATGTAAATAATTTGTTCTTTTATCTAATTAACACTCTTTAGATAATATGTTATAATCTGCATCATTTTGCAGTGCTGGGTTATACGAGTTGTTTTATTTGCAACATCTGCATCAGGTAATATTATTAATGATAAGAACGTGTATTAATATACAGAGAAAGTTCTTACTGTTTATACGAGATACTATTAGAATACAGTATATATAATTATCGTTACCGTATCATGATCTTAGAATCTAACTCCGATGAAATTCTGTCTTCTATGGAAATATATGGGATTATAACTAAACATTTAGTTTATATAATTTAAGTTCTATAATACAGAATCTTACACACACACACACGACACGAGACACAGTGGGAGAGGAAGCGGTCCACAGGCTCCAGCTGATTTCTACTTACGTACATGGTTGCAGGCGGGAGTGAGCTATAATCTATTCTCTTATTCATATGTCAAGGGTCATATGTCATAGAGAAATTTGAGTGCGTAGTGTGCAAAGGCGAGCTTGTGTTAAGTGATGATCCTGTGGCTGTGAATTTTGGAAATGAGTCTTTGGAGCTGGTGAACAAGTTTTGTTACCTAGGAGATACCATCTCTGCCGGTGGTGGGGCCGAGGCTGCCACTGTTGCTAGAATTAGGTGTGGCTGGGGGAAGTTCAGAGAATTGATGCCAATCCTGACCATGAAAAGAATGCCTCTCCCCCTGAAGGGAAAGGTGTATGCCTCATGTGTTAGAAGTGCAATGACGTATGCCTCAGAAACATGGGCCGTTAAAGTAGAGGATGTCAACAGAATGGAGCGTAATGAGATGAGAATGGTGAGATGGATGTGTGGGGCCAGGCTACAGGATAGAATAACAAATGTTGAGCTGAGGAGACGTTTAGGTATAAAGAGTATTAGCGAGGTGATGCGTACAAGTAGACTGGGATGGTATGGACATGTGGAGAGAATGGATGAACAAAATTGGGTGACAAAATGCAGGTCTGTGATTGTGGAGGGAGCTGCACCAAGGGGTGGACCGAGGAAGACCTGGGATCGGACTATACGCGCCGATCTCAAATCCAAGAACTTGACAAGTGAAGCAGCCCTTAACAGGGTTGCCTGGAACGCCGCCATTAGGACAAGAGACTGAAACTGCACTTATGTGTGGAACACTCAGTCTTAAAATGTTATGTATGTATGTATGTACTCCAGGGATAAGGTTGGTGATAAAAATCAAGTAAACTTCGGCTGGCAAGTGGTAAATTATTGACTAATAATAGAGGGTGAGAGTGAATCATCGGAAGAGGTCGCACAATATTGTTGTTTCGGCGCGGGAAATTCTCGGCTCAGTATGGTGAGTAAAAGTATATGCCATATGTAAGTGTATTACCCACACAAGAGGCAAGATATTTGGATCAGCTACAAGAGGAAATAGGTGGGGAAGATGGTTAATGAAGGTGACGCGGGGGCTGAGGAAGAGAGGGGTGATAAAGGCGGGAGTGACGAATCGGAGGGAGAGCCGGATTTTCCCGGTTTCCAGAAATCATGGACGGCAGAGGAAACTGGAAAATTTTGCTACATGTTATTGAACAAAATCAAGAACTTGGAGGACCGAGTGACCGGCTTGGAGACAGTTAAGAAGGAAATTGTTACAGAGAATGGTGAGTTGAAGAACAGGTTGGAGTTAGTGGAGAGAGAAAAGGCAGAGATAATGACTAGGCTAGACACCAGTATCTTGGAAGGTAAAAATGCTTGGGGCATGACTAGAGACCAAGTGGTAAAAGATTTAGACAGTGTAAGGATGGCAAACAGTGACGAATTCAGGAAGATAATGGATGAAGAGAAACAGCAAGATGTTAGGATAAAGGACCAGGTAAAAAGAATGGTTAAGCAAGGCATTCACGAAAACTCTCAGGCCCTCCAGGAAGAAAGTCGTAGGGCTAACTGCCTCATAATATCAGGTGTGGAAGAAAAGGAGGAACTAGACTGGAAAAAAAGAAGAGAGAAGGATGAAGGTCGCATCAACAAGATTCTGGAATCTATTAAGGATGAGGAGGACAACTGGAAGGAGGAAATATCAGACATGTTTAGGCTGGGAAAATACACAAAGGAATACAATAGACTGGTAAAAATCGAATTTAAGTCAAGAAAGACATGTGATGAAATCATAGCAGTAGCAGCTAGGCTAAAAGAGTTAGGTGGTATGGATAAAATCTACATTAGGCGTGACATACCAGAAGAAGAGAGAAAGAAGGAGGCTGAACTAAGAAAAACCGCCAAAGAGGAAAATAGCAAGAGGACAGAACAAGAAAAGAATAAGTTTTTTTACTGAGTGAGAAATGGGAAGATTACGAAACTTCCGGTAAAGAGAAACTAAAAGAAAAAGAGGGTAGGGTACAGACTGCCGCAGATAAGGCACATGAATCAGGAAAAGGGGGACTGGAAAGTATAAGGATTCTATATAGCAATGTCGATGGGCTAATCTCTAAGAAATTAGAACTATCAGACTTACTCAATACTAAGAAACCAGAAATAGTATGTCTCACTGAGACAAAACTAAGAGAGGAACTTTATATAAATCTGCTAGGATGGTCTGAATACAAGATTGGAGGAGGGACAGAAAACTTTGACATGGAGGTGGAGTGTGCATCCTTACTAGGAAAGATTTGATTGTGTCTGAGATAAAACTAGAAACTTCAACAGCAGAAGTTTTAGCACTAGAAATTGGTGGAAACTAAAAAATAGTAGTGATAGTAGCGTATGTACCTCCCAAGACGAAGACATGGAGTAAGGAGGAGCATAGCCTAATGCGTAAGGAAACAATTAGTGTGCTAGAAAATATCTTAGCTTCAAAGGATGAAATAGTCATGTGTGGGGACTTTAACTGCAAGGAAGTAAATTGGGAAGAACTTGAACCCGGAACAGGAGAGGAAAGTTGGGGCTATGAATTTTTAAGTATGGCCATGGAAAATTCTATATACCAACATGTAAAAGAGAAAACAAGAATAAGGGGAAGTAATCAACCAGCTAGATTGGACCTTCTCTTCACAAGAAGGGAGGAGGTTCAAAGTATTCAGTACCTATGCCCACTAGGAAAAAGCGACCATGCAGTTCTCGACATAGACCTACTATTGAAGCATAAACTACCCAAGGAAAGGGAAAAGCACAAGGAAAATCACTGGATGTATTCCAGAACCGATTTCGCAGGACTACGGGATTTTTTCAAGTCACAAAATTGGGATCAAGTGTTATCTGAAAGTGAGGTAGACAAAAAACTCAAGGCATTCATGGAGATATATGATACTGGTATAAAAACTTTTGTCCCAAAGTACATTAATAACAGAAAAAAGGAAATCGCAAAGAATGGTTTAATCGCGAATGTAGGCAAGCGCGGAAGCAAAAAACAAAGCCTGGAAAAAGATGAGAAACTGGGATTCAGAAGAAAACAGGCAAAAGTATAAAGAGGAGAGAATATAGGTTTGACTCCTGCAAGGAGATTAAGAAAACCTAATATTTAGTAGTGGCCCCGTAATCATTGACGATTATGCCTATTACATAAGGCACCCTCTTCAAACACTCGTCCGCCGTAGTTTTGAATCTACCGCACAGAGCATAACAAATTTGAGGAGCCTTCATCATGAGCGCACGCAACCTCACTCATGGTTCTGTCATTATGAAATTGGGTTCTCACTACGAAAAAACTTCGTAACAAATATAAAACAAAAAGAAAATAAGAATAACTATTCATAAGCTTTCCATATACTCGTGGATGTACTTGTGTGGATCTTGACCAGACGCTGACTCAGGCGTCATTCTTCCTTCACTGACATATCAAGTATACCAAAATCCTTAATACATCAACGAATGGGAAGGGGATGGTCGGGAGGGCCCCAGTCGTCAATGATTACGGGGCCACTACTAAATATTAGGTTTTCTTAATCTCCTTGCAGGAGTCAAACCTATAATTTAATAATGGCCCCTCCATCATTGACGATTATGCCTGATATCTAAGACTGGAGGGGAACATTCGTAATCATATCATAACTCTAGCAAAGGCAGATAATCAAACAACCACATAGTATTCTTACTTTGTAAAAAATATATATTTGGTGCATAAACTTTATACAACACAACTACTGTATACAAAAAGGGGTACAAGCAGGAGCGTGCTTCAAAGAAGCCTGCTTGATAAAAAGGGGTTAACTTTGAGATTCTGCGAACAGATCTGCCAGTTAATAAGGCACCCCACTTAAATTAAGTGGTGAAAAATAAAAATTTATAAGTTTACATGTGCACATATAAACCCCATAAGATTAGTGGATATACTTTGCAAAATATAACCCATGCTTAAATTAGATTGCTTCTCAGCCCAAAAACTACTTACTGTACAACTACACTGTTGTTTGTACTAAAATTGTACTAGCACAATTTCCTGTAATGAATAGTACAGAGAAATTTAAGTATCACAACACCCATCAACAGTATCACAGCTCTCATATTCTGGCAGGGTCTAGGGTGTCCTATGTTACACTGACTGCCCCCCCCCCCCTTTTCTTGAAATTAAACAAAAGTGACTTAGGGGCCACCTAGACCCTAAAGTTGCCTTAAAGCTATACATGGCAAGGAAGGTTTGTCTAGAGCTACTGAGAGGTAACGAGTCAAAAACGTATGATTAGAGGCCCACAACTGTGTGGACGTAATATCTTCAACAGAAAAATTCTTAAGGAAACGTAACGAAGCCGCCCACTTGCGTAAATCGTGGGCCCTACCCACAACGCCGGGATTACTCTCTTTAACCCTCCAGCCCCGGGGACTATAGCTCGCGACTGTGCTGCGGTACCGGGTGTTTTGACGATCTTTGGGCTATGTTAACTCCTCTGTAATTCAATGAATATGGCATGTAATGTTATGAATAAAAAAAGAAAAATGTTCCACAAACCTTCCTCTGTAGAATGGCGTTGAGTAGAGGTCTCTAGCCCCTCTGGTTGCATAATGGTGAGCGCGGGAAGACGAGTTCTTTTCGGCGGCAAATTTTTCCCGCGTTCGGATGCGTCGCCCCGGCCACGGCTACGACGCACCTAGCCGCTCGTCGCGCCAAAGTGTTTATCTCCCTTAGACGATTTTAGTGTTTGATATTGAGAATGTGATGTTTATTTAATATTTTTATAGTTATTTTGAGGCCAATTATATAAAGTATGTTTATTAGGGTATCACTGTCACTAATATTGCTCATTTTCACTCGATACCATACATTTTATTAGTAATTGAGGTAGGTTATTGTTATATTAGGCACTGATTATTAGTTATTACAGGTGTTTATTATACTTTGGCCATCAAGTATTGTGTCTTGTGTCACTTTCAGTTTGATAAATATGCTTTAGAGTGTCACTGTCACTGATAATGCTAATTTTCACTCGATACCGTACATTTTATTAGTAATTGAGGTAGGTTATTGTTATATTAGGCACTGATTATTCATTATCACAGGTGTTTATTATACTTTGGCCATCAAGTATTGTGTCTTGTGTCACTTTCACTTTGATAAATATGCTTTAGAGTGTCACTCACTGATAATGCTCATTTTCACTCGATACCGTACATTTTATTAGTAATTGAGGTAGGTTATTGTTATATTAGGCACTGATTATTCGTTATCACAGGTGTTTATTATACTTTGGCCATCAAATATTGTGTCTTGTGTCACTTTCACTTTGATAAATATGCTTTAGAGAGTGTCACTGTCACTGATAATGCTCATTTTCACTCGATACCGTACATTTTATTAGTAATTGAGGGAGGTTATTGTTATATTAGGCACTGATTATTCGTTATCACAGGTGTTTATTATACTTTGGCCATCAAATATTAGGTCTTGTGTCACTTTCACTTAGTTATATGCTTTGTAAACGTTTTATATACAATTTATTGTGTCTTTTTCACTGATTTATATATTTCTATAGGTTCTAATCATATGAATGTCACTTATTATATACATATGTGTCACTTTCACATATTATTATGGTGTAATTGTATTTGTATCAATTTTCTCATAATACATGACTTTTGCATAACAATAAATTGGTTTACTTCCACTTTTTGCCTATATATATACTGTACATATTGTCCTTTTCTTTGTCACTTTCACTATGATTATTAGAACTTCTGCTTGGAGTGGTAATCAAAGAAGCACCCTATAGCAGAGAGTGCCACCTTGCACTCCACACACTCCATGGTGGACTTTTTACCTGACCTCGCCCTCAGCCTGCTGTTGTAGCAGACATGGCACCGCTTCTGCTGCGTTCTTCCTGATTCATTCTGAGGCAGGGAACCAAGCCTGTGCCTATTCATGTAATATGCACACTGCAAGCGGTCAGTAACGGCGGGCCCAGGATGTGCCACTCCCTCTGTGGCGTACCATACTTCTCCAGGAGCTCCGTCAACACCTGCTTTTGGAACCTCCGCAGGCTATTGAACTTCATGGGTGTGTTCACATTCCAAAGCTTGTATATATTGTAGGCATTCAGAACTGACATGTCCACCATATGCAGAAAGAACTTTTTGTACCATCTGCACAAGGTACGCAGGCAGTCAATGAAGCCTATCTGCATGTCGGACTTGTCCACCAGCCTCATGTTGATGTTGTAGTCCAGGACAGCATCGGGCTTGGTTACCCTGGCCTGGGTGCGGCGATCCACCTTGCCAGTCTCCACCATTTCACCCTTGTGGATGGTGCTCAGGAGGTTGACCTTCCGCTGGTCGTGCCAGTGGATAGCCAGAATGGGCCCCGACTTCTTCCTGAACATATCACCTTTTTTGGTCTTTGGAGGGAAAGGTGGCATGCCCTTCCTTTTCCCTCGTACTGTGCCTACAGTCCCCGTCTTGCGCTCATGCAGGTACTTTGAGAGAGTGGGGGACGTGTAGTAATTGTCCGTGTAGAGGACGTGATTCTTGTGAAAGTAGCGGTCCATCATGGCTTGCACCACTGCTCCGCCAAAGCCAATGAGGGGGTCCACAAGCACGTCCCCTTCCTTCCCGCTGTAGACCAGGAAGTCCAGGACATAGCCAGTTTGGCAGTCGCACAGCACAAAGAATTTTATGCCAAAGCGATGTCTTTTTGAGGGGATGTACTGCCGGAAGCTGAGTTTTTCCCCGGAACAGCACAAGAGACTCATCAATGACGACCTTGCGGAAGGGCTTGAAGTAGGAGGTGAAGCGTTCTCGCATCATCTCGTACAACGTCCTAATCTTCCACAGCTTGTCTGGGAGGTGGACGTCAAGGTTGGTGACAAGATGGAGCGCTGCGAGGATATCAAGGTACCGGTCGCGAGACATATATTTCCCGAAGGCAGGGGTGGATATCAGATCATTGGTGATCCAATAGTCAGGCAACCTATGCTTCTTGACATGAGGCATTAGCATGGTGAGTGCCAGGAACACCATGAACTCTTTATGAGTCACTGGGGTCCACTGCCTCATGTGGCCCTTGGTCACCTTGCCCAAAAAGTGGACCTGGAATTGGTGCTGCTTATTTGTCTCTTTGACAACATAGCCTACCACCTCCTCATCAAAGAAGGCCTCAACTAGTTTGTGTGGTGGAGCATTGGGGCCTGCAGGAAAATTGTGGGTTATGCCTGAACCCTCCAGTACCTCATCAAAAGCTGGCACATCAGGGTTGTATCCATCCCCATCAACTACGTCTTGCCACTGAAAAACGTAGAATGGGTCTTGTCTACGCTGACGAGGAGCTCCAGCTGGTGGCCCAGCACACCCACGGCCAACTCGGGAGGCGCGCACCCTAGGGCGGCGAGGGCGTCGGCCAGCACGACGGGCAGCACGACGCCGGGCCAAGCGGATGGGTCGAGGGTCGTCGATGTCCATATAGTCATCGTCAGAGTGGTCGTCTTGCCCTGACGGTGGACCTATGTAATCATGGCCAGAGTCTTCAGAGAGGTGCCCTTCATCATCAGTGGCCCCCACATAATCTGGCGGGGAACGAGTGATGCGTGGGCGGCGTGAGGGTGGGCGAGGTGGGGAAGGACTGGCAGGTGAGGCTGTATCCCCCCCGAGGTCCTGGGCTCCTTGGCCTGCGACGAGTGACAGAAAGCAATGCTTCACTGTCACTAGGCCCAGGCATTGGTGATGCGAGCTCAAAGACTTCGTCAGGAACATATGTTGATGGCTGGAGAGGTGGGGAGGACCGTGGGGAAAGTTGCGGGGGCGTATGGCTGGGGCCGGCAGGGGTGGACGCCGCGGGAGCCTCGAACAAAACTCGCTTAGTTGTCTTTCCTTTTTTGGCATATTTGCTGCCTTTCCCCTTTTCGGCAGCAGTATGTCTCCTGTCGGGGGACCTAGGAGGCAAATAGGCCGAAAGTGGGGGGTCCTCAACCCTTGGCAGTGGTGGGGAAGAATGCGGGGCACCCGGGTCATCCGGGTCATCTTGGGTGGCGTGGGTAGATAAGGGAGACAATGGCGGGCGAGAAGGGTCACCACGCTCACCCTCAATCACAGCCTCATCCTCACCAAGTATTTTGGATTGTTCCCTAGCTGCCGCGGCCGCCTTTTCAAGTATTTTCTTCTTATATAAGTGTAGCTTGAAAGGCGATTTAGCTGGCGAAGGGCTTGGGGTCGTGTCACTCATGCGAAACTTGGAGAGTGATCTTGAACTCTCCCACTCACTCACTCTCTCAAGTTCACCGTCTTGAGGTAAAACAGCTTCCTCAAAAGCTGGTACATCACCTTCATCACTCTCATGTTCTCTCGCAAATCCCAGGAATTGCTCTTCTTTGTCACTCTCATGGCCATAATCACTCGACTTATAATTACTGGAGTCGTCACTGCCTTCATCATCAACAATATGCTTGGCATCAGCACGCTCATAAAGTCTCAATGTCGTCTCAATACCTCAGGGAGATAACACATTTAGGCGATGGCGTCGGGGTAAGGCGCGACGAACTAGCACGGGCGTCGTAGGAAGCACGGTATCTGACACAGCGGAATCACTATTTGGCGTACTATCCATGATGGCGTCGGGGTAGATACTGATGCTGTGGCGTAGTTTACGTCTAGTGGCGCCACCTACCCTCCCACGATACCAAAAATTTACGCGCGGCATTCGAAAGCACTCACGCAAGCAATGGGCGTTCAAGAGCCCTTCCGGGTTGCGCGGGCCGAGGTTTTTATGGGCGTTAAAGAGCCCTTCCAAGGTATAAGGGTTAATGACCTCGACCAAGAGAGAAGCCAGTCTACGTTTCATCAAGCGTTTACCCGTACTTGCTACCCATAAAGCACCGTGGTGATTTAGAGGTGCCACTCTCAAATATTTGGTTAGAGCTTGCACTGGACATAAATTATGGTGCACCTTTCCCCTTTTCAACGCCGGCACCGTGAATTCTGAAAACACGTGTTCACTGTGCTCATTCTTGGCTATGAACCCTGGGGAAGGTGCAATGTGAATACACTCATTAAGCCTACCAAACCTGAGGCAATTAGGTGTGTTGCTCATCGCCGCCAGCTCAGATACTCTGTTCCCGGTAGCCAAGGCCATAAGGAATACTGCCCTTTTTAATAGTAATGTAAAATCTGCAGTATTTTGGTACAGACGGAAATGAAGTAAAGACAATGCCTTGTCCAGAGACCAGGTAGGCATGAGCTGACGGGGAGGTGGGCGGAGTTTAAAACATGCCCTCATAAAACCCTTTTCCTCCGCAACTGGTATGGAGAGACCGGTAAGGTCCAAAAACGGTATCCTAATCGCTGATAAGTGATTTTTTAACGTCACAACAGACAAACGTTTCTGCTCGAACAGATAATTTAAATAATTAAAAACCAGGGCCACCGAGGGCACAGTTTGTTCTGTTCTAATAATCCAAGAAGTAAAGGCCTGCCAATGAACTGCATTCAGATTGTCCATTCTGAAGGCCACCGACTTGCCCCGTAAAGTAGAGCCGTGAGCCTGAAGGAAATATAAGGGGACTAGTAATTCTTTGACATTGATGTGGGAAATTTCTAAATGGGACCAAAGCCCTTGACCCTGGTGCCCTTGGTTTGATTGAAAGCCCCAACCTATCGTTCCTGACGCATCCGTGTCTACCCATACCGTTGGCGGCGGAGAGGTCCATGACATGACTGAGTGCAATGTTTCCCTCTTCGCCCAGACCGCTAGTAAGTTGTGGATTAATTTTGGTATGGGCCATAATTTTTTCGCCGGCAATAGCGGAAAATATTTGTTGCCCTCCAATATTAAACGTTTGACTCTTAACCGGCCCAACCGTACAGTTAGTTGAATCCAGTTGAGAGAGCCAACCAGAGACTCCCAGATTCTCCGTGTCGTAGTCAGACTGTGAAGGAACATAAACAGTTTCCTGCGAAATCTGTTGCGATTGTCCACACTCTGACTCAGAGTGAGAGTAGCTGTGTCCCAGACCAGCCCTATCCATTGAACTACTCTTGAGGGAACAAGGTTTGACTTTACCAGGTTGACCTTGAACCCTAGAGTTTTGACATGTTTTAATGTTATGTTGACATGATTTATGCATACTTGTTCCGTCTCTGCCACCACTAGCCAGTCGTCTAGATACCATAAAATCCTGATCCCTTGCCTTAACAAGGGCATCAGGGCTTGCCGGACTAATTTCGTGAATAAGCGAGGTGCTAGGTTCAATCCAAACGGCATCCTCTGAAAGACATAAGTCTGATGCTTTATTCTTAAGGCCAGAAACCTTTGAAATCTTTTGTTGACCGAGACGTGCCAATACGCGTCTGTCAGGTCTAAAGAACACATCCATCCTCCCGGCGGAAGTGTTAGCCTGATCTGGTTTACTGTTAGCATCCTGAATGACATGTTGTGAATATGGAGGTTCAGATAAGACAGGTCTACGACTGGTCTCATCTGAACACTGTCCCTTTTGGGCACTAGAAATAGTTTGGATGTGAAAACTGGGTAATTTTGAGGAACCGGGATGATGACATTCTTGGTGATCATTTCCTGGACTAGTGACTCCACCTCTAATGAAACTAAATTTGCCTTTGTCGGCTGACGTAAACGAGGTCGCCGGAGCCACTGCCAGGTGATGCCCTTGCGTGCCACCATCCTCGCCCAAGTATTTACTGGCCATGCGCGGTGACACGTCCGGAACGACCCAGTTAGCAGACAAGGGTTCGCCGGCTGTACTACCCTCTGATCCACCCGCCGTGAGACCGGCCCTGGGAGTGAGAGAGACTTTAGTTTTTTTATGGTGGTGGTGGTGGTGGTGGATGCTTAGCCGACTGGCCGGCGTTGGCAGAAGACGGGCCCTGGCCCGGTTTGCTATAGTTCCGTCCTTTATGACCTGCAAACTTACCTTGTTTATACCTGTACTGACCTTGGGGGGAAGTGGACTTAGGTATCTGAAAGGGCTTTGACCCACCCGGCTGAGCTATTGCGACTGGCTTGGGTTTGGGAAAGTTAAAAGCAGGTTTCTTAGAAGGGGTGGGACTGTGCTTAAAGGCCTGAGCCATATTGAAAACAGTTCTCCACACATCAGGGGACATTAATGAGGGAGTTAGCACCGGTGACATGACCACGTTGGTTCGCAATTCTGTCAGGAAGTTTCCTCACCAGGGACATCCTAAGATCCTGTCTCGCCCGCACCGCCTCGAGCAAGGCTGTGCGTATATCCCCCAACGACTGAATCGAAGTCTGAAGGAGTAATCGCCGAGATAGTTCAACCGATCTTCTGGCTTCCGCGTCCGCGATTGCCTGAGTGGATCGTAACATAGATTTCGCCACCTGGTGCGTAACGATGTACTGGGAAAAAAGTCTATACACCTTCCCCTTAGCCTAAACTCCCGGTCTAGGTGAGCTGGTGAAGGCGTAGTGAAATGATCTTTAAGTTCGCATAGATTGATTTTGGGGGCAGCTAAAAAAGCAAACAAAGCAGATGGAACTCCTCCGGCTGAAAAGACTGGCATAGAGAACCAAGAATGGCTGTCCTGAGGAATCTAGTGCGAAGATTTCGAGGTGAAGGTGGTCGCAAAGTTCTGAGCCTCTACCTCCCATTCCACCCAAGGTCCTGGACCCAACTGCCCCACCTTCAACACTGGGTTAGCGGCTGTGTCTGTGACCGTTTGTAAATCTAATTCTGGAGTGAGAGCTGACAGTGCTTTTATATCATTAAAACCGTCATGCTTGGTCCAGTCAGAAAACAGTTTTGAAGCTGAGGCAGGGGGCAGTGCAGGCGTAGCTGTATACACAAAAAAGTCATGGTGATAATGGTTCGGAATGGCCTTAATATTAACATCAAGTACATTACCCGCAATATCCAAGGCTCGTAACTTTCTAGATTTATTTCCCTGGATTACCCACTCACGTGGCACTGGAAGTTCTCCTGACAAAGTGGGCTGCGCCGTCTCTGGCTTAGTTTTTTTTTTTTTTTTTTTTAAAGAGACAATGAACGGAGGAAGGAAAAACACAGATAAAACAAAAAGGTCCATGTGCCTAAAGGCATCCTCCATTCATAAAATGTTTGTAACAACTGGATTTAAACATTTGTAGATTGTAAGTTTGTGGAAAGCAATTCGAGGGAAGTGAATTCCAAAGAGTAGTAGCTCTGGGGATAAATGAATCTGATAAGCAGAAGTTCTGCATTGTGGAGGAGAAAGTGTAAATTCATGGGCGCTCTCAGCTGCCCTAGTTCTACGCGGAAGATGTGGAGAGGCGGCAATTGAAGCAAGTCCTCGAACAATTGCTGTGAAAATATCTAGAATAATGCAAGGGATGCAACGTTTCTTCGTATGGATAATGTAGGAAGGTCCTGTGTGATTGCAGGGTTATTGATTAATCTAATAGCTTTATTTTGAATTTTGTCCAACTGCCTCAATGCAACCACTCCACTTCCACCCCACAGAGGTGAACAGTAATCCATCTGAGAACGCACATGACTTTTATATATCACGGCCAACTGCTCGTCAGTGAAGAATTCTCGAACTCTGTACAGGAGTCCCAGTTTTTTAGAGGCATTCTTAGCAATGCTTCTAACATAATGTGTCCAGCTCAAGTTAGTAGTTAATGTTACACCGAGAATGTCAATACTAGGGGAAGTGGGGATATTTACATCATTAAAAAATATGGGAGTCAGTGAGATTCTGTCGGTTAGAAAATTGAATGTATTTGGTTTTCTGTGCATTAAAGGAAACTAGATTCTTTTGTCCCCATCCATTAATTCTAGAAGGTCCTGGTTCAGAGAAATTGCAGTGTTTATTTTTGAATTATAAGATCGGGTTGGGTGAAAGAATTGGTAAATGAAGGAACTGTGGAGTGTTGAGTCATCTGCATAGGAATGTATTGGATTATGAGTGGTAGATATGAGATCATTGATATGAATGAGGAACAGAATTGGGGCCAAAACTGATCCCTGGGGAACACCAGCATTTATTGAGTGAAATTGAGAATAAAGGCCATCTACCATTACACATATTTTTCTGTTATGAAGATAAGAAGAAATTAGTGGAACTAATGATGCAAGGCCGTAGTGTGACATCTTCGACAATAAGGATTGATGCCAGACTCTATCAAATGCCTTTGATATATCCAGTGCTATTGTATGTGTTTCACCATGTTGGTCTGTAGCTTCGTTGATTTGATGCGTAAGAAGGATCATTTGAACCCATGAGTCATCTGGACCGTATAACAGGGGCATAGCTACCTTTCTTAACGGTGCTCTATCCAACGGGGGAGGATTCACATCCGTTACCACCCTTACATTAGAAGTAGTCAGTGCCGCCGAAGCAGGCCTAGCGACTATATTAGGTGATATAGAGGGAGGGTGCGGAATCTTGGTCAAAGCAATAGAAGCGATCAGAGGCCGAACACTTGCACTTGTCATGGGAGCTCCCAGGTCCACTGTAGGAGTCTCCGGCTGTTGGCCAAATTTTTTTGTTAGATTCGTAACTAACAACCCATCTATTTCCTCCGCCGTGACAAATTTAGCGGATGAAGAACTCAGAGGTGAATCATTCCTATCTTGCGAGTCGTCTAGAACTGAACCCGACTCTTGCACTTCCATGTCAGAGATTATAGACACCTCATCCTTGTCATCTGGCCCATCATGAGAGGGTTACGCCGGAGCCGGAACCTCGTCTTGGTGCCAAGTTTAAATCAGGAATGGATGATGGGATTACAGCGTCCCGGTGGACGTCCGTCCATACCTGTGGCTCCTGAACCAAACGTGGGCCTTCATGCCCTGGTTGGGAATAACGCCATACACCCAGGCCTTGGCCCGAACTCCCTTGGGAGTCAGATACACCATCAACCACTGAGCCCCCACTAGACTCTTCTAAAGGGCGATCACTGCCTACCGAACTCTCTAACTCTAAGTGTGTAATATCCATTGGTAACCTGTCCGCCGGCAACACCCCCACCACAGTCTCTGACTCCACTCCCGCCCCATCAGATTGGATACTAGATAAGTCGGGAGTAGAGGCAAAAAGTGAGGCACGAGGCTCCGGCGAACGCCGGGAGGCCTTTCGTTCCTTAGAATCTTTCCTGGAAGATTTATGGCTGCGGTGTGACTTAGATTTTTCACTGCTCTTAGACTTTTCCGATCTTTCACTAGAGCTGTCCTTGGACTTTTCCTCTTCTTTCTTGCTGGTGAAGAGGAATGACTAGGC
Source organism: Paralithodes platypus (assembly GCA_032716605.1). Lineage (NCBI taxonomy): Eukaryota > Metazoa > Arthropoda > Malacostraca > Decapoda > Lithodidae > Paralithodes > Paralithodes platypus. Next base: position 94,419,294 of record CM064487.1, on the reverse strand, counting down.
GGCTGTTGTCGGAGGGGCGACCTGGACCTGGACCACGCCCGTGACGTGGAGGCTGTCACCGGGGGCGTGGGTTCACGAGGTCTCTTAGAAGTTGTAGGGACCAGAGAAAGTGCTGTACCCTGCCCAGTCTCTGCCGACTTTCGTACATTTACTCTAGCGGGACGTTTAATAGGGGGAGTGCTCAATCAGTAATTTATCCCAAAGAATCACATTATCACATTGCAGTGCTTTATGAGCCACTGTGGTAGCATAACTTGACAACTACTGCCTGACCTCCCTCAAAGCGACCTCCGCGGATCTACTATTGTCCCGCAGCACTTTGGCACTCAATTGAGTACAGAAGGTACAGTTCCCCGTTACCCACAAACCCCTTGAGCGATCTAAACATTTAACACATCTAATGCAAAGAGTGTGTGCAAAGATAGGGATACCTGAACAGGAGGGAGCAATACACAAGGCAAAAACAGGGTCTATGGTAGCCATGACAGAGACTGGTGGAAAACACGAACCCACCCCCGGTTTACTCCAGGTTCTCGAAAGTCTCGCCGGAACTCAGCCCTGGAAAAAGAAAGATTTCCAGGAATTAATGCTCATAAAGCTACACCAACATGTTCGAACACAAGTGTTAGACAACCCGCCGGGTAACGAGACGTAATACACAACTATCACGGCTCGCTACGCGGAAGGTTCATGAATAAAGATTTCAGAATATCTTAACTTGTCCAAAAGATGTATGCATATCCTCTGACATAATATAAAGACCAGCATGGCTTTTTTATAAATGACGCAGTCTTCCCAGTGGTGTTTGTTAAGTTCTTACTTGAAAACACCTCAAAGACGCCGGCCCCCGTATTATCTCGCAGATCAAAAACTGGAAAGCCTGTCTTAAAAGCTAGATCTGGCTTCTCCCGAAGCGTTCTAGATCGCCGTATGCTGAATGGCGGCGATACGTATCGTATCCCTCGATTGTCTGGTTAACTACACTGAATTATGCAAATCCGTTAATCCTACCCTCCCAAGGTGCAACCGCCGGGTGTGAATTTTAACGTTAACCCCAAAATTCCTATCCCCACTTCTTTGCAAAAGATCGCCGGGGAGGAAAGACCAATCAACAAACAGCCTAGTTTTACTGGCTTTTCAAAAACCGGGAAAAAATCAACTCAACAAGTGTCCGTATGAACACTTAGTTAAATGGGTAAAGCCATCCCGCCGGGAAACACAGTACGCCTGAACACAGGCCCCACCACAGAGACGCAGTCCTGGAGAGCCTCAGGCCACTACTCGCCGGGGAAAACAAGCCTTTTTTTAACCACGCGTGATTAAAACTCGGCCACCAGCCGGGTTTTCATGGTGTAACCGAGAAAACCCGCCGGAAAAGGCAACCCACCCCGTTCAGATTCAATCTGAACGTACCAAATAGACCGTGGAATTAGCCAAAGCACAACTAACCCAGGACACACAAATAGTCCGTGGAATTAGCCAATACACAACTAATCCAGGACACATATATAGTCCGTGGAATTAGCCAATACACAACTAAACCAGGACACACATGACACAGTAGTACATATTTATAACATAAATCAATAACACTTGTACTGTACATGTGGCAAAGCTACGAGAGGCTGGTTAGGCCTAAGCAGACGGAAATACACAGTAAACATGTCGTAATATAAACAAAAGCACTGAATTTTATCACAACAGGAACCACCGTCAACACACCACTGTAGCAAAATCTTCCCGGCAAAGGGAAGAACTGACTCGGGACCCAGAAAAAACTTCACTAAGTGAAGAAAAATACGCTGGGAACGTCAGAGAATAAAACGCTACCTCATCAGAAAGATAAAAGGTAGCAATAGTAACGCGTAATGAAAGCCGCCTGCATCACAAAGCTAGCTAACCGTGAAAAAGTTCACATGTCCACAACAGGACCACGAGGGTACACCCGAAATAGATACCCCAAACACACGACCCAAAATACACTGCACTGCGGGCAACCCGCCCAGGACACTCCTGCTACGCATATCCTAACCTTACTCGATACATCCCGGAGTAAACAAATGAGAAAAAACTCATTAGGGACGCAACAAATGCGGAACGAGCGGAGCGTGGGGAGGCACGTCCGGGTCGGTTGAGCGCAGAGCAGAGAAGGAAGAATGACGCCTGAGTCAGCGTCTGGTCAAAGATCCACACAAGTACATCCACGATTATATGGAAAGCTTATGAATAGTTATTCTTATTTTCTTTTTGTTTTTTATTTGTTACGAAGTTTTTTCGTAGTGAGAACCCAAATTCATAATGAGTGAGGTTGCGTGCGCTCATGATGAAGGCTCTTCAAATTTGTTATGCTCTGCGCGGTAGATTCAAAACTACGGCGGATGAGTGTTTGAAGAGGGTGCCTTATGTAATAGGCATATCGTCAATGATGGAGGGGCCACTAATAAATAGTCTGTACGCCTTACCCCGTAGCCTAAACTCCCGGTCTAGGTGAGCAGTGGAAGGTGTAGAGAACGGATCTTTAAGCTCGCATAGATTAATTTTAGGGGCAGCTAAAAAGGCAAAGAGAGCAGAGGGAACTCCGCCGGCAGAGTATACTGGGAGAGAGAACCAAGAATGGCTCTCTTGTGGAATTTGGTGTGAAGCTTTAGAAGTGAATGTGGTTGCTAAGTTTTGCGCCTCGACTTCCCAGTCCACCCAAGGTCCCGGACCCAATTGCTCCACCTTCAAAACTGGATTCGCGGCTGAGTCAGTAAATGTCTTTAACCCCAACTCAGGGGTTAGAGCCGACAACGCTTTGATATCATTGAACCCATCATGTTTTGTCCAGTCCGAAAACAGTTTTGAAGCTGACGCAGGGGGTAGGGCAGGTGTAGAAG
>CM064487.1:94259607-94416318 GCA_032716605.1 Paralithodes platypus | reverse complement strand
CTTGTTAACTGGCGGATCTGTTCTCAGCAGAGTTAACCCCTTTTTATCAAGCAGGCTTCTTTGAAGCACGCTCCTGCTTGTACCCCTTTTGTATATATGTGCTGTATAAAGTTTATGCGCCCAATATATCTTTTTTACAAAGTAAGAATACTATGTGGTTGTTGTTGCACGACCTCCCGAAATCCATCCTTCCGAATCCTCCCTCCCTCGCGAGGACAGAGTCCACCTGGCCAGGCTGAGATGCGGACACCATCCAGCTCTCCTGAGCTATCAGAAGAGACTGACTCCGTTGTCGACGCCTGCCGGGATGTAACACAGCACCCCATACCATTAAACACATCATAGAAGACTGCATTTCACACAACCACTTACGCCAAGAACACAACCTACACTCAATGAGAGCTCTGTGGGAAAGCCCGATCGTGGCCATGGCCTTCCTCAGGGACTCGGGGTGTTCGGCAGCTTAGGGAACAACAACAACAACAACAAAACTATGTGGTTGTTTGATTATCTGCCTTTGCTAGAGTTATGATATGATTACGAATGTCCCCCTCCAGTCTTAGATATCAGGCATAATCATCAATGATGGAGGGGCCACTAATAAATTATAGGTTTGACTCCTGCAAGGAGATAAAGAAAACCTAATATTTAGTAGTGGCCCCGTAATCATTGACGACTGAAGCCCTCCCTTCCCATCCCCTTCCCATTCGTTGATGTATTAAGGATTTTGGTTTACTTGATATGTCAGTGAAGGAAGAATGACGCCTGAGTCAGCGTCTGGTCAAAGATCCACACAAGTACATCCACGATTATATGGAAAGCTTATGAATAGTTATTCTTATTTTCTTTTTGTTTTTTTAGTTGTTACGAAGTTTTTTCGTAGTGAGAACCCAATTTCATAATGACTGAACCATGAGTGAGGTTGCCTGCGTTCATGATGAAGGCTCCTCAATTTTTTATGCTCTGCGCGGTAGATTCAAACTACGGCGGATGGGTGTTTGAAGAGGGTGGCTTATGTAATAGGCATAATCGTCAATGATTACGGGGCCACTACTAAATATTAGGTTTTCTTTATCTTCTTGCAGGAGTTCAAACCTATAATACTGTATATAAACAGAATATTTATTAGTGGCCCCTCCATCATTGACGAACATGCCTATTACATAAGGCATCCTCTTCAAACACTAATCCGCCGTAGTTTTGAATCTACCGCGCAGAGCATTTAAAAACTGAGGAGCCTTCATCATGAGCGCACGCGACCTCACTCATGGCTTCAGTCATTATGAATTGGGTTCTCACTACGAAAAACTTCGTAAAAAATAAAAACAAAAAGAAAATAAGAATAACTATCCAATAAGCTTTCCATCATATCGTGGATGTACTTGTGTGGATTTCTGACCAGACGCTGATTCAGGCGTCATTCTTCCTTCTCTGCTCTGCGCTCAGCCCGCCCGGACGTGCCTCCCCACGCTCCGCTGGTTCCGCATTCGTTGCGTCCCTAGTGAGTTTTTTCTCATTTGTTTACTCCAGGATGTATCGAATAAGGTTAGGATAGGCGTAGCAGGAGTGTCCTGGGCTGGTTGCCCGCAGTGCAGTGTATTTTGGGTCGAGTGTATGGGGCATCTATTTCGGATGTACCCTCGTGGTCACGTTGTGGACATGTGAACTTTTTCACAGTTGAGTTAGTTTGTGATGCAGGCGGCTTTCACTACGCGTTAATTATTGCTGCCTTTTATCTTTCTGATGAGGTAAGCTGTGGTTTTCTGACGTTCCCAGCGTATTTTTCTTGACTTAGTGAAGTTTTTTCTGGGTCCCGAGTCAGTCTTCCCTGGGTTGGAAGTTGTGCTACGGTGGTGTGTTGGCGGTGGTTCCTGTTGTGATATTTCCAGTGTGTGTGTATATTTCAACTGTTTTTATGCCGTCTGCCTAGGCCTAGCCAGCCGCTCGTAGCTTTGCCACATGTACTAGTGTTATTATTTATTATTTATAAATATGGCCTACTGTGTCATGTGTATCCGGGTTTTAGTTGTGTATTGGCTAATTCCTCGGACTATAATTGTTTCCTGGTTTAGTTGTGTATTGGCTAATTCCACGGATTATGCTGTGACCTTGGGTTAGCCGTGCGTGGCTATCCTCGTGTCGTGTGTTGTTCAGATGGTATCTGTTCAGGGTGGGTTTCCTTCCGGCGGGTTTTTTCTCGGTTTCACCGTGAAAAAATCCTGGCCGAGAGCAGTGTTGGGCCACACGTGGTTGTGGACACTGGTTTGTTCCCCCCGCGGGTGGGGTGTCTGTGGCTCTCAGGACTGCGTCTCTGTGGGTGCCTGGTTTCAGGCCTCCTTTGATTCCCGGCGGGATGGCTGTACCCATCCATATAAAACGGCGTCCTTGTGGACATACGTTTTAGGAGTTTTTTCTACCTGGTTTTACGACAACCACATGAAAAAACCTAGCTGTTGTTTAGGCTTTCCTCCCCGGCGATCTTTTACAAAGAAGCGGGGACAGGAACTTATGGGGTTAACTTTTAAAACTTCTCACCCGGCGGGTGCACCTGGGTAGGGTGAGATGAACGACTTAGGTCTTCCAGTTAGTTAACCGATCCATTATAGTGATACTCTGTGTATCGCTGCCTTTACTATTTACGGCGATTGAAGGTTCAATTAGGTTATATATCGATTCTCACACCCGGCGGGTGCTCCTAGGTGGAGGAATTAAGGAATTTTACAAAATTCATTTTAACCTATGTAATTTAGTGATACTATCAGGTATCGCCGCCTTCGATCTTACGGCGATCTTTTGGGACAATTCGTTAAACATTAGATCTCGTATCATCCTGCCCTGGGCTATTCTACTATAATAATTCAAGGGCCGGCGTCTTTTTGGGGGGTTGCTTTGTTACAAAATTGAATCTTGAGACAGTCACCTCCTCCGAGAGACTATAAGTGCCATGCTGGACCATTATATCAGAGGGTATTCTTCACTTTCTTTAGCAAAAGATTTGTTTAGACTTTACACCCCGCCGCGTAGCGAGATGTGTTAGTTGTGTCTTTGCATCTCGTTACCCGGCGGGTTATTAACACTGGTGTGCGATCATGTGGATTACCATTATGAGCATTAATTCCTGGAAATTTTCTTGTTTTTTCCAGAGCTGAGCTCCGGCGGACCAATACAGACCCGGCGGTAGTTTTCACCCACCAGTCTCTGTCATGGCTACCGTGGCCCCAGTTTTTGCCCTGTGCATTTACCCCTACTTGTGCTGGTATCCCTATTTTTGCACACACCCTTTGCATAAGGTGTGTTAAATGTCTAGACCGTTAAAGGGGTCTCTGGGTGATGAATAATTGTTCCTTTTGTTCTCAATTAGCTGTTAAAGTCCTTTGTGATAATGATAAGACCGCGGGGGTAGCGTTGAGAGAGGTTCGACAACAAATGTCGGCCTACACTACCATTGTCGCGCATAAGTCACTTCAATGTGACAACGTCCCACTTTGGGATAGATTGCAGTCCGGACACCCTCCCCCTAAACGTTCCTCTAGAGTCACGAGTGTTAAGCCGACGGAGACTAGTCAGGGTTCTGTATCGTCTGCGACTACAACTAAACGCCCGAGAGAGCCTACACCCCCGGCATCCGCCTCCTCGTCGCAGGCGAGATCTAGGTCAAGGTCACGTCTCAGACAACAGTCTTCTAGTCGGGCCTCTTCGCCGGAGAGTAAGAAGAGTAAGACGGAAGATTCCACCAGTGGTCACGGCGGAGATTCTTCCAGATCTAAGACTAGTTCGCGGTCACACCGCAGCCATAAATCCTCAAAAAAGGATTCACATCGGAAGTCCTCTCGACATTCCCCTAAGTCTAGTGCATCTCATCGTACCTCTACACCTGACAGAGTTTGTGTTAGGGCCTCTGAGTCCAGTGCAGCACCTGTCCCTAAAGAGGAGTTGCCAATTAATATTTTAACCCTGGAAGTGGAAAGTTCAGGAGGGTCAATAATTGAGAATGTTTCAGACTCTCATAGAGCGTAGGCCAGGGCCTTGGTGTTTGGCGGTTTGCCCAACCACGGTCTGACCACCCACATCCGACTCATACGAGTCACACAGTAGCCGACGTCCACAGGGACGCGGCGACCCCATCCTCTATCCCAGACTTATCTTGGAAACAAGGTACCCCTGCCTCGGCGGGGTCTTCTCAGGAGGATCGGAGAAAAAGACGAAGTTTTCAATAATTTCGGATATGGAAGGACAAGGGTCAGGCTCAGGCTTGGACGCCGCAAGAGATAATAATGATTCTCCTATAAGTTCTTCATCTAACCAGTTTGTTACAGCACAAGAAATTGATGGGTTGCTTACTCATGCTTTATCTAAATTTTTTGGTCAGCAACAAGAAAACCCCACAATGGACTTGGGGGCTCCCTCGACAAGCTCTACGGTACGGCCTCTGATGACGTCAATTGATTTATCTAAGATTCCTAACCCTCCTACTCTGTCACCTGCAAGGAGCACTAAGCCTGCCACGGCGGCATTGACAACTTCAAATGTCAGGGTCATAACGGATGTTAATCCACCCCCTCTAGACAAAGCACCTCTTAGAAAGGTAGCTATGCCCCTCCTTTATGGGCCAGACGAGTCATGGGTTCTTTTGAACCCCTCTAAACCAGAGCTTGACCAACCTACCTTGTCAGGGGAACTCGGGGTACCGCGAGAGTGGTTTAGCCAGGGCAACAAGACAAAGAAATTAAGGGCCATGGATGCCTTAGGTAATGTTCTGGACGTAAACATTAAGGCTATACCTAGTTATTATCACCAGGATTATTTTGTGTATGCTTCTAAGCCTGCCTTTACCCCCTGCCTCAGCTTTAAAAACTATTTTCAGACTGGTCTAAGGTGGATGGGTTTAATGATATAAAGACTCTGTCAGTCCCTACACCTGAACTAGATTTACGGACCGTCACAGACGACGCAGCTAATCCAGTTTTGAAGGTGGGACAGTTGGGTCCAGGACCTTGGGTGGATTGGGAGGTAGAGGCTCAAAACTTTGCAACCACTTTCACTTCTAAATCTTCCCACCAGATCCCTCAGGACTCACATTCATGGTTTTCCATGCCGGTGGGTTCTGCCGGCGGAGTCCCGGCGGCTTTGTTTGCATTCCTAGCTGCCCCTAAGATTAATCTTTGTGAACTGAAGGACCCGTTCACTACCCCTACCCCTACTCACCTAGACAGAGAATTTAGGCTACGAGGAAAAGCTTTTCGCCTGTTTTCACAGTACATAGTATCTCAGCAGGTGGCTAAGTCTTTACTACGATCTACTCAGGCAATCGCAGACGCGGATGCTCGAAGATCGGTTGAGTTATCCCGGCGACTGATTCTTCAGTCGTCAATCCAATCCTTAGGTGGCATACGCACCGCCTTGCTTGAGGCGGTGCGAGCACGACAAGATCTTAGGATGTCGTTAGTTCGCAAGCTACCTGAGCGCATTGCTAACCAGGTGGTGATGTCACCAGTACTTACCCCTTCTTTAATGTCCCCTGAAGTATGGCGAACGGTGTTCAATATGGCACAGGCCGTTAAGCACAGTCCCACCCCTTCTAAGAAACTTGCATTTAACTTCCCCAAACCCAGGCCTACTACTAAAGCCCAGCCAGGGGGGATCTAAAGCATTTCTTCCGTCTAAGTCCTCCCATTCCCCCCAGGGTCAGTACAGGCATAGGCAGAATAGGATTTCAGGGCAGAGAGGACGCGGCCAAAATAAACCAGGTCAGGGCCAGTCTTCGACCCACACCAGCCAGCCGGCGAAGCGGCCAGCACCAACCCCACCATCAAAAAACTAAAGTCTCTCTCACTCCCGGCGCCTACCTTAAGGCCGGAGGAACCGAGGGTAGTACAGCCGGCGAACCCTTGTCTGCTAACTGGGTCGTTCCGAACGTGTCACCAAGCATGGCCGTTAAACACTTGGGCACGGATGGTGGCACGCAAAGGCATCACTTGGCAGTGGCTCCGGCGACCTCGATTACGTCAGCCGACAACGGCGAATTTTGTTTCTTTAGAGGTGGAGTCACTAGCCCAGGAAATGATTGCCAAGAATGTCATCATCCCGGTCCCCCCAAATTACCTTGTATTCACGTCCAAACTATTTTTGGTTCCCAAAAGGGACAGTGTTCAGATGAGACCGGTCGTAGACCTGTCTTATCTGAATCTTCACATTCACAACGAATCTTTCAGAATGTTAACAGTACACCAAATCAGGCTAACACTTCCGCCGGGAGGTTGGATGTGTTCACTAGACCTGACAGACGCCTATTGGCACGTATCGGTCAACAAAAGATTTCAAAGGTTTTTGGCCTTACGGATCAGGCACCAAAATTTTGTTTTTCAGAGGATGCCGTTCGGTTTGAACCTAGCACCTCGATTATTCACAAAACTGGTCCGGCAAGCCCTGATGCCATTGTTAAAACAAGGGAACAGAGTGTTGTGGTATCTGGACGACTGGCTGGTGGTGGCAGAGACACAACAATTATGCATACAACATGTCAATATCATTTTAAATCATGTCAAAACTCTAGGCTTCAAGGTAAATCTGGTAAAGTCAAACCTTGTTCCCTCACGAGTAATTCAGTGGATAGGGCTGGTCTGGGACACCGCCGCTCTCACTCTGAGTCAGAGTGTGGACAATCGCAACAGGTTTCGCAGGAAACTGTTCAGGTTTCTTCACAGTCTGACTACGACACGGAGGGTCTGGGAGTCTCTGGTCGGCTCTCTCAAACTGGATTCAACTAACTGTCAAGTTGGGCCGGTTGAAAGTAAAACGATTAATATTGGAAGGCAACAAATATTTCCCGCTCTTACCGGCGGGAAAATTATGGCCCATCCCGAAATTAATCCACACCTTGCTAGCGTTCTGGGCGAAGAGGGAAACATTGCACTCAATAATGTCATGGACCTCTCCTCCACCAACGGTATGGGTAGACATGGATGCGTCAGGCACAATAGGTTGGGGATTTCAGTCAAATCAGGGGCACCAGGGTCAGGGGCTTTGGTCCCACTTAGAAATCTCGCACATCAATGTCAAAGAATTACTAGTCCCCTTATATTTCCTTCAGGCTCACGGCCCGGCGTTACGGGACAAGTCGGTGGCCTTCAGAATGGACAATCTGAATGCAGTCCACTGTATTCAGAAACAAGGGTCAACGAGGTCAAGGAAGTTGCTAAACGTGTCAGAAGAGATTTTTGCTCTAGCCAACAGTCTAGATATTTATCTGCACGCTTCTTATCTCCCAGGCGTAGCGAACGTCTGGGCAGACGCTCTATCCCGGCGACAAAGCACGACAGTAGAATGGGAGCTCAAGCAACCCATTTTCAACCTAATGATTGCAGAGCTCTCCCATCCACAAGTGGATCTTTTTGCGTCCGAGGAGACTCACAAACTCCATCTATACCTCACCCGCCGGCGGAAAACGCCGGCAGGGGGGCCAGATGCCCTAGTGACAGACTGGAACAGATGGAGCTCCATCTATCTGTTTCTGCCGCCAGATGCGTCACTAATGTGCCACGTAGTGAACAAACTACGAGATTATCGAGGCTTAGTCTCGCTAATCGCGCCACTGTGGCCGGCGCAGTTGTGGTACCAGCAATTGAAAATGTGGTGCCCGGACCCGGTATCGCTCCCGGTCGGGTATTTCCACTTAGACGCGATTGGCAACCTCGCGACCTCGCTGACTTTTGCATTATGGACATTCAGGAGGCCAAGTGGCTAGCACCATACGGTAGAGATGTGACAAATAAATTACTTAATCAATATACTCAGTCTACAAAACGACAGTATCAATCACATTGGCAAGCCTTTACTTCTTGGATCGTTAGGACAGAACAAACTGTACCCTCAGTGGCATTAGTTTTTAATTATTTGAATTATCTGTTTGAGCAGAAACGTTTATCTGTGGTAACATTAAAAAATCACTTAACTGCGATTAGAGTGCCCTTTTTAGACCTTACAGGTCTCTCCATACCGGTAGCGGAGGAAACAGGTTTTATGAGAGCATGTTTTAAACTCCGCCCACCTCCCCGTCAGCTCATGCCTACTTGGTCTCTGGACAAAGCTTTGTCTTTGCTTCACTCTCGTCTGTACCAAAATACTGCAGACTTTGCATTACTCTTAAAAAAGGCGGTTTTCCTTTTGGCTTTAGCCACCGGAAACAGAGTGTCTGAGCTGGCGGCGATGAGCAACACACCTAATTGTCTTAGGTTTGGTAGACTTAATGAATGTATTTCCATTGCACCCTCCCCAGGTTTTGTAGCCAAGAATGAGCATAGTGCACACATGTTTTCTGAGTTCACGGTGCCGGCGTTAAAAAGGGGAAAGGTGCATCATAATTTATGTCCAGTACAAGCTCTAACCAAATATTTGAGAGTAGCTCCTCACAACCCCCAAGGTGCTTTATGGGTAGCAAGTACGGGTAAACGCTTACTTAAACGGCGATTAGCCTCTCTTCTGGTAGAAGTCATTAAAGAAAGTAATCCCGGCGTTGTGGGTCGGGCCCACGATTTACGCAAATGGGCAGCCTCTTTACGTTTCCTGAAAATTTTTTCAGTTGAAGACATAGCGTCCACGCAGTTGTGGGCGTCTAATCATACGTTTCTGTCTAGATACTTGTCAGTTGCTCTAGACAAACCTTCCTTACCATGTATAGCTTTAAGGCAGAGGGTCTAGGCGGCCCTGCAGTCACTTTTGTTTACTTTCATGGGAAAGGGGGGGGGGGGGGGGGGGGGGCAGTCAGTTGACACAGGACACCCTAGACCCCGCCGGAGTATGAGAGCTGTGATACAATTTAAGGTTAAAATGTGTTATGAACATTTCTCAGTGAGAAATTGTGCTAGTACAATGTTAAGTACAAAACAACGGTGTTGTTAGAGTAGTTTAGCTGCGAAAGCAATTTAGTTTTAGATTATTGGAGTTCCTTTGCAATTTATCTCCAAGTGTATGTTGGGGTTTATTATGTGCACATGTAAACTTATAACTTGTTATTTTTTGTCACCACTCGTTGAGTGGGGTGCCTTTGTAACTACAGATCTGTGTTCAGAATCTTCAGGGTTACCAATTTTTTGTCAGGCAGGCTTCTTTGAAGCACGCACCTGCCTGAACCCCCTTTTTCTTGTATTTGTTCGGCTACGCCGTTAATTAAATATATTTTCAAAGTAAGAATACTATGTGGTTGTTTGTTTTTATCTGCTTTTCTAGAGTTATGATATGATTACGAATGTCCCCTCCAGTCTTAGAAATCAGGCATGTTCGTCAATGATGGAGGGGCCACTAATAAATTATAGGTTTGACTCCTGTAAGGAGATAAAGAAAACCTAATATTTAGTAGTGGCCCCGTAATCATTGACGACTGGGGCCCTCCCGACCGTCCCCTTCCCATTCGTTGATGTATTAAGGATTTTGGTTTACTTGATATGTCAGTGAAGGAAGAATGACGCCTGAATCAGCGTCTGGTCAGAAATCCACACAAGTACATCCACGATATGATGGAAAGCTTATTGGATAGTTATTCTTATTTTGTTTTTGTTTTTATTTTTTACGAAGTTTTTTCGTAGTGAGAACCAAATTCATAATGACTGAAGCCATGAGTGAGGTCGCGTGCGCTCATGATGAAGGCTCCTCAGTTTTTAAATGCTCTGCGCGGTAGATTCAAAACTACGGCGCATTAGTGTTTGAAGAGGATGCCTTATGTAATAGGCATGTTCGTCAATGATTACGGGGCCACTACTAAATATTAGGTTTTCTTTATCTCCTTACAGGAGTCAAACCTATAATGTAACTAAATATGTAATTCACCAAATAGAGATTATATAAAAATAAAGTGTGACTGCACACAAGGGATTAATATACTGTGTCAACAGATGGCCCTGGTGTCGCTGTAGACTAGTAAAGCAGTAGCCTACTCTTTTTAGATAAAAAAGTGTATCAGTCAAAGGTTACTACAAGATCGTGCAAGCAACAACTAAAATTACAGATATATATAGCTACAGTAGGATACTAAATACAATATCTACAAGAGTTAATAATAAAAACAGATTGGCTGGCTATAGGCTAGGCTAGGCTAGGTTTGGGTTAGGTTAAAAGCTTGGCAGGTTGGGTTAGGCTAGGTTAGTTTGTACAAATACCACCCTTAGCTTAAAGTAAAATCAGTCTGAGGAGAAAAAGTCAAGAATATATCTAGGGGGAAAAGATAAATGAATAGACAGACTAATGAGGAAGTAAGAAGGAGGTGTGGTGTGGAGGTAGATGTGCTGGAAAGTGTGAAAAGGAACAACTTTAGATGGTTCGGCCATATGGAACGTATGGAAAGCGAGAGAATGACTAAGAGGGTGTACGAGAGCGAGGTGGAGGGACAGAGAGTGAGAGGTAGACCGAATGAGAGGTGGAGGGATGGAGTGAGTAAGTATATGAACGAGGGCGGTGCTGGTTGGGGGGAGGGGCGTCGACTGACCGGGGACAGAGGTGCGTGGGGGCGGTTCGTTCATGGCCACCCCTTTGGGGATCACGGCATTGGGCAGTATATAGATAGATAGAAAAGATAAATTAATGCACTTAAATTTGGTACACAATTGGCTGGAATTTAATATGTATAGGCCTAATCCCCCCAAAAAGTTTGTTTACAAAATGGCGTCGGCGTTAGTCCCTGTAGGCAGGTTAGTTAGTAAACAATATTGTTTATTAGCAAATTAATATGCAAAGCTTTACTTAGGCCTACATACAAGGCAGTTAAATTATAGGTTTGACTCCTGCAAGGAGATAAAGAAAACCTAATATTTAGTAGTGGCCCCGTAATCATTGACGAACATGCCTATTACATAAGGCATCCTCTTCAAACACTAATCCGCCGTAGTTTGAATCTACCGCGCAGAGCATTTAAAATCTGAGGAGCCTTCATCATGAGCGCACGTGACCTCACTCATGGCTTCAGTCATTATGAATTGGGTTCTCACTACGAAAATACTTCGTAAAAAATAAAAACAAAAACAAAATAAGAATAACTATCCAATAAGCTTTCCATCATATCGTGGATGTACTTGTGTGGATCTTTGACCAGACGCTGATTCAGGCGTCATTCTTCCTTCACTGACATATCAAGTAAACCAAAATCCTTAATACATCAACGAATGGGAAGGGGATGGTCGGGAGGGCCCCAGTCGTCAATGATTACGGGGCCACTACTAAATATTAGGTTTTCTTTATCTCCTTACAGGAGTCAAACCTATAATTTATTAGTGGCCCCTCCATCATTGACGAACATGCCTGATTTCTAAGACTGGAGGGGGACATTCGTAATCATATCATAACTCTAGAAAAGCAGATAATCAAACAACCACATAGTATTCTTACTTTGAAAATATATTTAAATACGGCGCAGCCCATATATATACAAAAAAGGGGTTCAAGCAGGTGCGTGCTTCAAAGAAGCCTGCTTGACAAAAAAGGGTAACTCTGGAGATTCTGTGAACAGATCTGTAGTTACAAAGGCACCCCACTCAACGAGTGGTGACAAAAATAACAAGTTATAAGTTTACATGTGCACATAATAAACCCCATAATATTCGTGGAAATAATTTGCAAAAGATCTCCACTGTTTAATACTAAATTGCTTTCACAGCTAAAACTACTATAACAACCCCGTTGTTTTGTACTAACATTGTACTAGCACAATTTCTCGCAGATAAATCACATTAACCATAAATTGTATCACAGCTCTTACACTCCAGCGGGGTCTAGGGTGTCCTATGTTACACTGACTGCACCCCCTCCCCCCGCCTTTTCCTTGAAAGTAAACAAAAGTGACTGAAGGGCCACCTAGACCCTCTGCCTTAAAGCTATACATGGTAAGGAAGGTTTGTCTAGAGCAACTGACAAGTATCTAGTCAAAAACGTATGATTAGACGCCCACAACTGTGTGGACGAAATATCTTCTACTGAAAAGTTCTTCAGGAAACGTAAAGAGGCTGCCCATTTGCGTAAATCGTGGGCCCTACCCACAACGCCGGGATTACTCTCTTTAATGACTTCGACCAGAAGAGAAGCTAATCTCCGTTTCAGTAAGCGTTTACCCGTACTCGCTACCCATAAAGCACCTTGGGGGTTTAGAGGAGCCACTCTCAAATATTTGGTTAGAGCTTGCACTGGACATAGATTATGGTGCACCTTTCCCCTTTTTAACGCCGGCACCGTGAACTCAGAAAACACGTGTGCACTGTGCTCATTCTTGGCTACAAATCCCGGGGAAGGTGCAATGTGAATACATTCATTAAGTCTACAAAACCTAAGGCAATTAGGTGTGTTGCTCATCGCCGCCAGCTCAGACACTCTGTTCCCGGTGGCCAAAGCCAAAAGGAATACGGCCTTTTTTAAGAGTAATGCAAAATCTGCAGTATTTTGGTACAGACGAGAGTGAAGTAAAGACAATGCCTTGTCCAGAGACCAAGTAGGCATGAGCTGACGGGGAGGTGGGCGGAGTTTAAAACATGCCCTCATAAAACCTGTTTCCTCCTCTACCGGTATGGAGAGACCTGTAAGGTCTAAAAAGGGCACTCTAATCGCAGTTAAGTGATTTTTTAACGTTACCACAGATAAACGTTTCTGCTCAAACAGATAATTTAAATAATTGAAAACTAATGCTAGTGAGGGCACAGTCTGTTCTGTTCTAATGATCCAAGAAGTAAAGGCTTGCCAATGTGATTGATACTGTCGTTTCGTAGACTGAGTATATTGATTTAATAATTTATTGGTCACATCTCTACCGTATGGTGCTAGCCACTTGGCCTCCTGAATGTCCATAATGCAAAAGTCAGCGAGGTCGCTAGGTTGCCAATCGTGTCTAAGTGGAAATACCCGACCGGGAGCGACACCGGGTGCGGGCACCACGTCTTTAATTGCTGGTACCACAACTGCGCCGGCCACAGGGGCGCGACTAGCGAGACTAAGCCTCGATAATCTCGTAGTTTGTTCACTACGTGGCACATTAGTGACGCGTCTGGCGGCGGAAACAGATAGATGGAGCTCCATCTGTTCCAGTCTGTCACTTGGGCGTCTGGCCCCCCTGCCGGCGTTTTCGTCCGGCGGGTGAGGTATAGTGGGAGTTTGTGAGTCTCCTCGGACGCAAACAGATCCACTTGTGGATGGTAGAGCTCTGCAATCATTAGGTTGAAAATGGGTTGCTTGAGGTCCCATTCTACTGTCGTGCTCTGTCTCCGGGACAGAGCGTCTGCCCAGACGTTTGCTACGCCTGGGAGATAAGATGCGTGAAGATAAATGTCTAGTCTGTCTCTTCCGACACGTTTAGCAACTTCCTTGACCTCGTTGACCCCTGTTTCTGAATACAGTGAACTGCGTTCAGATTGTCCATTCTGAAGGCCACCGACTTGCCCCGTAAAGCAGGGCCGTGAGCCTGAAGGAAATACAAGGGGACTAGTAATTCTTTGACATTGATGTGGGAGATTTCTAAGTGGGACCAAAGCCCCTGACCCTGGTGCCCCTGATTTGACTGAAATCCCCAACCTATTGTGCCTGACGCATCCGTGTCTACCCATACCGTTGGCGGAGGAGAGGTCCATGACATTATTGAGTGCAACGTTTCCCTCTTCGCCCAGACCGCTAGTAAGGTGTGGATTAATTTTGGGATGGGCCATAACTTTCCCGCCGGTAAGAGTGGAAAATATTTGTTGCCTTCCAATATTAAACGTTTTACTTTCAACCGGCCCAACATTACAGTTAGTTGAATCCAGTTGAGAGAGCCGACCAGAGACTCCCAGACCCTCCGTGTCGTAGTCAGACTGTGAAGAAACATGAACAGTTTCCTGCGAAACCTGTTGCGATTGTCCACACTCTGACTCAGAGTGAGAGCAGCTGTGTCCCAGACCAGCCCTATCCACTGAATTACTCGTGAGGGAACAAGGTTTGAATTTACCAGACTTACCTTGAACCCTAGAGTTTTGACATGATTTAAAATTATGTTGACATGTTTGATGCATAATTGCTCTGTCTCTGCCACCACCAGCCAGTCGTCTAGGTACCACAAAACTCTGATTCCTTGCTTTAACAACGGCATCAGGGCTTGCCGGACTAATTTCGTGAATAATCGAGGTGCCAGGTTCAAACCGAATGGCATCCTTTGAAAAACAAAATTTTTGGTGCCTGATCCGTAAGGCCAGAAACCTTTGAAATCTTTTGTTTACCGATACGTGCCAATAAGCGTCTGTCAGGTCTAGGGAACACATCCAACCTCCCGGCGGAAGTGTTAGCCTGATTTGGTGTACTGTTAACATTCGGAATGACTCGTTGTGAATGTGAAGGTTCAGATAAGACAGGTCTACGACCGGTCTCATCTGAACACTGTCCCTTTTGGGAACCAAAAATAGCTTGGACGTGAATACAGGGTAATTTGGGGGGACCGGGATGATGACATTCTTGGCAATCATTTCCTGGACCAGTGACTCCACCTCTATAGAAACAAAATTCGCCGTTGTCGGCTGACGTAAGCGAGGTCGCCGGAGCCACTGCCAAGTGATGCCTTTGCGTGCCACCATCCGTGCCCAAGTGTTTAACGGCCATGCTTGGTGACACGTTCGGAACGACCCAGGTAGCAGACAAGGGTTCTCCGGCTGTACTACCCTCGGATCCGCCGGCCTTAAGACTGGCACCGGGAGTGAGAGAGACTTTAGTTTTTTGATGGTGGTGGAGTTGGTGGTGGTGGACGCTTCGCCGGCTGGCTGGCGTTGGCCGAAGACGGTCCCTGACCTCGCTTATTATGGCCGCGTCCTCTCTGACCTGAAAACCTACTCTGTCTATGCCTGTACTGACCTTGAGGGGAGGAGGAGGACTTAGGTGGAAGAAAGGGCTTAGATCCCCCCGGGTGAGCCTTAGCGACTGGCCTGGGTTTGGGGAAGTTAAAGGCAGGTTTCTTAGAAGGGGTGGGACTGTGTTTAAAGGCCTGAGCCATATTAAACACCGTTCGCCACACGGACGTCAGGGGACATTAAAGAGGGAGTGAGCACTGGTGACATGACCACCTGATTCGCAATGCGATCAGGCAGTTTTCGTACTAAGGACATTCTGAGGTCTTGTCTCGCTCGTACCGCCTCAAGCAAGGCGGTGCAGATGTCACCCAAAGATTGGATTGACGACTGAAGAAGCAGTCGCCGGGGCAATTCAACCGATCGTCTGGCATCCGCGTCTGCGATTGCCTGAGTGGACCGGAGCAAAGACTTTGCTACCTGTTGAGACACTATGTATTGAGAGAACAGGCGAAAAGCTTTCCCCCTTAGCCTAAATTCTCGGTCTAGGTGAGTTGGGGTAGTGAAAGGGTCTTTTAGCTCACAAAGATTAATTTTAGGGGCAGCTAAGAAAGCAAACAAAGCTGAAGGGACTCCGCCGGCAGAACACACTGGCATGGAGAACCAAGAATGAGTATCTTGAGGGATCTGGTGGGAAGTTTTGGAAGTAAATGTGGTCGCAAAGTTTTGAGCCTCTGTCTCCCATTCCACCCAAGGTCCTGGACCCAACTGCCCCACCTTCAAGACTGGATTAGCTGCTGCGTCTGTGACGGTTTGCAAATCGAGTTCTGGAGTGAGAGCTGACAGAGTCTTAATGTCATTAAACCCATCATGCTTAGACCAGTCTGAAAACAATTTTGAAGCTGAGGCAGAGGGTAAAGCCGGCTTAGCAGCATAAACAAAATAGTCCTGGTGATAATAACTAGGTATAGCCTTTATGTTGACATCTAGTACATTCCCAAAGTATCCAAGGCCCTTAATTTCTTAGATTTATTGCCCTGGATGACCCACTCACGCGGTACTGGGAGTTCCCCTGACAAGGTAGGTTGGGCGAGCTCTGGTTTAGTGGTGGTCAAAAGGACCCATGACTCGTCTGGTCCGTAAAGCAAGGGCATAGCTACCTTTCTGAGAGGCGCTCTGTCTAGAGGGGGCGGATTGACATCCGTTATAACCCTTACATTCGAAGTGGTCAATGCCGCCATAGCAGGCCTAGTAACCACTGATGGTGACAGAGGGGGAGGGTGAGGGATCTGAGTCAAAGCAATAGAAGTCATCAGAGGCCGTACCGTAGAGCTTGTCGTGGGAGCTCCCAAGTCCACTGTGGGAGTTTCCTGCTGTTGGCCAAAAAATTTAGATAAAGCATTACTAAGTAGCCCATCAATTTCCTGTGCAGTGACAAATTGACTTGATGATGTACTCACTGGTGAATCATTAAGATCTTGCGCGGCATCTGAGCCTGAACCTGACTCTTGCCCTTCCATATCCGATATAATTGAAACCTCGTCTTTATCATCCTGTTCCTCCTGAGAAGATCCCGCCGAAGCTGGGGTACCACCTTGTTGCCAAGATAAGTCAGGCATAGAGGATGGGATCGCCGCGTCCCGGTGGACGTCTGCCACTGCGTGAATAGTTTGAGCCGGAAGTGGGTGGTCAGGCCCTGGCCGAGAATATCGCCAAACACCTAGGCCTTGGCCTACACTCCCTTGGGAGTCCGAAACACTCTCAACCACTGAGCCCCCTGAACTCTCCAAGTCCAGGGTTAAAATGTTAATGGGTAAATCATCTTTAGGTACAGGCACTATACTGGACCCTTGAGACCGAACACAAACTCTGTCTGGGGTAGAGCTACGATGAGAAGCACTAGAAACTGGCGAATGTCGGGAGGCCTTTCTATCATGGGAATCCTTTTTTGAAGATTTATGGCTGCGGTGTGACCGTGAACTACTCTTCGATTTGGAGGATTTATCGCCGTGACCACTGGTGGAACTTTCTGTCTTACTCTTCTTACTCGATGGTGAAGAGGCAAGACTAGGTGGCTGGTGTCTGAGAGGTGACCGTGACCGAGATCTCTCCCGAGACGAGGAGGCTGCCGCCGGGGGTGTAGGCTCTCGTTGACGTTTCGCAGTAGCAGCAGGAGAAGACACAGAACCCTGACCAGTCTCCGCCGGCTTACGACTAGTTACTCGAGAGGAATGTTTAGGGGGAGGGTGCTCAAAAAGAAGCCTATCCCAAAGAGGGACGTTGTCACATTGAAGTGACTTATGAGCCACAATCGTAGTATACGCTGACATCTGTTGCCTAACCTCTCGTAAGGCGACCACTGCGGTCTTATCATTATCGCGGAGGACTTTGACACTTAATTGGGAGCAAAAGGAACAGTTGCGCATCACCCACAGACCCCTTGAACGGTCTAGACATTTAACACACTTGATGCAAAGAGTGTGCGCAAAAATAGGGATACCGGCACAGGTAGGGGTAATGCATAAAGCAAAAACTGGGGCAAAGGTAGCCATGACAGAGACTGGTGGGAAAACTACTGCAGGGTCTGTATTGGTCCGCCGGAGCCCAGCTCTGGAAAAAAGAAAATTTCCAGGAATTAATGCTCATAAGGTTAACCCAACATGTTCGCACACACGTGTTAATAATCCGCCGGGTAACGAGACGTAATGTCACAACGATCACAGCTCGCTACGCGGCGGGATTCTATAAAGATTTCCGAATATCTAAACATGTCTTAAGAAAGTTAAGAATACCCTCTGACATAATATAAAGGACCAGTATGGCGTTTATAAACATAGTCTTTCCGGTGGAGACTGTTTCAAGATTCAATTTTGGAAAACAACCCCCCACAAAGACGCCGGCACCTGAATTATTTAGCAGAATAACACAGGGCAGGCTGATACGAGATCTGATTTCTAACTAATTGTCACAAAGGATCGCCGTAAGTTTGAAGGCGGCGATACATTAACGTATCTCTCAATTAACTGGTTAACTAAATTGAATTGTAAATTCCTTATTTCCTCCTCCCAGGAGCACCCGCCGGGTGTGAAAAATTTGTGAAAAAGATGTTAACCCCAATTGAGCCTTCGATCGCCGTAAGTCTGAAGGCGGCGATACATAAAGTATCACTAAAATGGATCGGTTAACTAAACTGAATGACCAAGACGTTCATCCCACCCTACCAAGGTGCACCTGCCGGGTGAGATGTAAAAAACGTTAACCCCATAAGTTCCTGTCCCCACTTCTTTGTAAAAGATCGCCGGGGAGGAAAGCCCTCAACAACAGCTAGGTTTTTCCTTTGGTTTGTAAAACCGGGTAGAAAAACTTCATAACATATGTCCGCATGAACAATGTTAGATGGGTACAGCCAGTCCACCGGGGATCATAGGGAGCCTGAAACAGGCACCAACACAGAGACGCAGTCCTGGAGAGCCACAGACACCTCATCGCCGGGGACACAAGCCTGTGTTGAAACCACGCGTGGCCCAACACGGCTCTCGGCCGGGTTTTTCATGGTGTAACCGTGAAAAACCCGCCGGAGAGTAACCCACCCCGTTCAGAAACCATCTGAACGCACAAAGGACCCGAGAGCAAGCCAAGCACGACTAGCCTAGGGCCCACACAATAATCCGTGGAATTAGCCAATACACAACTAATCCAGGAAACATACATAGTCCGTGGAATTAGCCAATACACAACTAAACCAGGATACACATGACACAGTAGGACATATTTATAAAATAAACAATAACACTTGTACATGTGGCAAAGCTACGAGCAGCTGGCTAGGTCTAAGCAGACGGCATAGGAAATGTTGAAATATAAACAAAAAACACTGGAAATATAACAACAGGAACCACCGCCAACACACCACTGTAGCAAATACTTCCGACAAAGGGAAGACTGACTCGGGACCCAGAAAAAACTTCACTAAGTGAAGAAAAATACGCTGGGAATGTCAGTAAGCAACGCTTACCTCATCAGAAAGATAAAAGGCAGCATAAAATAACGCGTAATGAAAGCCGCCTGCATCACAAGCTAACTCAACTGTGAAAAGTTCACATGTCCACAACAGGACCACGAGGGTACATCCGAAATAGATGCCCCAAACACACGACCCAAAATACACTGCACTGCGGGCAACCAGCCCAGGACACTCCTGCTACGCATATCCTAACCTTACTCGATACATCCCGGAGTAAACAAATGAGAAAAAACTCACTAGGGACGCAGCAAATGCGGAACCAGCGGAGCCAGCGGAGCGTGGGGAGACACGTCCGGGCAGGCTGAGCGCAGAGCAGAGAATGACGCCTGAATCAGCGTCTGGTCAAAGATCCACACAAGTACATCCACGATATGATGGAAAGCTTATTGGATAGTTATTCTTATTTTCTTTTTGTTTTTATTTTTTACGAAGTTTTTTCGTAGTGAGAACCCAATTCATAATGACTGAAGCCATGAGTGAGGTCGCGTGCGCTCATGATGAAGGTTCCTCAGATTTTAAATGCTCTGCGCGGTAGATTCAAACTACGGCGGATTAGTGTTTGAAGAGGATGCCTTATGTAATAGGCATGTTCGTCAATGATGGAGGGGCCACTAATAAATAGATACTTACTACAGTAGGTAATGGGTAAAATTAGGGGCTACGATTTTATATAAAATAGTAAGAGCGTTTGTTTACAAAACAAAACAATAGATGGCGCTAGTGGCGCCCTGTCCGACCAGGAGTCTTGTGATAAACACAAAGTTTATCAGTCAATACACAGCGAAATATCGTGCAGTGTTACTTACTAAGCTACAGGATGGTTAAACGTGCTCTTAACCACCTTTCATGCACAAGAATGAAAAGGATGAGTAGTTAATACTCAAATTATGATCGATATCGTGAGAGCGTTGACAGAGCGTCTGCAGCGTCTGACGGTAGCGAGCATGGTGGATGGTGGATACCGGGCAACCGTAATCTAGGGCAGAGAGAATGGTGGTTCTATAAAAAAGTAGTAGTGTAGATCGTTTAGCACCCCAATGAACACGTGCCATAGACTTGAGGACGTTCATGGGCTGAAGGCACTGAGCCTTCAGAGCGGCAACATGGGATTTCCAATTAAGGTGTGTATCAAAGATAAGGCCAAGGAATTTAGTGGAGTAGAGAAATTTAATCTTGGAAGAGCCCATAAAGAGGGTGATGGACTGCTTACGCAAGTGTCTAAGGTCGCGATAGAAAACAACAGCATTGTTTTTTTCAATCGAGAAGTGGAAACCGGTTAAGGATGCCCAAGCTTGCATGGAATTAAGAGCATTATTAAATCGTCGTTGAATGTGCATTAACCCGGGAATGGCGAGAACACTCTTAAGAGGTTAAGGATGCCCAAGCTTGCATGGAATTAAGAGCATTATTAAATCGTCGTTGAATGTGCGTTAACCCGGGAACGGCGAGAACACTCTTAAGAGGTTTTGGTGGGCAAGGGCGACGAACCTCTTAAGAGGTAAGGCCTAAAAAAAAAACTTTTAAAAGGCCCCAGTAGCACTTAAAGCAAGTGAAATGGTGATTAAGTGAGAAAATTCCCCTCCATACCTTCTATCACTCCTCCACATCTGTCAAAATCCCCTCCTTCCCCCCCCCCCCCCCCCCTTCAATTATCACCTATTTTCTCTGTTATAAATTTCATAAAAGACCTTATAAATATCGCTTTATTGCCGGAGCAAAATTTGCTACCACTAAAACTCTATCAGAACAAGTCGTAAATTGCTTAAAATACATTAAAAGTACTCATAAAAGATATTGTAATACCATCATGAGAAGAACTGGCATTAACTATTATTGGAGTGTTGACAATTCGTTAGAAGTTATTGATAAAATAAATACCATGCCGAAAGTTACCTCGGTACATAGCTTCGACTTTTCAACTTTGTATACCAATTTGCCTTTAGATTTAGTATATTCAGAGCTTTGCTTTATTATAGATTTGCACTTTGACAGATTCGTTAGGAATGGTAATTATTTCATAAATGTTTATACATATTTTAATAATGCATCACTTAGCTCTACTCCCACTAGTTCTGTATATTTTGATAGAACTAAACTTAAAGATGCCCTTAAATTCCTCCTTTTCAATACTTATGTTAGATTCGGGCCTTACATTTTCAAACAAATATTAGGAATTCCTATGGGTGGAAATGCTAGCCCTTTAATTGCAGACTTATTCTTGCTTGCTTTAGAATTTAAATATATAAAAGACTTAGTTGACAGTAGCAAGAAAAATAAAATCCCAGAAAAATTAGCACTTGCTAAATTGTTAATTAATAATAGTAGATATATAGCTAAAAGCAGTAACAAGAAATAGGGTGGTCAGTATGGAAGTGAAGAAGTCCTTGCATGACAGTGTGGTAATCCTGACACTGACTTACGGAAGCGAAGCATGGACGTTGGTTGAGAGACTCAGACCAAGAGTGAGAGCAGTGGAAATGAATTACTTAAGGAGTGCGTGCGGAGTTACATGGAGGGATAGACAGACTAATGAGGAAGTAAGAAGGAGGTGTGGTGTGGAGGTAGATGTGCTGGAAAGTGTGAAAAGGAACAACTTGAGATGGTTCGGCCATATGGAACGTATGGAAAGCGAGAGAATGACTAAGAGGGTGTACGAGAGCGAGGTGGAGGGACAGAGGGGGAGAGGTAGACCGAATATGAGGTGGAAGGATGGAGTGAGGAACTACATGAACGAAGGCGGTGCTGGTTGGGGGGAGGGGCGTCGACTGACTGGGGACAGAGGTGCATGGGGGCGGTTCGTTCGTGGCCACCCCTTCGGGGATCACGGCGTCAGGCAATAGATAGATAGATAGATAGATATATTGATGATATTCTTGTTTGCAATTTGTTAAATTTTAATCAAGTTGCTAAACTTATTTACCCTAATTCTATTCCCCTCACACAATGTAACGTAAATTATAAAGTTGAAAATTTTCTTGATATAAATATAGAGATTGTTAATGAACAGTGCATACTTAAAGTATATCACAAAGTTGATGATTTTAATTTTAACGTAATAAACTTTCCTTTCCCTAGTAGTAATATCGATAGTAAAATAACTTATAATTGTTTTTATTCCCAATTAATAAGATTTTGTAAAATCTGCACTAAAGTAGATGACTTTTGGGCTAGAGCTAGGTTACTATACAGACTCTTAGTGGACAGAGGTTTTGAGGCAAGTAAATTGTTCCATAAATTTAATCTTTTTAGGGTCAATTATTGTGACTGTATTCTAAAATTTGACATCAATAATTTTAATCAAGCATTTTTAACTTGAAGTTTCTTGTATAACCTCTGCTTACTTTTTGTCTGTATTTATTGTTTTTTGCTGTATTTATTGTTTATCTTTTACTTTTTCTATTATTAATATTAATATTGATGATTTTTTAAATTTATTGTTCTTGTTAAAAGAGTACTCTTTGTTTAAATCTGTTGTTACTTCATATTTTGCAATTATTTGTCTTTATATTATATGTATTCATTGTCGATAGTATCAATTGCTTACTTTTGCGATTTCCTTAGTTTATTTGTGCTATAAATGTAGGTTATTTGTAGGGTAGTTATTGATAGGGGTCACTTGAGGCATGCTATGCTTACAGGTACCTACCCGATAGCACTATCGTTAGTGAGTGCTGTACTGTATTTTATTTTATTTTGTAATAGTATAGATATCTTATCAATATTTGTATTTTGTACTATTGTTAATGTCTTGTCATGTTGCAAATTTGATTTTAAATAATATTTTGACATTTAACATGTAGTTTCTTTATTCATGCAGAGTTTAGTAAAATTTGCCAGAACGTCCCGGACTTCCCAAACTTGACTACTTCCTTTAACGTGACGATAGTGCGTTGTTATATGTGCGATTAGTTTGCTTGGGAAACAGATTAACTTGCTCATGTAGTAATGTACACCCTATGTGGTGGATTGTGTTCTTTTATTTAATAATTTTCATTTTAGTAAGCGTTGTTTCCACATAGCGATTTTGATAATTTAATTTGACTTTATATTGTCCTTGTCCCAATTTTGGTTTGTTTAGTTTGCAAGTTTTACATTTTAATTCCCTTATTCATTGGTATATTTTCGTGCCAACATCTCCAAGCCGGTTCTATGGTGTGGTCATGTGACTAGCGAGTGTGGGTGTGTTAGTCAGTTAGGCTTCAGGCCTCGCGAGGGGAGGGTCTGCCTCGCTCTGCTCCACAATTCATGAATGGACCGGCCGACAATAATTCACGATTTTGACCCTCCAAACACTATTCCCACTTGTTTTATTGTTGTTACATGTTACTATTTTCATATTAAACATAAAATAGGCGCATATGAATAAGTAATAACGATATTGCAGAACTTCTGCTTATCAGAATTCATTTATCCCCAGAGCTACTACTCTTTGGAATTCACTTCCCTCGAATTGCTTTCCACAAACTTACAATCTACAAATGTTTAAATCCAGTTGTTACAAACATTTTATGAATGGAGGATGCCTTTAGGCACATGGACCTTTTTGTTTTATCTGTGTTTTTCCTTCCTCCGTTCATTGTCTCTTAAAAAAAAAAAAAAAAAAAAATATAGTAAAATGACGATTTGAGGTGGGAATGGGGCCTAATATTGTCGCCTGGCGGTAGGGTGTCCATTACACACAGCTTGCATTTAAGGGGTTAAGGGGACCGACCGGTTAATTTAGGCTTAAAAAACTCTAAATTCTGAAAATACCAATAGGTGTTTACTCAACAAGAGTCAACATCCCTTCATAAGCCAGTGAAATGTTATTAGTGAAAACCCATTGGAAATCGTTTTTTTTTTATGTTTCCAAACTTTTCCTGTACTGTAATTCTAAAAACGTTATATAGCGAACTTTGAAATTAACATGCTCAGTAACTACTGGTCGTACGAGGAGCATACCTATATAAATCGAAAGAGCGTAAGCTACTCTACAACCTCCCATACGCTTTATCTTCTACTTTGCCATGTTCCCGCGTAAAATATTGTAAATCTAAAAAACAAAAGTAAAAATGTTCACCTAATGACCTTAGACTTTCACCTGTTTTTCTCAGAACCTATATTGCCGCACTATCGGATGTTATTCTACAGTTATTATTGGACCTATAGGAATGGTGTATATACCATTGGAAAGGTAATTAAAAACACTAAAAGGCCTATAAAGCCAATTTACTCAAGTAATTTTTTTTTTTCACAATATGTTGTCAAAGTTGTAATTTTCTATAAATATATTCGCCTGAATCCGTAATCACCTAAATCGATCAAATACACAAAATATATAAACAAAAAATATAGAAACTACAGATACACCTTTTGTGAGTTGTTTGATCACATACAACATGTGCTATGAGGATTTCTGTAGGAGTTTATAATTTGTTGCAGTGCTATGATTTTCAAAGTTTTTTTTACCTAAATTGCAAGAAAAAAGCAAAAAAACAAAAAAAAAACAATTTTTTTTTTTTTATCTAGTTTTATGGTCATACTGTATACACGTGTGCCAAATTTCATTTAAATTGAAAGTAAGACCTGGAAGTTTGTAATTAACCGGTCGGTCCCCTTAAACTAGGAGATGTATAATAAATGGCTAAGTCATCCACGTATAGGCTATAAGAGATGTCGGGCGGGAGACATTCTGTAACACTAGACATTCTAGACATTTGGGCGTCTTCTCAACGATGCGGTGACGGATTTTCGGAGAAGAAATCGACTCGGCACAGGACAACCAGGAAGGAGGACCGAAGACAGCGAGGACGGCAACCTACAAAGGAATTAAATACTAATCCGTCAAGAACCGCGAATTTGGATAAAGCTCCACCAACACGACCCAAATTCAAAACCACCAGGGATAACGACCGAGGACCGAGGACAGCCATGAATGTAAATGTAGATCCGACCAGAACCAAAAATTCGATGAAAGAACGTTCTGCGAGTTCTAAAACCGCAACTTTAAAGGTTTTCTATGCAAACGCTCGTAGCATACGCAATAAATTTTCAGATTTAGAGGAACTAGTGTTTACAGAAAATTATTATGTGATTGGCATAACAGAATCTTGGCTCAATACAGAAGATAGAGACTTTTTAGCAGAGTATTCACTTCCCGGTTATATAATGTTTGAGAACAGCTGAATAAATAAAAATGGAGGTGGCGTTTTATTTTATATCAAAGAAAGTCTTAACCCGACCCTCGTGTCAAACCTCAAATTGTGATCGTCGACACATCTTTTATGCTAATAAAGAATAATAAAGGTACAAAAATAATACTTGCGTTAATATACAGACCTCCAGCTCAATCAGTGCAAACTGACCGAGAAATTTACGAACAAATTGCAGATGTAAGTAACTCACAAGATACCGTAATTTTTGGCGACTTTAATTTACCTGTGACCAAGTGGGGCGATACTCTTACTTCACACTCCGGACATGACTTGTATACGAACTTGCAAGAGAGTTCGCTTTATCAATTTGTTCGAACGCCGACCAGTGGTAATAACGTTCTTGACATTGTACTTGCAACAAAAGAAGAATTGATAGAGAATTTGAATGTTGGTGATGAATTCAGTAACAGCGACCATCGTACGATAACTTTCACTTTAAAGTTTACTAGTAACGAACCAAATAGTAGCATCGAAAGTGTCACTAATTTCAAGAAAGCAAACTTCCATAAACTTAGAGCTATGTTTAAAGAAACTGACTGGAGCTTTTTAATTAACAATAACGACATAAATACATCTTGGAAGTTATTCGAAACCACTTACTTAAAAGCAGTGCAAGACTGCATACCATCGAAAATACGGCATCCAGGCCATAATAATAAGCCCAAATGGTGGAATAAAGATATTTCAAACTGCCTGCTTGCTAAAAAATTTGCTAATGATAGATTAAAATCCTCACAAAATGACGAAGAACGGGTGAAATTTGTAGAGCTACGACGCAAAGCCAAAAAGTTAATTAAGCAGAGTAAAAAGACCTTAGAGTTACATATTGCGAATCAAAGTAAAACAAACCCGAAAGAATTCTATAGTTATATCAGAAAGAAAAAAGTAGTTACTTCAACTGTTGGACCGTTAGTCGATGAAAATGGAGAATACACCAAAGACGAAGTACAAATGAGTAATGCCCTCAATACCTTCTTTGCATCAGTTTTTACAACAGAAGACCTCAGTGATATCCCTACACCATCGCCGATTCAGATTGATAATTCAGATTTTCTAAGCAATATCA
The DNA here is from genome assembly GCA_032716605.1 of Paralithodes platypus. Taxonomy (NCBI): domain Eukaryota; kingdom Metazoa; phylum Arthropoda; class Malacostraca; order Decapoda; family Lithodidae; genus Paralithodes; species Paralithodes platypus. Next base: position 94,390,260 of record CM064487.1, on the reverse strand, counting down.
CCGTTACAGAGAGAAGTATTGAATTGTTTAGATAAACTCAAGGTAAATAAAACGCCAGGACCTGATACAATCTCGCCTAGAGTTCTAAAGGAAGCTAAGGATGAGCTCTCCAAACCACTGACATTACTATTCAATAAATCCTTGCAGTCTGGAACTATGCCTTTTTTTTTTTTTTTTTTTTTTTTTTTTTTTTTTTTTTTTCTATATTCCAACTACTCCCTCTCGGGCATAGGCTGAGAGCCTGTACATTCCACCGCTCAACACGGTGCAGCCCGTGAGGTCTTGTTCCAGTCTGGGGAGTGAGACATGTGAAGCATCCATCATGGCTCGAAGCAGCTCCATCTCTGAAGCGGCCGGTTGCTTCGCTCAAGTGCTTCACCGTCTCACCCTCCAGACTCAGACCCTCACTCTCAGAACGCCACCTATTGAGCAGTGAACTCACTATCAGTGATCAGTGGAAGCTAGCCAACGTAACACCGATATTAAAAAAAGGCAGCAAATCCCTACCCAGTAACTATCGTCCAATTATCTTAACCTCAGTTGTTTGTAAAATGCTAGAAACGGTCATACGAGACAGACTCGTAAATCACTTAGAGGAAAATAACATACTTAAAGATACCCAACACGGCTTTCGTAAAAAACGTTCCTGTTTAACAAACCTCTTAGACTTCTTCCACGATATCCTCAACCTCTACGATGAGAGTAAAGCTGTAGATATTATATACCTTGATTTTCAAAAGGCCTTTGACAAAGTTCCCCACAAACTTTTACTGCTAAAACTAAAAGCGCATGGAATACAAGACGGTGTGTTGAAATGGATAGAAAATTGGCTCAGCAACAGAAAGCAAAGGGTAGTCATAAACGGTAAGGCATCTAAATGGACCAATGTAAGTAGCGGGGTACCCCAGGGATCGGTACTAGGACCAATTCTCTTTCTAATTTACATCAACGACATAGATGAGGGTCTCACCTGTACAATCTCAAAATTTGCTGACGATACAAAAATTGCAAATAGCGTACTCTCAAAAGAACAAGTTGACGATATGCAACACAATCTAGATAAATTGTCATGTTGGGCCCAAATTTGGCAAATGAGTTTCAATGCGGATAAATGTAAAGTACTACATGTCGGATACCTAAATGAGAAAGCAAACTATTCGATGAATGGCACTCAGCTTAAGAATGTAAACAGAGAAACCGATCTGGGAGTAACAATATCGAGTAACCTAAAACCGAGTCAACAATGTTCAGAAGTTGTTAAGAAGGCAAACAAAATAATTGGCTTTATAGGCAGGTCATTTGAGCATAAATCCAAAGAAGTTATCCTAACCCTTTACAATTCCTTAGTCCGCCCTCTTCTGGAATACTGCGTTCAATCCTGGTGCCCTTATTACCAAAAAGATATAAACAAGCTAGAACGAGTTCAACGTAGAGTTACCAAAATGATACCTAGCCTAAAGAACAAACCATACGAAGAGCGTCTTAGAGAATTAAATCTATTTCCTTTAACCCAGCGCAGATTAAGAGGTGACTTAATTCAAGTGTTCAAAATCATCAAAGGCATCGACAATATGAACTGTAGTAAGTACTTCACTATCGACCAATCTAATTACACGCGGGGAAACGGGTGCAAAATTATTGGTAAATCTTTTAACTCGCACGAATCTAAGAATTTCTTCTTCAATCGAGTTGTCAACTTGTGGAATGGGCTTCCCCGAAACGTTATAGACTGCATCACCGTTGATTCATTTAAACTCCGCCTAGACAAATATCTCTCATCAAACCCGCGACTGACTGCGTTTGTAAATGAATAACTTTATTTTATCCCCCCCTCAGTTACTAACCCATCTTTCCTCTACTAACTTCCTAATCCTGCCACGGACATTAGTTCCAGGGCAGTAATTCCCTTTCCAATGTTCCCTTACCCACTCTAAACCACTGTTTGGACACTTGATCCTCAGTGTTTTGGAGGACAAGCAACCTAGAAGGGTCACTAGACCTGTTGTTGCTTGATTTCCTTTGTACTCCTTTGTACTCCTTTGTACTATTGATTGCAATGTCAAAGATTATCCTGCTGAGGGAACAGCCTAGGGGTATTCCATTAGTGAGAGGTTTTATATCAGATAAAATACCGTTGTTTTTAACCTGAAATATGCGGGTAGAGAGAAAGTTTTGGAGAAATTGGGGAAGGGAACCTCGCATACCAGAGCCATGGAGAATTTTCAGTATGCGATAACGCCAAGTGGTTTCATTATCCTTCGTAATGTCGAAGAAAACCGCCACTGTGGGTTGTTTCTTAGAAAATCCTTCACGTATTTGGTGCTCCAGGTAAATGAGCGAGTGTAATGTAGAGTGGCCGGGACGTGATCCATTTTGATACGGGGATAATAAGTCTTGGGTCTCAGCGTAATGGAGAAGGCGAGGATTGATAATTTTTCCATAAGTTTACATAAACATGAGGTAAGTACTATGGGCCTATAATTTGTTGGAAAACTGTGATCTTTGCCTAGTTTTGGGACGGGTATGGTATATGCATGTTGCCAAGTAGGTGGGAAATAATGGCAATCCCACAATTGATTATAAAGTAGCAAAAGATAATTTAATGCACGTGGATGAAGATGTCTGATGAGCGCATAGGAAATGCCATCAGGACCCGGGGTGGAATCCGAGCAGTGGTCAATGGCATGTTGAAGTTCAGGTTATGAGAAAGGAGCGTTATAGTCATGAGTCCTACCACCGGAAAAAGCGAGCGGGTGGGACTCCTTCACTTGTTTGAAGCGGAGGAATTTTTTAGGTAAAGATTGGTCAGAGCTAACTTCACAGAAATGGTTAGCATGCATAACAGTGATGACGTGAGGATCATGAGTTAATGAGTCCGAATAATTTTCCCTTAATGGAGAGAGTGGAGGACGGACAGTATGCCCATCAACATTAAAAGAAATTCTCCACAGAGTAGAGATAGGGGTGCGACAAGTGAAGGACGATATGTAAGAGCGCCATGAAAGTACCTGTACCTTACTTTGGATGATATTGCACTTGACAATAGCGCAGATTTTGTTATAAAAAAAATTGAGGGCAAGTTTTTCAATGGTGATGGTGATGAAGTGGAGACATTGGGTATGAGTAGCAAAATTTGAGAGGGTGGTTTTAATCCTCCGTTGCTTATCACCCAACCTGTTGAGAAGGCGCTCTACTCTGTGTTTGAATTTTATCATGCTGGCCAGTTTGGGTGACCACCAAGGTACTCAGCGAGGATGTTGCAAGGTGAGTGGTATGCGATTCCGTGCAGTAGAGGTTAAGAAAGACAAAAAATATTCAAAGTTGTTTTTGGGGGAGAACATATTCGAGAAATCTGCAATACCAGCAGTGGATTCCTTGTATGTCGACCAATCAGCTTTGGAGAGATTATATTGAGGTATTTGTGCAAAGGCAGGGTATAAGTAATTTAAAAGAATCGGGTAGTGGTCGCTCGAGAATCTTTCCTGCAAAACTGACCACTCAAACAAAGGGGCGACGTCAGTTGAAGCAAGCGAAAGATCTATCGCGGAGAACGAGTTGTTTGCTGCAGACCTATATGTTGGGGAATCTAAGTTCAGACAGCAGAATTGTCAGTCAATTAGAAGGTTTTCAATATGTTTACCTGGCGTGTCTGTTAACGGGCTCCCCCATAGGGGGGAATGTGCGTTAAAGTCACCAAGAAGAAGGCAAGGAGGAGTCAGTTGCTGCGTGATATGGAGAAGATCAGCTGTATCATAATTACAAGAGGGCCGATTGTAGGATGAGCAAATAGTTAGGGACGGAAGCTGTGGGAGGGAGATGGTAACTGCAGAAGTTTGAAACGGGTTGGGATGGAGGGTGACGGGAAGAAAAGGCAATTTGTAATGTACAGTACAAGAATTGCTGTACGATAGTGTGTGGGGGTTATTGGAGAACTAACAGCGACAGAGTAATTTCTGGGGGGGATCACAATATTGCCTACATGCTGTAGGCATATGCAGATTGGAGAGTATAAACGAATTAGTCGTTGTAATTCTCCCATATGGAGGCGAGCTTGGTAACCGTTAATGTTCCACTGTACAATATTATGAAGCATTTTGTACAGAGGGAGACAAGCCTATAGTATTTATGATGTCGTTTAGGGAGTCTGACGAAGAATGAGGAGGGATAGTTGTTTGCGAGGATTGAGTCGTAGGGGCAGACGAAACATTTTATTCATCATCATTGATAGCAGCGAATTGTTTGACGAGTTTGGGAACAAGTGTTGGAGAGTGAAGGAGTTCCTGCTGTAAAGTATCTATAAAGCCCTGCGATGAGGTAGAGGCTTTATTCGTGTTTGGGGGAAGTGTACGTGTGTTGATGAAGTCGTTTGCTCGAGCGAGTGTGGGCAAGGTGCTGTTTTATCATTTATCGTATGTATGTTGTATTTCCCAGCTATCTTCATTATTAATGAACAGAAATAATTGTTGCTTTTTCTGTATGATGATGCAATATTTACCACCATGCACACACTGCTCAAGAGCTGGGCTAGGGTGGGTGCCCTGATGGTCAGGGACTTCAGTGAACAGTTGCCACAGGTTGCTAGACCGCACCATTCATCAACAGCACTGGTGATTCATTTCTGTTATTGTGGAATTAAAAAATAATCATCACACCAACTCATAGTAACAAAAATAACAACTAATTAAAAAAAAAAAAAAAAAAAAAAAAAAAAAAAAAAAAAAAAAAAACCTTCCCCCCCTCAATCTTTTCTCATCCCGCCACCCTGGATCCGGGTGAATTTTCTTAATTTTGTCAAGTTCACGTACTCAAAACTCCGCAAATACAGTATATGGCCTAACCTAAGTTAGTTATATAGCAAAATGCAGCACCCAGTGGGGTGCACCAGAGCCACTGGATCCTACCCCCTTGTAATTCTTGGGGGAAGGTGTTGGGAATGGTCCCCGGGGCAGTCTGGAGCCGGAGTTCTGGCCGGGGGGGGGGGGGGATGATACCCATTGCCAGCCAACTTACCGATCATGACCTTTATAACTAACCAAAAATAACGTAAGTCTGATGAACGCAAACGACACTGGAGACGGGCTGCAGCCCCCTACAGATTCAGGCTTGCCAGTGTGAATGTTGGAAGTATGAGTGGCAGAGCGAATGAAGTTGTGGAAGTACAGTACTTAAAAGAAGGAGAGTGGATGGCTGCTGTGCCCAGGAAACCCGATTGAAGGGGTGTGGTGCACATTGGATTGTGGGAAAGAATAAGAGATATCGATTGGATTGGAAGGGGGATGAATCTGGAAAACTGAAAGGAGGAGTGGGTGTACTGGTATCTGAGGAACGGGAGAAGAGTGTGATTGAGATAAATCGAGTAAAGGGAAGATTGATTGTTCTGAAATTGAAAAGTTTGTGAAAGAATTATAAATGTGATATCGGCATATGCCCCACAGGTTGGATTAAAGAGAGGGCAGAAAGAGGCCTTTTGGAACGACTTCCTTAGTGTCGTTTCGGGCCTCTCGGAGTATGATACAACAGTCGTAGGTGGTGACCTAAATGGGCATGTGGGAGCATGTGCTGATGGGTACGAGGGTATGGAAGAAGAAATCTAGAAGGCGAATATTATAGGTTTGACTCCTGCAAGGAGATAAAGAAAACCTAATATTTAGTAGTGGCCCCGTAATCATTGACGATTATGCCTATTACATAAGGCTACCTCTTCAAACGCTCATAAGCGTAGTTTGAATCTACCGCCGCAGAGCTCAGAGGAACCTTCATCATAAGCACACGCAAAATCACTCATGGTTCGTCTTTATGATTGGGTTCTCACTACGAAAAAACTTTGTAACAAATAAAAAAAATAAAAATAAAATAAGAATAACTATTCATAAGCTTTCCATATTCCGTGGATGTACTTCTGTGGATTCTTGGACCAGACGCTGACTAGCGCATTGTTCCGCCTTCACTGACATATCAAGTATACCAAAATCCTTAATACATCAACGAATGGGAAGGGGATGGTCGGGAGGGCCCCAGTCGTCAATGATTACGGGGCCACTACTAAATATTAGGTTTTCTTTATCTCCTTACAGGAGTCAAACCTATAATTTATTAGTGGCCCCTCCATCATTGACGATTATGCCTGATATCTAAGACTGGAGGGGGACATTCATAATCATATCATAACCATTGCAAATAGAATAGGCAGATAATCAAACAACCACATAGTATTCTTACTTTGTAAAAATTATATATTTATGTATAAACTTTATACAACATATAAAAAGGGGTACAAGCAGGGGCGTGCTTAAAGAAGCCTGCTTGAGGAAAAAGGGTAACTATGAGAATCTGTTCACAGATCTGAAAGTTAAAGGCACCCCACTTAAATTAAGTGGTGAAAAGTAAAACTTTATGTTTACATGTGCACATATAAACCCCATTATTCTAATGTGTATATTCCTTAAAATTAGACACAAAAAATAGAGTAAATTCTTTTACTATCGCAGATGTACTTACTAAAATGCTACTCGTAGTTGCAACTACCGAGAACTCTTAAAATTAAATTGCTTCAACAGTGTATCCCACTTAAAGAAACAATTGTTGTAGTACATCCATTGTACCTCAACAACATTTCCCGTAGTCATTACTACAGAGAAATTTTAATCACAACACTTATACATTGTATCACAGCTCGTATACTCTGTACATATCCTCCGGCGGGGTCTAGGGTGTCTTATGTTTCACTGACTGCACCCCCCCCTCTTTCTTAACCTAAACAATTAGTGACTTAGAGACCCATCTAGACCCTTTGCCGTAAAGCTACACATGGCATTGATGGTTTGTCTAGTGCTACCGACAGGTATTGAGTCAAAAACGTATGATTTGAAGCCCATAGTTGAGTAGTAGCTATGTCTTCAACAGATTTTTTTTTTGAGAAAACGTAGATACTGCCCATTTGCGTAAATCGTGGGCCCTACCCACTACGCCGGGATTACTCTCTTTAATGACTTCTACTAGCAGAGAAGCCATTTTTCGTTTCATTAATCTTTTACCTGTACTCGATACCCATAAAGCACCTTGTTGGTTAAGAGGTGCCACTCTCATATATTTGGTTAAAGCTTGTACAGGACACAAATTATGGTGCACTTTACCCCGTTTCAACGCCGGTACCGTGAACTCTGAGAAAACATGTTCACTATGTTTATTCTTGGCGATGAACCCTGGGGAAGGTGCAATATGAATGCAATTATTTAGTCTACCAAACCTTATGCAATTAGGGGTGTTGCTCATCGCCGCCAGTTCAGACACCCTGTTACCAGTTGCCAAAGCCATAAGGAACACAGCCTTTTTTAATAGCAATTCAAAATCTGCCATATTCTGATACAGACGGGAATGAAGCAAAGATAACGCTTTGTCAAGAGACCAGGTAGGCATGAGCTGACGGGGAGGTGGGCGGAGTTTGAAGCATGCTCTCATGAAACCTGTTTCTTCCGCTTGTGGTATGGTTAGACCTGTAAGGTCAAAGAATGGCACCCTGATAGCTGTTAAGTGATTTTTTAGAGTCACTACAGATAGACGTTTCTGTTCAAACAAATAGTTTAAATAATTAAAAACTAATGCCACCGAAGGTACTGTCTGTTCTGTTCTACCTATCCAAGAAGTAAAGGACTGCCAATGAGATTAATATTGCCTCTTGGTAGATTGTGTGTACTGATTCATAAATTTATCTGTCACGTTTCTACCATACGGCGTTAGCCACTTGGCCTCCTGAATGTCCACAATGCAAAAGTCAGCGAGGTCTCTAGGTTTCTGAATGGGACCAAAGCCCTTGACCCTGATGCCCGAGGTTTGACTGAAAGCCCCAACCTATCGTCCCTGACGCATCCGTGTCCACCCATACCGTCGGCGGAGGAGAGGTCCATGACATGACTGAGTGCAACAAATCCCTCTTCGCCCAGACCGCTAGTAAGCTGTGTATTAATGTTGGGATAGGCCATAATGTTCCCGCCGGTAATTGTGGGAAATATTTGTTGCCCTCCCAAGATTAAACGTTTGACTTTCAACCGGCCCAACTTCACAGTTAGTTGAACCCAGTTGAGAGAACCGACTAGAGATTCCCCGAGTCTCTGTGTCGTAGTCAGACTGTGGAGAAACATAAACATTTTTTTGCGAAATCTGTTTCGATTGTCCACACTCTGACTCAGAGTGAGAGATGCTGTGTCCCAGACCAGCCCTATCAACTGAATTACTCGTGAGGGAACATGGTTTTGACTTTACTAAGTTGACCTTGAATCCTAGAGAATTGACATGGTTTAACGTAATGTTGACATGAGTGTTGCATAACTTTTCTGTCTCTGCCACCACCAGCCAGTCATCCAGATACCACAAGATCCTGATCCCCTGTTCTAAAATGGGCATCAGGGCTTGCCGGACTAATTTTGTGAATATGCGTGGCGCTAGGTTCAATCCAAACGGCATCCTTTGAAAGACATAAGTCTGATGCATTATTCTTAACGCCAGAATTTGTTTGAAATCTCTCGTTTACCGGGACGTGCCAATACGCGTCTGTCAGGTCTAATGAACACATCCACCCTCCCGGCGGAAGTGTTAACTTGATTTGATTCACTGTCAGCATCCTGAAGGACACGTTGTGAAAGTGGAGATTCAAATAAGACCGGTCTCATCTGAATACTGTCCCTTTTTGGTACTAGAAATAGTTTGGATGTAAACACCGGGTAAGTCGGGGGGACTGGGATAATGACACTCTTGGTAATCATCTCCTGAACTAGTGACTCCACCTCTAAAGAAACATGATTGGCCTTTGTCGGCTGACGTAAGCGAGGTCACCGGAGCCACTGCCAAGTGATGCCTTTGCGTACCACAGTCCTCGCCCATGTTCTTAATGGCCATGCTTGATGACACGCCCGGAAGGACCCAGTTAGCAGACTGGGGTTCGCCGGCTGGACCACCCTCTGTTCCAACACGCCCTTGACTGGCCCCGGGAGTGAGAGAGACCTTAGTTTATTGCTGGTGGTGGTGTACCCTTGGACGACTGGCCGGGTTTAGCTGGAGGTGGGCCCTGACCTGGTCATTGGTGAAACCTGTGTCCTTTACCTGAGAATTTACCCTGTTGATACTTGAACTGAGCCTGACCCTGGGTTGAAGGGGACTTTGGCTGATGAAAAGGCTTAGACCCACTAGCTTGAGCTTTCGAAACTGGTTTGGGCTTAGGGAAAGTGAAGGTAGGCTTCTTAGGTTGAGAGGGACTGTGTTTGAATGCTTGTGCCATATTGAAAACAGTCTTCCAAACTGCTGGGGAAATCAAAAAAGGAGTTAGAACTGGAGACAGAACTACAGTACTTGGCTTGCAATACGGTCTGGAAGTTTCTTCACTAAGAACATCCTCAGGTCCTGCCTTGCTCGAACTGCCTCTAATAAGGCTGTCCGAATATCTCCTAAAGACTGAATGGAAGTTTGGAGAAGCAAGCGCCGGGAAAGTTCAATGGCCTTCCTGACTTCCGCAGCTTCGATCGCCTGAGAAGAGCGTAACATAGACTTTGTTACTTGCTGGGTAACAATATATTGCGAAAACAGTCTAAACGCTTTTCCTCTTAACCTAAACTCGCGGTCTAGGTGAGCTGGGGAAGGCGTGCTAAAAGGATCTTTTAATTCGCACAAATTGATTTTAGGGGCAGCCAAGAAATCAAACAAAGCAGAGGGGACTCCTCCGGCACTAAAAACCGGAAGAGAGAACCAAGTATGGTTTTCTTGAGGGATTTGGTGAGAAGATGTTGAAGTGAAAGTAGTGGCAAAATTTTGAGCCTCTGTTTCCCATTCCACCCAAGGTCCCGTACCCAACTGCCCCACCTGCAAGACTGGATTAGAGGCTGAGTCTGTGATCGGAAACATATCCAACTCCGGCGTCAAAGCAGAAAGTGCCTTGATGTCGTTAAAGCCATCATTCTTAGTCCAGTCAGAAAATAGCTTTGAAGCTGAGGCAGGGGGTAGGGCTGGTGTTGATGCATACACAAAAAAGTCATGGTTATAATAACTTGGAATGGCCTTAATATGAACATCTAAAACATTTCCTTGACTATCCAATGCTCTGAGTTTTCTAGACTTATTGCCTTGGATTACCCACTCATGTGGTACAGGGAGCTCCCCCGAAATAGTAGCTTGTGCTGCCTCTGGCTTAGTTGGTATCATTGCTACCCATGACTCATCAGGCCCGTATAAAAGAGGCATAGCTCCTTTTTTGACTGGTGCCTTGTCTAAAGGGGGGGGGGGGGGGAGTTATGTCTGATATGACTCGCACATTGGAAGTAGTGAGAGCTGCTGTGCCTGGCACATTGGAAATTGGATCTGACCCAAGAGGAGGGTTAGGTATTTTAGCTAAAGCAATGGATGTAGCCAGAGGTCGCACATTCGTCGACGTCGCGGGAGCTCCCATACCAACTGTAGGAGTTTCCGGCGTAGGGCCAAAGAACTTATTAAGTGCATTTAATAGTAATCCATCAATCTCTTCTGTAGTTACATACCTAGCAGATGACGAACTCCGTGGAGATTCGACAGTACCCTGAGAGTCGTCTAGATGGTGACCTGACTCTTCAACTTCCATCTCTGTGACCAGAGAATGCTGTTCTTCATCCCTTAAGTCTGGCCTATCATGGGAAGATCCCGCCGAAGCCGGGACCTCCACATGCCGCCATGTTAAATCTGGGATAGAAGATGGTACATCGGCATCCCGGTGGACGTCAGCCACTACTTGAGTCACAAAAGGATGTGTGCTGTCCTGCCAGGGCTGTGAGTATCGCCATACACATTGGCTGTGGCTGTTACTCGCTTGCGAGCTTGATATACTCTCCAAATGGGAGCCCTCACCCGAGCACCCTAGAGGTTTATAGTTTCTGGAAGATACTTCTAAATCTGAGGCTGACACACGTGACCTGGTAGAAAAAGCATGAATATCAGGTGATGAAATGTCTGCCGGGGCATCCTCCACCACATTCTCTGACTCCACCCCCGACCTGTCAGATTGGACGCTAGACGTGGTGGGGGTAGAGGCAGAAAGCGGGGTACAAGGCTCCGGCGACAGCCGTGAGTCCTTTCGCGCCGGAGGATCCCTTTTGGATGATTTATGACTTCTACTTGACTTATGCTTAGTTCTAGTAATGTCTTTAGGTCCCCTACTCTCTAACTTTTTCCTCTTCTTTGAAGGTGAAGCAGAGTGGCCCGAAGCTTTCACCTGCTTCCTCAGGGGTGACCTTGATTTGGACCTCGTCGCCGTTGCCGAGGGTGACGGTGAGCGAGGCCTCTTAGATTTGCCGGGGGAGGGTGTGATAACCTGTCCCCGCCCAGTCTCTGAGGTCTTACGTGCACGTATCTTACACTTAGGGGGGGCATGTTTGATAATTAAAAGCTCCCAAAGCTCAAGGTTATCACATTGCAATGCTTTATGTGCTACATTCGTTGAATAAGTAGCGAGAAGTTGTTTCACTTCTTGCAAAGCCACCGCCGCAGTATTATCCTTTTGAATTAGAACTTTAACACTTAAGAGGTTACAAATAGTGCAATTCTTTGTCACCCATATCCCCCGTGACCGATCGAGGCATTTAACACATTTAATGCAAAGCTTGTGTGCAAAAAGAGGGATACCTGAGCATAAAGCAATGAGAGGTTCTAGTGCCGACATGACAGACTGGTGGAAATCTACCCCACCCCCGGGATCTACCTAGTCATCCATCCTTCCGAATCCTCCCTTCCTCGCGAGGACAGAGTCCACCTGGCCAGGCTGAGATGCGGACACCATCCAGCTCTCCTGAGCTATCAGAAGAGACTGGATGACTCCGTTGTCGACGCCTGCCCGGGATGTAACACAGCACCCCATACCATTAACCCTTGTCTAGCGGGGTGTTTTGGGCTCATTTGGGCATATTCAGGCCCTCCTGCATGATAAATCAAGCATCTGCATGAAAAAAAAATTATTTAGCAAAACACTAGGCACTAAAAGCTTCATAATGAGACCAGAACGAGCTACGTAGCACTCGTGGTTCTCTTGCAGTGATGCCACGAACATGGGAGTTTAGCATATATCGGTATATTTTTCCCAGCTATGCTCACTACTGGCTACACTGCCGGCCTCTCGAGAACACAGGGAACATGAGTTAATGGGCGGCGGTAAGCCCTGGGAGTCGGCTGTCTGGCCTGCTGTGCTCCCGGCCATTTGCACTCGATTTTAACCCTTTAAAAACCTTAATAATACCCCTAACTTGCTGCAAATTGGTGCACGACTTAAGTCGAGCGCCGCCAATAAGGGGTTAAACACATCATAGAAGACTGCATTTCACACAACCACTTACTCCAACAACACAATCTACACTCAATGAGAGCTCTGTGGGAAAGCCCGATCGTGGCCATGGCCTTTCTCAGGGACTCGGGGCTGTTCGGCCAGGCAGCTTAGGGAACAACAACAACAACAACAACCTGGCGCCACGCCGGTACTCCGCCCTGGAAAGAGAAAATTTCCAGGAATTAATGCTCATAAGGTTACCCCAAAATGTTTCAAAAACATGTGTCACAAAACCGCTGGTCAACGAACCGTAGCCCTCAACCACTACTTTTCGTTTTCCTTTAGTTTCATATTAAAGATTTCAGCATATCTTTACCTGTCCAAAAGATTTAAGCATATCTTCTGAATCTTCATGTCCTCCTTATCAGCCCTACAATTCTATTGGCTTTGTTTATCTTTTCCGCTAAATGTTCTGAGAAATTTAACTTATTGTCTATCACTACTCTTATATCCTTTTCTGCACTCACTTCCTCCATCGCTTCATACATACTGTATCCTACCTTGTCTATCTTGCTGGTCCCAATCCGCATGTACTTTTTTTGGATGAAAAGGCATTAACCAATGCTCAGACCATCCCTTCATGCCCTCCACATCTTGAAGCAAACCCATATCTTCCTTACTCCTCACTCTTCTATACAGTTTAGTGTCATCCGCATACAGGTATACCTCACTTCCATTAGTTATAACTTCAGGCAAGTCATTGATAAATATAACGAACAGCAGTGGTCCCAACACAGATCCCTGAGGTACCCCACTTGTAATTTCCCTCCACCCCGAGCCTATTCCATTCACCAGTACCCTCTGTCTCCGATCTTTCAGGAAGGCTTCTATCCATTTCACACATTTCTCCCCTATATTATAGCTTCTAACTTTCTCTATTAACCTTTTATGTGGGACCTTATCGAAGGCCTTCATAAAATCGCAATATGCCACGTCTATTACATCACCATCTTCTAGAATTTGCATCCAATCATCTACCACCTTAATTAGCTGTAGTACCGTCGACCTCCCGGCAAGAATCCGAACTGTCTCCCACTGAAAAGTTGGTTTGACTTCATATGATCCATTATTCCTTCTCTAATTACCATTTCCATTAGTTTACACACAACACTTGTCAAACTGACTGGTCTATAATTCCCTGGGTCATTTCTCTTTCCCTTCTTAAATATAGCTGTTATGTTCGCCTCTCTCCAGTCCATCGGGATTTGTCCTGTATTAAACGATACCTCAAATAACATTTTCAATGGCTCTACTAACATCTCCCCTCCTTCCTTTATGATTCTTGGGTGTATCCCATCCGGTCCCGGTGACTTACTTCTGTTCATTTTTTCTATAGCCCTTCTTATTCTAGCATGGGAAAACTCTATTAGTTCTAGTGCCGGTGCCTGTTTGATGGGAATAATAGGCACTGCATCCTCCGACTCCACTGTTAGTACCCCCCCAAAGTATTTCCCCAGCACCTCTGCTTTCTCCTTATCAGTCTCCACTCTACTCCCATCATTCAACCCCCCTACCAGCTCTGGGATCCCTACTCTTCTTGTTAACTTTTCCTGAATGTACTTCCAGAATATTTTTGGATTATCCTTCACATTTCTAGCTATCTCTCTCTCCCTCTCCTTCACCACCCTCCTTGTTTCCCACCTTATTTTATTGTTTATTTGTCTGCATTCCAGATCCACTTCCTTAGCCTCTATACTTGTCCCCCTGTTCTTTTTTAACAATTTTAATCTTTCCCACAATCGTTTCTTTCTTCTAATCAATATCCAAAGCTTTCTTTTCATTGGCAATTCTGGGTTAGTTCTTTTCCTCAATTTTGTTTTATCCTTATATTCCCTTACTGGTACACTTTTGGATACAGCATTCTCCAGTTTGGCTCTAATTTTCCTCCACATTCCTTCAGCGTCTTCACCGTTCAAGTATTCCCCCCAGTCAATGTCCAAACACCGTCTCAGCAGCTCATAATCTGCTCTATCATACATGTATATTTTTCTATTGCTTCTATTATCCCTCTCTGATTTAATATTACAACTAAAGCTTATACAGGCATGGTCACTACGACCTATAGGGCCATCCACATTAACATGTTCCACTATATCCTCTTCATTGCTAAAAATCAAATCAAGTACACTCCCCTGTGTCCCATCTCTATATCTTGTCATCTCTACAATATGTTGCGTTAAAAAACAATCTCTCACTTTCTCTATAAACTTATTTTCCAGGCTACCCTGTCCCGCTGGAGTAGTACAATTTGCCCAGTTGATCCTTGGCAAATTGAAATCTCCAATCAAAATTTTATATTTGTTCTCTCTATTATCTATCTCCTCCATTGCTTTCAGTAGGTTATCATCCTCTCCCCTGCTATTATTTGGGCTTCTATATATAGAGGCAATTAGAATTGATCCTCTTACACATTTTACTTCAATACACAAATACTCACAATACTGCTGTCTCATATCCACCTCATTAACCTTGAGCTCTTTTCTTACATAAATAAACAGTCCTCTTCCAACCTCTGCTCTAATAGCATTTCTCTCATATAACTCAAAACCCTCCAAACTATATTCCACCAGTTCCCTTTCAATTCTAACATTTTTTGGTCTTACTTCCTGTAGGGCTATGACATCAGGTTTTTCCTCTTCATCCTGCAACCTACATATCAGTTCTCTTTTCTTGTCCTGGGTAAACACATCCACATTACTAAACATAATCCTTAATCCATCTACCATTCCTTCAGCAATTACACCATCCCGCTCCTCCAGTCCGTACCCTACACCCCTGTTAGCACTACTGGGTCTGCCTCTTTGTCTCCTGTCTCTCCCTGTGACACCTCCACCCCGTTCTCCTCCTCCGTCACAACTCCCATCACCTGGAGTATGCGAACCAGGTGTGGGCTCCATATATGGTAAAGGATATAGAAGCAGTGGAGAAAGTGCAGAGGAGAGCTAGCAAGCTGGTACCAACGTTGAAGAACGCAGGCTATGAGCAGAGGTTGAGGACACTGGGGCTTCCGACACTGGCATATAGGAGAAAGAGAGGGGATATGATAGAGACTTTTAAGATAGTGTCAGGAAAGTACGATGAGGATGTGTGTGAAGGTATCTTCTTGATGCGGGAGGGAACAAGAACGAGAGGACACTCTAAGAAAATTTACAAAGAAAGAAATAGGCTTGAGAAGGCAAAGAACTCATTTTGTGATAGTGGTAAATGAGTGGAACGCACTGCCCCAGTATGTAGTCGATTCCGAATCAATAAGGGAGTTTGAAAGTAATCTTGATAAAGCATGGGGAAGACAAGATTTGAAGTTTGATTATAAAACAAAAATACAGAATAGTAAAAATGTTGCGTCTGCTACCGCCGCCGCCAACACCGTGAACGACCGCAGCAGTGCAAGTACTGGTACTGAGCTGGATACACAGGCATAGTTTGCCTTTTTCCAGAGGATCTACTGTAAGAAACTGTAAGAAACTGTAAGAATAAAGATGAAGCATATCTTTATTAATGATGAAGTCTTTCAAGTATCCCTTTACACTTGAAACACTAGTAAGATTCAGGCATCTTTTTATCCCATAAAAAGTCTAACCCTATCTTAATCTCTAATCCGACTTCTCCCAGAAGCCCTCCTAGATCGCCGTCTTGAAGGCCGTGATACCCTATTGTATCAATCAATTGTTTGGCAAACCATAGCGAATTGCAAATCCGTTAAAATAACCACCCGAAGGTACAACCGCCGGGTTTCATATTAAATGTCAAACCAATTGTACCTGCTCCAGACCTCTTTGTAAAAAGGTCGCCAGGAGGGAAAGACCAAACAAACAAACAGCAAAGTTTCAATGGCTTTGAAAAGCCGAGAAAACCATATCCAACAGGTGTCAGCATGATCACCTAGATAAATGTGTGGGGCCCACCTCGCCGGGAAAAAACACAGGAAGCCTGATCACAGGCTCGACCACAGAGAACGCAGTTTCTGATGAGCCCTCAAGCTACCAAACTCGCCGGGTTAACTACCGATTATAACCAACGTGACTAAAACCCGGTAAACAAAACGGCTTTCTCGGAGCAATCGAGAAAAACCGCCGGAAAGGCAACCCACACCCCCGAAAGGGGTTGAAATAGGAGAGCTATCCCCCCGCCAAAGGCGGCTTTCTAGGGCCTTTCCTAGCTGATGCTAAGAGGATTGGGTTCTAGTCATGTGGTGATGGGTTGGTCTATCAGAGTGAGAACTGATCGATCTCTGCCATACCCATAGCTTACTCTGACTGTTCCTTTTACTTATATATTTTCTAGATCTCAAGTGACGGTGTCTTTTCCGTGGATTGACCTCCCAATCTACCAAGATTGGAAGCCAAAGTGTCACATTTTCCTTTGCCCCTCAACTTTCTCTTCATAATTGCTGAGGGGCACAGGGTCCTGGATGGGGCTTTGGTTTCCCGGGCGTTTCCGCACCCTCCTCAGCTCCCCGCCATGGAGTGGCTTCGGGCACCCAGGCTTTATTGTGGTCGGCAGGGAGGGTTCTGTGGGGGCGCTCGGTTATGGCCTTGGCCTTGCTCGGTGCCTTGGGGCTGTTCGGCCAGGCAGCTTGGGGAACAACAACAACTACAACTAATCCAGGACACACATGACACATGAATAAATTTTTATCATAATAAACAATGAAAACACTTGCATATGTGAGAAAAAAAAACTACGAGTGGCTGGCTAGACCTGGTGAAACGGAAAAAACACTTAATGACGTCGAAACACAATCGAAAAGCACTCCATCCCACCAAAACTGGAACAGCCGCCACATCAACATCGTAGAAAAAAACCCGGGTAAGGGTAACACTGACTCGGGACCCAGAAAGAACTCCACTACGTGAAGAAAAAACACCAGGAACGTCAGTATAAAACAAAATAGGCTACTCCATCTGAAAGATAGCTAGAAGCCCGACATCGCGTAGTTAAAGCCTCCTAACAAGCTAGGACTAAAGATGGCTAAACACGAAAAACAGTTTCAGAGCGTCCTCAACTCGGCCACGAGGGTCCGTCCGAAATAGACGCCCCAACAAAAACGACCCAAAATACACTTGTTCTGCGAGAAAACCACCCATGACACCCCTGCTAAGCTAATCCTAACCTTACTCAAGACATCCCAGAGTAAACAAATGAGAAAAACTCACTAGGGACGCAAGAATGCGGAATCAAAGCGGAGCACTGTGGGGGACACGTCCGGGTGGGGTGAACGCAGAGCAAGGAAGGCGGAACAATGCGCTAGTCAGCGTCTGGTCCAAGAATCCACAGAAGTACATCCACGGACTATGGAAAGCTTATGAATAGTTATTCTTATTTTATTTTTATTTTTTTATTTGTTACAAAGTTTTTTCGTAGTGAGAACCCAATCATAAAGACGAACCATGAGTGATTTTGCGTGTGCTTATGAGGAAGGTTCCTCTGAGCTCTGCGGCGGTAGATTCAAACTACGCTTATGAGCGTTTGAAGAGGTAGCCTTATGTAATAGGCATAATCGTCAATGATGGAGGGGCCACTAATAAATATCAGGTTGGGAAATTAGGTATAGCCCGGCAGCCCGGACTAGCCCGGATATGTTGCCGGGCTAGTGATTTGCAACGCTAGTCTGCCCGGCAGTTGCCCAGGGGACAAGTTATTTTTTTGTATTACTATTTAAGTTGATGCTTCAATAACAAAACAAATATTAGTTGTCATATAATATCAAATACTGATAGATAATTAGTATACGAAAACATCGATGCGGTGGGCGTTTAGTATAACGGTGGGCCTTTAGTAAACCAGGGACCGACATTTCTCGCTGCAGTGACCCTTTAACCCTTGGGATCCGGGAGGCCTCATATGAGGCAAAACGTATTTTGGTTAGGAGTCCGGGAGGCTTCATATGAGGCAAAATAAAAATCAAAGGGTTTAAATCGCACGGGCGGATTTTTGTTTATGCGTGGGCTACCGCAGCGCCACCAAGCACAAACTAACATGCAGCATCAGTTCTCGTCACGCATCCAACATGGATGGAGCTCATCCAAAAAAAATTGCTGTGTCTGAATCGATGCCCGCCGCCGCGTACCGTACGCCTAACAAAAGCAAGGCTAAAACGACCAAGAAAACAGTGCTTAGTCCCGATGGTGTTGCACACACTCTGCAAGAACTAAGCGAATATAGTGAACTGAGTGAATATAGTGAACTGAGTGAACTTGTGAGTGACTGACAAAGAACAAGTGGTTAGTGAAGATGAGGGTGAAGTGGCGGATGGATTAGTGTTTCTGGGCTTTATTAGTACCGATGAGGACGATAATGACGATGGTGAATGCGGTGCTCAGGAATATAGTGAACTGAGTGAACTTGGGAGTGACTTTGACGATGAAGAAGTGTAGTGAAGATGCGGTACCGTACGCTCGCCTAGCCTAGCCTAGCCTAGCCTAGTAAGTGAAAGTGACACACAAATGTATAACAAGTAATAATAACTCAATAATAACAGTGAGTGACAATAATTCATAACAAGAAGAGTAATAAGAGTGAAAGTGACACAATAATATCCAATAACAGTGAAAGTGCCGAAAATATGTTATAAAAAGTTTCACATAACTCAATAATGGTTGTAAAAGAAATAAATGACACAATAACTATGACATTATAACCATAGAAACATAATATCGTCTACCTGTACCAAAACCACCGAAGCAACGAGTGACTTAGTGCGTGCTAGCCAGGGCCTCGGCGAAGCGTTCGGACACAGGCGAAAATACGCGGGAAATTACCTCCATTCCCATCATCATATCTCAGCAACCACTTGTCGTAGCGATGTCAACTCAACGCCAGTCTACAGACGAAGGTTGGTTTTACACTATTCAAGTTAGTTGACTGCTCTAGGTGGTCTCAATCAGTAGATATCGAATTATGAAGATAGCAATTTTTCAAGAATACCCCCGGACACGACGATCGCCTCATATGAAGGCCCCCGGATCCGGAGGGTTAATACACAGAGACGACGCAGCTGATCGATCTTAAATTTCGTAATATTTTCGGCAGATATTATTAGTTCGTCATATACTGTCAATATTGATTTCTCTTGGATACAATAACATAAATAAGTTCAATTAATGGATAAATATAACATAAAAGAGAAACATTGAATACAACTAGTTAGGCTAAAACAATGTAACCATGTACCGGATGCATGGCTTAGGATTTGTTGTTATTGCTGGGCCGTGAATTTTGTAATGTTGTGAACTTAAGAATTTACTTGGGGTTAGTAAAGCTTGCTAAGCTTTTAGATGTTGTTGGTGGCAAACAATTTGAAGATTGTCTGTGTTGGTCTGTGGTCACAGTGTTATACGATAATTAGTGTAAGTTCGTAGAAGGTGGTGGGGGGTATCAGCTTGTCATCGCCTGCACCTAGCCATGTCTCCCTTTCGCTGATTATGGCACGCATTTGTATATTATTTATTTTTTCAGTTTTCCCCATTTTAATATTAATAATTCTGCTCTTCAAAAACTCGAACTTTGGGATTTTCAAATTATCGGAATTTTGCTATTATCACAAACAATTTGACAGACACACTTATCTTCGTTAATCAATGTTGTGGTTCCCATACACTCACTCACCCACTCTCACTATTTCTCTCTCACTATTTCTCTCTCTCTCTCTCTCTCTCTCTCTCTCTCTCTCTCTCTCTCTCTCTCTCTCTCTCTCTCTCTCTCTCTCTCTCTCTCTCTCTCTCTCTCTCTCTCTCTCTCTCTCTCTCTCTCTCTCTTTCTCTCTGCTTTGTATTAATAATGAACAGTATTATATTTCTAAATTATATCTTCTTTTTTACATAGACTAAGACTGCCTGTTCCAAGAAATGTCTAAAAAAAAAAATCCTCCGTATTCAATTTTATAGGCTAGACTTGTCAACCAAAAAGGTTAGCAGTAAGATTATCGTGTTTAGATTATTTGAAAATATATATTTATGTATTAATTTGCCTGTTTTAACAATAATCAAGATTGAAACATGGTAAATATCAATGCACGTTATGGGGATGAAACATTAGGAGAGATATATACCTTTTAGCTTTATTTCACATCTCTTTTGGCAGTCTTCAATTAGCTTTCATAATTTTCATGCACAGATGACCACAAAAGAGGATAGGGACATGAGAAGGAAATTAGAGAAGTTATAAAGTAAGGATAGGTTAGGTAGGGCTATTTTAAGGTGAACATTACAATACTATACAATTGTTTTGGGTTGACCAAGATAGGTTAGGGGGTAGATTTGGCTATAAATTAAACTCGTTCATGAAATGGTAAAATATGATCTAATATGTTAAGGATATGATAGCCGAATAAGTAAGACAAATTCGAAAAAAATAAGTCGAATATTCACAAATCTCTGTAACTAAATTCCAATAAAAACAAACATGAACAAACTTGTGCTACACCAATAGTCCAATACGTAGTGTTCATTATCAAAAGGGAATTAGAACATAAGAAATCGGAAGTCTACGTAAAGCTGATCGGCCTACACGAGGTAGATCCCATTTACACCCAGCCCATATCATTCATATGACTATCCAGTTTGCTTTTGAAATATCCTACTGTTCCTTAGCTAATCGCTGCACTAGACAATATATTCCACATATCCACAACCTTGTTTCCCAACCAATGCTTACTACATATTTTCTGAAGTGGAACCTATTCAATTTGAAGCCATTTGAACGGTTTATCTCTCCAATATTAAGCTTCATCCTGCCTTAGTGTTATAAGAGGCATTAACAGCAGTAAAGTAGCAGCCGGCTGTATCTCGCAAACATATTGTTTAACTTATATCAAAATAGTTAAGAAATAACCATTTTCCTCTCCTGCTTTACTAACACTTATTAAGCTAGTTTAAAGATAATTATATGGATGTCTTCATGATAATTGTTTCACCCTAATATATTGATTATTTGCATTCAAGAACTGAGATTCAAGAGGAAGAAATTGAGGACAAAATTACTTACAGTACGATACAAAGAGTGAAAGACAAATATATAAGGACTAGTAAGAGAATCAGTAGTCTGCCCCTCATCCCATATGAAAGCCAATTGATGATGACAATTCACTAGTTTCAGGTTCATGAGAAAAATTAAGATGTGAAACTGCGCAAGAATACACTTTAACAAAATAATGTAGGGGAAGGAGGTTGAAGATATGATTAGGCTAGGTGAGAGAAGGTACATTTACTGAGAATATCCTATCACACTATGCACAAAGTATAACGAGAGATCAATTCTTACAAGGGAAAATTTGAAATGTAATTTCAGTGCTAATGGTTTTGACAGTAAAAGTGTCAAGTAGTCAACGCTTATATGAAGTTCTGTAAAACGTATATTTAAGGATACAGTCTGAGGCCCTGATAAAGGAAGATAGCTTGACAATACAAAACAATAGGGAAAGATTGAAATGTGGGAACATAAATATATTATTAGAGACACTTGAGAACTTGAGACTTTGTGACAAAATAAAGCCATACCAAAGATCTTCTGAATAGAGAATCTGGTTAAATGCAATATAATTTATATTGGAGTTAGGGGATAAACTGGTAGTATCGTAAATCAAGGAAGAATGAGGAAAGAGAGTGGAGAATAAATATTTAAACTGAAGAGGCCTGAGCATCCCAGAATAGGAAAGGTTTAAGAGATAGGTAAATAAATGGAAACCTTCATTGTCCTCTTCTTAGTTTCAATGTTTTACCATCAACGTGCTTTAGGCCTACCAAAAACTCTTGATATTTCCATAACATTAGTAATGCATGAAGTTTCCCAAAATTCAATAAGTAGTGTGGACATAACATCCAATTCATAGAAGCTGGTGGAATGTTTGTGAATGTATGTGGGACTTAACGAGTGAAATTCCTTACGTTGTATCAGGGCAAGTAAAAAATGTGTCCGGGCAAGTGAAAAGACTGCCAGGGCAAGTAAATTTCAGATGTCACTAGCCCGGGGCAAGTAGATCCGCAACACTAATTTCCCAGCCTGGAATATATACTGGAGTCCTGTGTTGCACTCAACATGGTTGTGCATAATACTAAGTTCAAGAAAAGGCTGAAGCAACTGATCACATATAGTTCTGGGGCCACCAATAGCCAGATAGATTACTTCTTAGTGAATACTAAAGACTGGAATTTTTTTCGGGATGTAAAGGTCATCCCGAGCGAAGAATGTATCTCCCAACATAAGCTCCTAGTCTGTAATTTGAGCTTAAGGCGAGATCCTGTGCGAAAGAAAATGTACATGCCCAAAAGGAAAGTATGGCTGCTGAATAAATATGAATACAAGGATAGGTTTCGCAGACAACTGGAGGAAATGTATAGGTATTGGGGCGCTATGCCAAATGATGTAAATAGCCAATGGTACTTCCTTGAACGTAGCCTTCTTGCCGCCACTGACAAAATCTGTGGCAAAACTAAAGGCTCCCCCCCTGGCATAAGACTTCCTGGTGGTGGAATGACGAGGTGGAAAATGCAATAAAGGAGAAAAGAAGATGTTTCAAATCATGGAAGAAAGGAGACAGCAGGGAGGAATATCTGGCAGCTAAGCGAACTGCAAAAAAAAAGAGATATACAGTGGTGCACCAACTTTCGCTTCATCTTCTTTCGTGGATCACACTTTCGCAGCAGCCTCTAAATATTCCACCGAATTGACTTAGGCGGTAAAAACTCGCAATTTCGCGCCTGAGCTTCGAAATTGAAGACCTCGTCAGCCACACGCAAGAGGATTAGGTAGAGGAAAATTCAATTTTTGAGTCGAAACACGACCCTATACCAGTACATAGTATAGGTTTGACTCCTGCAAGGAGATAAAGAAAACCTAATATTTAGTAGTGGCCCCGTAATCATTGACGATTATGCCTATTACATAAGGCACCCTCTTCAAACACTCATCCGCCGTAGTTTTGAATCTACCGCGCAGAGCATAACAAATTGAGGAGCCTTCATCATGAGCGCACGCAACCTCACTCATGGTTCAGTCATTATGAAATTGGGTTCTCACTACGAAAAAACTTTGTAACAAATAAAAAACAAAAAGAAAATAAGAATAACTATTCATAAGCTTTCCATATACTCGTGGATGTACTTGTGTGGATCTTTGACCAGACGCTGACTCAGGCGTCATTCTTCCTTCACTGACATATCAAGTAAACCAAAATCCTTAATACATCAACGAATGGGAAGGGGATGGTCGGGAGGGCCCCAGTCGTCAATGATTACGGGGCCACTACTAAATATTAGGTTTTCTTTATCTCCTTGCAGGAGTCAAACCTATAATTTATTAGTGGCCCCTCCATCATTGACGATTATGCCTGATATCTAAGACTGGAGGGGGACATTCGTAATCATATCATAACTCTAGCAAAGGCAGATAATCAAACAACCACATAGTATTCTTACTTTGTAAAAAATATATATTTGGTGCATAAACTTTATACAGCACAACTATACAAAAAGGGGTACAAGCAGGAGCGTGCTTCAAAGAAGCCTGCTTGATAAAAAGGGGTTAACTCTGAGATTCTGAGAACAGATCTGCCAGTTAACAAGGCACCCCACTTAAATTAAGTGGTGAAAAAATAAAACTTATAAGTTTACATGTGCACATATTATAGGTTTGACTCCTGTAAGGAGATAAAGAAAACCTAATATTTAGTAGTGGCCCCGTAATCATTGACGAACATGCCTATTACATAAGGCATCCTCTTCAAACACTAATCCGCCGTAGTTTTGAATCTACCGCGCAGAGCATTTAAAAACTGAGGAGCCTTCATCATGAGCGCACGCGACCTCACTCATGGCTTCAGTCATTATGAATTGGGTTCTCACTACGAAAAAACCGTAAAAAATAAAAAATAAAAGAAAATAAGAATAACTATCCAATAAGCTTTCCATCATATCGTGGATGTACTTGTGTGGATTTCTGACCAGACGCTGATTCAGGCGTCATTCTTCCTTCACTGACATATCAAGTAAACCAAAATCCTCAATACATCAACGAATGGGAAGGGGACGGTCGGGAGGGCCCCAGTCGTCAATGATTACGGGGCCACTACTAAATATTAGGTTTTCTTTATCTCCTTACAGGAGTCAAACCTATAATTTATTAGTGGCCCCTCCATCATTGACGAACATGCCTGATTTCTAAGACTGGAGGGGGACATTCGTAATCATATCATAACTCTAGAAAAGCAGATAATAAAAACAACCACATAGTATTCTTACTTTGAAAATATATTTAACAACGGCGTAGCCGAAAAAATACAAGAAAAAGGGGGTTCAGGCAGGTGCGTGCTTCAAAGAAGCCTGCCTGACAAAAAATGGGTAACCCTGAAGATTCTGAACACAGATCTGTAGTTACAAAGGCACCCCACTCAACGAGTGGTGACAAAAAATAACAAGTTATAAGTTTATATGTGCACATAATAAACCCCAACATAAACTTGGAGATAAATTGCAAAGGAACTCCATTATTCTAAAATTAAATTGCTTTCGCAGCTAAACTACTCTAACAACACCGTTGTTTTGTACTTAACATTGTACTAGCACAATTTCTCACTGAGAAATTTTCATATCACATTTTAACCTTAAATTGTATCACAGCTCTCATACTCCGGCGGTGTCTAGGGTGTCCTATGTCAACTGACTGCACCCCCCCCCCCCCCCCCCCCACCCCCCCCCCCTTTACCGTGAAAGTAAACAAAAGTGACTGCAGGGCCACCTAGACCCTCTGCCTTAAAGCTATACATGGTAAGGAAGGTTTGTCTAGAGCAACTGAGAAGTATCTAGACAGAAACGTATGATTAGACGCCCACAACTGCGTGGACGCTATGTCTTCAACTGAAAAAAAATTCAGGAAACGTAAAGAGGCTGCCCATTTGCGTAAATCGTGGGCCCGACCCACAACGCCGGGATTACTTTCTTTAATGACTTCTACCAGAAGAGAGGCTAATCGCCGTTTAAGTAAGCGTTTACCCGTACTTGCTACCCATAAAGCACCTTGGGGGTTTTGAGGAGCTACTCTCAAATATTTGGTTAGAGCTTGCACTGGACATAAATTATGATGCACCTTTCCCCTTTTTAACGCCGGCACCGTGAACTCAGAAAATACGTGTGCACTATGCTCATTCTTGGCTACAAAACCTGGGGAGGGTGCAATGGAAATACATTCATTAAGTCTACCAAACCTAAGACAATTAGGTGTGTTGCTCATCGCCGCCAGCTCAGACACTCTGTTTCCGGTGGCCAAAGCCAAAAGGAAAACCGCCTTTTTTAAGAGTAATGCAAAGTCTGCAGTATTTTGGTACAGACGAGAGTGAAGCAAAGACAAAGCTTTGTCCAGAGACCAAGTAGGCATGAGCTGACGGGGAGGTGGGCGGAGTTTAAAACATGCTCTCATAAAACCTGTTTCCTCCGCTACCGGTATGGAAAGACCTGTAAGGTCTAAAAAGGGCACTCTAATCGCAGTTAAGTGATTTTTTAATGTTACCACAGATAAACGTTTCTGCTCAAACAGATAATTCAAATAATTAAAAACTAATGCCACTGAGGGTACAGTTTGTTCTGTCCTAACGATCCAAGAAGTAAAGGCTTGCCAATGTGATTGATACTGTCGTTTTGTAGACTGAGTATATTGATTAAGTAATTTATTTGTCACATCTCTACCGTATGGTGCTAGCCACTTGGCCTCCTGAATGTCCATAATGCAAAAGTCAGCGAGGTCGCTAGGTTGCCAATCGTGTCTAAGTGGAAATACCCGACCGGGAGCGATACCGGGTCCGGGCACCACATTTTCAATTGCTGGTACCACAACTGCGCCGGCCACAGTGGCGCGATTAGCGAGACTAAGCCTCGATAATCTCGTAGTTTGTTCACTACGTGGCACATTAGTGACGCATCTGGCGGTGGAAACAGATAGATGGAGCTCCATCTGTTCCAGTCTGTCACTAGGGCGTCTGGCCCCCCTGCCGGCGTTTTCGCCCGGCGGGTGAGGTATAGAGGGAGTTTGTGAGTCTCCTCGGACGCAAAAAGATCCACTTGTGGATGGGAGAGCTCTGCAATCATTAGGTTGAAAATGGGTTGCTTGAGCTCCCATTCTACTGTCGTGCTCTGTCTCCGGGACAGAGCGTCTGCCCAGACGTTCGCTACGCCTGGGAGATAAGATGCGTGAAGATAAATATCTAGACTGTTGGCTAGAGCAAAAATCTCTTCTGACACGTTTAGCAACTTCCTTGACCTCGTTGACCCTTGTTTCTGAATACAGTGGACTGCATTCAGATTGTCCATTCTGAAGGCCATCGACTTGCCCCGTAACGCCGGGCCGTGAGCCTGAAGGAAATACAAGGGGACTAGTAATTCTTTGACATTGATGTGCGAGATTTCTAAGTGGGACCAAAGCCCCTGACCCTGGTGCCCCTGATTTGACTGAAATCCCCAACCTATTGTGCCTGACGTATCCGTGTCTACCCATACCGTTGGTGGAGGAGAGGTCCATGACATTATTGAGTGCAATGTTTCCCTCTTCGCCCAGACCGCTAGTAAGGTGTGGATTAATTTCGGGATGGGCCATAATTTTCCCGCCGGTAAGAGCGGGAAATATTTGTTGCCTTCCAATATTAATCGTTTTACTTTCAACCGGCCCAACTTGACAGTTAGTTGAATCCAGTTGAGAGAGCCGACCAGAGACTCCCAGACCCTTCGCGTCGTAGTCAGACTGTGAAGAAACCTGAACAGTTTCCTGCGAAACCTGTTGCGATTGTCCACACTCTGACTCAGAGTGAGAGCGGCGGTGTCCCAGACCAGCCCTATCCACTGAATTACTCGTGAGGGCACAAGGTTTGACTTTACCAGATTTACCTTGAACCCTAGAGTTTTGACATGATTTAAAATGATATTGACATGTTTTATGCATAATTGTTGTGTGAGGACTTAGGCAGAAGAAAAGGTTTAGATCCCCCTGGCTGAGCTTTAGTAGTAGGCCTGGGTTTGGGGAAGTTAAATGCAGGTTTCTTAGAAGGGGTGGGACTGTGCTTAATGGCCTGTGCCATATTGAACACTGTTCGCCACACTTCAGGGGTCATTAAAGAGGGAGTAAGCACTGGTGACATAACCACCTGATTAGCAATGCGATCAGGTAGCTTGCGAACTAACGACATCCTAAGATCTTGTCGTGCTCGTACCGCCTCAAGCAAGGCGGTACGTATGTCACCCAAGGATTGGATTGACGACTGAAGAATCAGTCGCCGGGATAACTCAACCGATCTTCGAGCATCCGCATCTGCGATTGCCTGAGTGGATCGTAGTAAAGACTTAGCCACCTGCTGAGATACTATGTACTGCGAGAACAGGCGAAAAGCTTTTCCCCGTAGCCTAAATTCTCTGTCTAGGTGAGTAGGGGTAGGGGTAGTGAACGGGTCCTTCAGCTCACAAAGATTAATCTTAGGGGCAGCTAGAAATGAAAACAAAGCTGATGGGACTCCGCCGGCAGAACCCACCGGCATGGAGAACCATGAATGAGTATCCTGAGGTATCTGGTGGGAAGATTTAGAAGTGAAAGTGGTTGCAAAGTTTTGAGCCTCTACCTCCCAATCTACCCAAGGTCCTGGTCCCAACTGTCCCACCTTCAAAACTGGATTAGCTGCGTCGTCTGTGACGGTCTGTAAATCTAGTTCAGGAGTGAGAGCTGACAGAGTCTTAATATCATTAAACCCATCCAGCTTAGACCAGTCTGAAAATAGTTTTGAAGCTGAGGCAGGGGGTAAAGCAGGCTTAGAAGCATACACAAAATAATCTTGATGATAATAACTAGGTATAGCCTTGATGTTTACGTCCAGAACATTACCTAAAGTATCCACGGCCCTTAGTTTCTTTGACTTATTGCCCTGGATGACCCACTCACGCGGTACCGGGAGTTCCCCTGACAAAGTAGGGTGGGCAAGCTCTGGTTTAGAGGAGTTCAAAAGAACCCATGACTCGTCTGGCCCATAAAGAAAGGGCATAGCTACCTTTCTAAGAGGCGCTTTGTCTAGAGGGGGTGGATTGACATCCGTTATGACCCTGACATTTGAAGTTGTCAAAGCCGCCGTAGCAGGCCTATTGATCCCTGAGGTTAACAGAGTGGGAGGGTTAGGGATCTTAGATAAATCAATCGAAGTCATCAGAGGCCGTACCGTAGAACTTGTCTTGGGAGCCCCCAAGTCCATTGTGGGGTTTTCCTGTTGTTGACCAAAAAATTTAGATAAAGCATGAGTAAGCAGCCCATTATTTTCTTGTGCCGTAACAAACTGGTTTGATGAAGAACTTACAGGTGAATCATTAGTATCCTGTGCGGCGTCCAAGCCTGAGCCTGACCCTTGTCCTTCCATCTCCGAAATTATAGAAACTTCATCTTTCTCCTCCTGATCCTCCTGAGAAGACCCCGCCGAGGCAGGGGTACCTTGTTGCCAAGATAAGTCTGGGATAGAGGATGGGATCGCCGTGTCCCTGTGGACATCGGCTACTGTGTGACTCGTTTGAGTCGGACGTGGGTGATCAGACCCTGGTTGCGCAAACCGCCAAACACCGAGGCCCTGGCCTACGCTCTCTTGAGAGTCTGAAACATTCTCAATTACTGAACCCCCTGAACTTTCCAATTCCAGGGTTAAAATATTAAGTGGCAAATCCTCTTTTGGGACAGGCACTGCACTGGACTCTTGGGCCTTAACACAAACTCTGTCTGGGGTAGAGATACGATGAGATGCACTAGAAGTTGGTGAATGTCGAGAGGACTTCCGTTTATGAGAATCCTTTTTAGAGGATTTATGGCTACGGTGTGACCGCGAACTATTCTTAGATCTAGAGGAATCCTCGCCGTGACCACTGGTGGAACCTTCCGTCCTGCTCTTCTTACTCGCCGGTGAAGAGGCCCGACTAGATGACTGGTGTCTAAGAGGAGACCTAGACCGGGATCTCGCCCGAGACGAAGAGGCGGATACCGGGGGTGTAGGCTCTCTTGGGCGTTTAGGTGTAGCCGCAGAGGATACAGAACCCTGACCAGTCTCCGCCGGCTTAATACTCGTGACTCTAGAGGAACGTTTAGGGGGAGGGTGTTCGGAGAGCAATCTATCCCAAAGTGGGACGTTGTCACATTGAAGTGATTTATGTGCAACAATGGTAGTGTAGGCTGACATCTGTTGCCTAACCTCTCTTAAGGCTACCGCCGCGGTCTTATCATTATCACAAAGGACCTTTAAAGCTAATTGGGAGCAAAAAGAACAATTACGCATAACCCAGAGACCCCTTGAACGGTCTAGACATTTAACACACCTTATGCAACGGGTATGCGCAAAAATAGGGATACCAGCACAAGCAGGGGTAGTGCACAAAGCAAAAACTGGGGCCACGGTAGCCATGACAGAGACTGGTGGGAGGAAACTACCGCCGGGTCTGTATTGGTCCGCCGGAGCTCAGCTCTGGAAAAAAAGAACATTTCCAGGAATTAATGCTCATAAGGTTAACCCAACATGTTCGCGCACAAGTGTTAATAACCCGCCGGGTAACGAGATGTAATGGCACAAACACAGCTCGCTACGCGGTGGGGTTCAGAAATCTAAACAAATCTTTTGTTAAAGAAAGTGAAGAATACCCTATGATATAATATAACGGTCCAGCATGGCGCTTATAGTCTCTTGGTGGTGGCGACTGTCTCAAGATTCAATTTTGTAACAAAGCAACCCCCCAAAAAGACGCCGGCCCTTGAAATATTTTAGTAGAATAGCACAGGGCAGGATGATACGAGATCTGATGTCTAACGAATTGTCACAAAAGATCGCCGTAAGTTAGAAGGCGGCGATACCTACTTGTATAACTAAATTAAGTGGTTAAATCGAAATCGAATTTTGTAAATTCCTTAGTTCCTCCACCTAGGAGCACCCGCCGGGTGAGAAGAATCGATATATTAACCTAAATTGAACCTTCAATTGCCGTAAAAGTAAAGGCGGCGATACACATAGTATCACTAAATGGATTGGTTAACTAACTGAAAGACATAAGTCGTTCATCCCACCCTACCCAGGTGCACCCGCCGGGTGAGATGTCCAAACGTTAACCCCATAAGTTCCTGTCCCCACTTCTTTGTAAAAGATCGCCGGGGAGGAAAGCCTAAAACAACAGCTAGGTTTTTCAAGTGGCTTTTGAAAAACCGGGTAGAAAAACTACATAACGTATGTCCGCATGAACAATCGTTTTATAGATGGGAACAGCCATCCCGCCGGGAATCAAAGGAGGCCTGAAACCAGGCATCCACAGAGACGCAGTCCTGGAGAGCCACAGACACCCCAACGCCGGGGAAACAAGCCAGTGTTAACAACCACGTGTGGCCCAACACGGCTCGCGGCCGGGATTTTCATGGTGAAACCGAGAAAACCCCGCCGGAAGGCAACCCACCCTGAACAGACACCATCTGAACAACAAGAGACACGAGGAGAGCCACGCACGACAACCCCAAGGTCACTCCATAATCCGTGGAATTAGCCAATACACAACTAAACCAGGAAACAAATATAGTCCGAGGAATTAGCCAATACACAACTAAAACCCGGATACACATGACACAGTAGGGCATATTTATCAATAATAAACAATAACACTAGTACATGTGGCAAAGCTACGAGCGGCTGGCTAGGCCTAGGTAGACGGCATAATAAAAGTTGAAATATACACAAACACTGGAAATATCACAACAGGAACCACCGCCAACACACCACCGTAGCATAAACTTCCGACCAAGGGAAGACTGACTCGGGACCCAGAAAAAAACTTCACTAAGTGAAGAAAAATACGCTGGGAACGTCAGAAACAAAGCTTACCTCATCAGAAAGATAAAAGGCAGCACTAACTAACGCGTAGTGAAAGCCGCCTGCATCACAAACTAACTCAGCTGTGAAAAAGTTCACATGTCCACAACGGGACCACGAGGGTACATCCGAAATAGATGCCCCATACACTTGACCCAAAATACACTGCACTGCGGGCAACCAGCCCAGGACACTCCTGCTACGCCTATCCTAACCTTACTCGATACATCCTAGAGTAAACAAATGAGAAAAAACTCACTAGGGACGCCACGAATGCGGAACTAGCGGAGCGTGGGGAGGCACGTCCGGGCAGGCTGAACGCAGAGCAGAGAAGGAAGAATGACGCCTGAATCAGCGTCTGGTCAGAAATCCACACAAGTACATCCACGATATGATGGAAAGCTTATTGGATAGTTATTCTTATTTTCTTTTTGTTTTTATTTTTTTACGAAGTTTTTTCGTAGTGAGAACCCAATTCATAATGACTGAAGCCATGAGTGAGGTCGCGTGCGCTCATGATGAAGGCTCCTCAGTTTTTAAATGCTCTGCGCGGTAGATTCAAAACTACGGCGGATTAGTGTTTGAAGAGGATGCCTTATGTAATAGGCATGTTCGTCAATGATGGAGGGGCCACTAATAAATAAACCCCATAAAATTAGTGGATATATCTTGCAAAATATAACTAATGTTTAAATTAGATTGCTTCTCAGCCCAAAAACTACTTACAACAACACTGTTGTTTGTACTATAATTGTACTAGCACAATTTCCTGTAATGAATAGTACAGAGAAATTTACATACAACACCCACAAACAGTATCACAGCTCTCATACTCTGGCGGGGTCTAGGGTGTCCTATGTCACACTGACTACACCCCCCCCCCCCCTTTTCTTAAAATTAAACAATAAGTGACTTAGGGGCCACCTAGACCCTTTGCCTTAAAGCTATACATGGCAAGGAAGGTTTGTCTACAGCTACTGAAAGGTAACTAGTCAAAAACGTATGATTAGAGGCCCACAACTGTGTGGACGTAATATCTTCAACAGAAAAATTCTTAAGGAAACGTAACGAAGCCGCCCACTTGCGTAAATCGTGGGCCCTACCCACAACGCCAGGATTACTCTCTTTAATGACCTCGACCAAGAGAGAAGCCAGTCTACGTTTCATCAAGCGTTTACCCGTACTTGCTACCCATAAAGCACCGTGGTGATTTAGAGGTGCCACTCTCAAATATTTGGTTAGAGCTTGCACTGGACATAAATTATGGTGCACCTTTCCCCTTTTCAACGCCGGCACCGTGAACTCTGAAAACACGTGTTCACTGTGCTCATTCTTGGCTATGAACCCTGGGGAAGGTGCAATGTGAATACACTCATTAAGCCTACCAAACCTGAGGCAATTAGGTGTGTTGCTCATCGCCGCCAGCTCAGATACTCTGTTCCCGGTAGCCAAGGCCATAAGGAATACTGCCCTTTTTAAAAGTAATGTAAAGTCTGCAGTATTTTGGTACAGACGGGAATGAAGTAATGACAATGCCTTGTCCAGAGACCAGGTAGGCATGAGCTGACGGGGAGGTGGGCGGAGTTTAAAACATGCCCTCATAAAACCTTTTTCCTCCGCAACTGGTATGGAGAGACCGGTAAGGTCCAAAAACGGTATCCTAATCGCTGTTAAGTGATTTTTTAACGTTACTACAGATAAACGTTTCTGCTCGAACAGATAATTTAAATAATTAAAAACCAAAGCCACCGAGGGCACAGTTTGTTCTGTTCTAAGAATCCAAGAAGTAAAGGCTTGCCAATGCGATTGATACTGTCGCTTAGTAGACTGGGTATATTGATTCATGAATTTATTGGTCACGTCTGTACCATATGGTGCTAGCCATTTGGCCTCCTGAATGTCCATAATGCAAAAGTCAGCGAGGTCTTTAGGTTGCCAATTGTGTCTAAGTGGAAAAACCCCACCGGGAGTGATACCGGGTCCGGGCACCACGTCTTCAATTGCTGGTACCACAACTGCGCCGGTCACAGGGGCGCGATTAGCGAGACTACGCCCCGATAATCCTGTAGTTTGTTTACTACGTGGCACATTAGAGACGCATCTGGCGGCGGAAACAGATAAATGGAACTCCACCTGTTCCAGTCTGTCACCAGTGCGTCTGGCCCGCCCGCCGGCGTTATCGTCCGGCGGGTGAGGTACAGTGGGAGTTTGTGAGTCTCCTCTGACGCAAACAAATCCACTTGTGGATGGTAAGGCTCCGCAATCATTTGGTCAAAAATGGTTTGCTTGAGCGCCCATTCTAGTGTTGTGCTCTGTCTCCGAGACAGAGCGTCTGCCCAGACGTTTGCTACGCCTGGGAGATAAGATGCGTGAAGCTGAATGTCCAGCCTGTTGGCTAGAATAAAAATATTTTCTGACACGTTTAGCAACCCCCCGAGATCTCGTCGACCCTTGTTTCTGAATACAGTGAACTGCATTCAGATTGTCCATTCTGAAGGCCACCGACTTGCCCCGTAAAGTAGAGCCGTGAGCCTGAAGGAAATATAAGGGGACTAGTAATTCTTTGACATTGATGTGGGAGATTTCTAAATGGGACCAAAGTCCTTGACCCTGGTGCCCTTGGTTTGACTGAAAGCCCCAACCTATCGTTCCTGACGCATCCGTGTCTACCCATACCGTCGGCGGAGGAGAGGTCCATGACATGACTGAGTGTAATGTTTCCCTCTTCGCCCAGACCGCTAGCAAGTTGTGGATTAATTTTGGTATGGGCCATAATTTTTTCGCCGGCAATAGCGGAAAATATTTGTTGCCCTCCAATATTAAACGTTTGACTCTTAACCGGCCCAACTGTACAGTTAGTTGAATCCAGTTGAGAGAGCCGACCAGAGACTCCCAAATTCTCCGTGTCGTAGTCAGACTGTGAAGGAACAGAAACAATTTCCTGCGAAATCTGTTGCGATTGTCCACACTCTGACTCAGAGTGAGAGTAGCTGTGTCCCAGACCAGCCCTATCCACTGAACTACTCTTGAGGGAACAAGGTTTGACTTTACCAGGTTGACCTTGAACCCTAGAGTTTTGACATGTTTTAATGTTATGTTGACATGATTTATGCATACTTGTTCCGTCTCTGCCACCACTAGCCAGTCGTCTAGATACCATAAAATCCTGATCCCTTGCTTTAACAAGGGCATCAGGGCTTGCCGGACTAATTTCGTGAATAAGCGTGGTGCTAGGTTCAATCCAAACGGCATCCTCTGAAAGACATAAGTCTGATGCTTTATTCTTAACCCCTCCAACCCGGATGGGCTCTTGAACGCCCATAACAACCTCGGCCCGCGCAACCCGGAAGGGCTCTTGAACGCCCATTGCTTGCATGCGTGCTTTCGAATGCCGCGCGTACATTTTCGGTATCGTGGGACGGTAGGTGGCGCCACCAGGCGTAAACTCCGCCACAGCAACAGTATCTACCCCGACGCCATCATGGACAGTACGCCAAATAGTGATTCCGCTGTGTCCGATACCGTGCTTCCTACGACGCCCTTGCTTGTTCGTCGCGCCTTACCCCGACGCCATCGCCTAAATGTGTTATCTCCCGGAGGTATTGAGACGACATTGAGACTTTATGAGCGAGCTGATGCCAAGCATAATGTTGATGATGAAGTCAGTGACGACTCCAGTAATTATAAGTCGAGTGATTATGGCCATGAGAGTGATAAAGAAGAGCAATTCCTGGGATTTGCGAGAGAACATGACAGTGATGAGAGTGATGAAGGTGATGTACCAGTTGTTGAGGAAGCTGGTTTACCTAAAGACAGTGAACTTGAGAGAGTGAGCGAGTGGGAGAGTTCAAGGTCACTCACCAAATTTCGCTTAAGTGACACGACGCCAAGCCCTTCCCCAGGTAAATCGCCTTTCAAGCTACATTTGTATAAGCAGAAAATACTTGAGAAGGCGGCCGCGGCAGCTAGGGAACAAGCAAAACTACTTGGTGAGGATGAGGCTGTGAGTGAGGGTCAGCGTGGTGACCCTTCTCGTCCGCCATTGTCTCCCTTATCTACCCACGCCACCCAAGATGACCCGGATGCCCCGCATTCTTCCCCACCACCCCCACCATTGCCAAGGGTTGAGGACCCCACACTTTCGGCCTATTTGCCTCCTAGGTCCCCCACCTAGGAAATATACCAAGAAAATTAAGAAAAGTAAGAGAGTTTTGTTCGAGGCTCCCGCGGCGTCCACCCCGGCCGGCCCCAGCCATACGTCCCCGCAACTTTCCCCACGGTCCTCCCCACCTCTCCCGCCTTCAACATGTCTTCCTGAAGAAGTCTTTGAGCTCGCATCACCAATACCTGGCCCTAGTGACAGTGAAACATTGCTTTCTGTCACTCGTCGCAGGCCAAGGAGCCCGGGACCTCGGGGGGACACAGCCTCACCTGCCACTCCTTCCCCACCTCGCCCACCCGCACGCCGCCCACGCATCACTGGTTCCCCGCCAGATTATGTGGGGGCCACTGATGATGAAGGGCACCTCTCTCAAGACTCTGGCCATGATTACATAGGTCCACCGTCAGGGCAAGATGACCACTCTGACGATGACTATATGGACATCGACGACCCTCGACCCATCCGCTTGGCCCGGCGTCGTGCTGCCCGTCGTGCTGCCCACCGCCCTGGCCGCCGCCCTCGCCGCCCTAGGGCGCGCGCCTCCCGAGTTGGCCGTGGGCGTGCTGGGCCACCAGCTGGAGCTCCTCGTCAGCGTAGACAAGACCCATTCTACGTTTTTCAGTGGCAAGACGTAGTTGATGAGGATGCATACAACCCTGATGTGCCAGCTTTTGATGAGGTACTGGAGGGTTCAGGCGTTACCCCCAATTTTCCTGCAGGCCCCAATGCTCCACCACACGAACTGTTTGAGGCCTTCTTTGATGAGGAGGTGGTAGGCTATGTTGTCAAAGAGACAAATAAGCAGCACCAATTCCAGGTCCACTTTTTGGGAAAGGTGACCAAGGGCCACATGAGGCAGTGGACCCCAGTGACTCATAAAGAGTTCATGGTGTTCCTGGCACTCACCATGCTAATGCCTCATGTCAAGAAGCATAGGTTGCCTGACTATTGGATCACCAATGATCTGATATCCACCCCTGCCTTCGGGAAATATATGTCTCGCGACCGGTACCTTGATATCCTCGCAGCGCTCCATCTTGTCACCAACCTTGACGTCCACCTCCCAGACAAGCTGTGGAAGATTAGGACGTTGTATGAGATGATGCGAGAACGCTTCACCTCCTACTTCAAGCCCTTCCGCAAGGTCGTCATTGACGAGTCTCTTGTGCTGTTCGGGGAAAACTCAGCTTCCGGCAGTACATCCCCTCAAAAAGACATCGCTTTGGCATAAAATTCTTTGTGCTGTGCGACTGCCAAACTGGCTATGTCCTGGACTTCCTGGTCTACAGCGGGAAGGAAGGGGACTTGCTTGTGGACCCCCTCATTGGCTTTGGCGGAGCAGTGGTGCAAGCCATGATGGACCGCTACTTTCATAAGAATCACGTCCTCTACACGGACAATTATTACACGTCCCCCACTCTCTCACAGTACCTGCATGAGCGCAAGACGGGGACTGTAGGCACAGTATGAGGGAAAAGGAAGGGCATGCCACCTTTTCCTCCAAAGACCAAAAAAGGTGATGTGTTGAAGAAGAAGTCGGGGCCCATTCTGGCTATCCACTGGCACGACCAGCGGAAGGTCAACCTCCTGACCACCATCCACAAGGGGGAAATGGTGGAGACTGGCAAGGTGGATCGCCGCACCCAGGCCAGGGTGACCAAGCCCGATGCTGTCCTGGACTACAACATCAACATGAGGCTGGTGGACAAGTCCGACATGCAGATAGGCTTCATTGACTGCCTGCGTACCTCGTGCAGATGGTACAAAAAGTTCTTTCTGCATATGGTGGACATGTCAGTTCTGAATGCCTACAACATATAAATGAGTGGAACGCACTGCCCCAGTATGTAGTCGATTCCGAATCAATAAGGGAGTTTGAAAGTAATCTTGATAAAGCATGGGGAAGACAAGATTTGAAGTTTGATTATAAAACAAAAATACAGAATAGTAAAAATGTTGCGTCTGCTACCGCCGCCGCCAACACCGTGAACGACCGCAGCAGTGCAAGCACTGGTACTGAGCTGGATACACAGGCATAGTTTGCCTTTTTCCAGAGGATCTACTGTAAGAAACTGTAAGAAATATACAAGCTTCGGAATGTGAACACACCCATGAAGTTCAATAGCCTGCGGAGGTTCCAAAAGCAGGTGTTGACGGAGCTCCTGGAGAAGTATGCTATGCCACAGAGGGCAGTGGCACATCCTGGGCCCGCCGTTATTGACCGCTTGCAGTCTGCTCAATACTTGACTAGGCACAGGCTTGGTTCCCTGCCTCAGAATGAATCCGGAAGAACACAGCAGAAGCGGTGCCATGTCTGCTACAACAGCAGGGTGAAGCCGAGGTCAGGTAAAAAGTCAACCCTGGAGTGTGTGGAGTGCAAGGTGGCACTCTGTGCTGTAGATTGCTTCTTTGATTACCACTCCAAGCTGGAGTTCTAATAATCATACTGAAATTGCCAAATAAAATGACAATATGTACACTATAATTATATATAGGCAAAAAGTGGAAGAAAACCAATGTATTGTAATACAAAAGTCATGTATTATGAGAACATTGATACAAATACAATTACACCATAATAATATGTGAAAGTGACACATATGTATATACCAAGTGACATTCATATGATTAGAACCTATAGAAATATATAAATCAGTGAAAAAAGACACAATAAATTGTATATAAAACGTTTACAAATCATATAACTAAGTGAAAGTGACACAAGACCTAATATTTGATGGCCAAAGTATAATAAACACCTGTGATAACGAATAATCAGTGCCTAATACAACAATAACCTACCTCAATTACTAATAAAATGTACGGTATCGAGTGAAAATGAGCATTATCAGTGACAGTGACACTCTCTAAAGCATATTTGTCAAAGTGAAAGTGACACAAGACCTAATATTTGATGGCCAAAGTATAATAAACACCTGTGATAACGAATAATCAGTGCCTAATACAACAATAACCTACCTCAATTACTAATAAAATGTACGGTATCGAGTGAAAATGAGCATTATCAGTGACAGTGACACTCTCTAAAGCATATTTGTCAAAGTGAAAGTGACACAAGACCTAATATTTGATGGCCAAAGTATAATAAACACCTGTGATAACGAATAATCAGTGCCTAATACAACAATAACCTACCTCAATTACTAATAAAATGTACGGTATCGAGTGAAAATGAGCATTATCAGTGACAGTGACACTCTCTAAAGCATATTTGTCAAAGTGAAAGTGACACAAGACCTAATATTTGATGGCCAAAGTATAATAAACACCTGTGATAACGAATAATCAGTGCCTAATACAACAATAACCTACCTCAATTACTAATAAAATGTACGGTATCGAGTGAAAATGAGCATTATCAGTGACAGTGACACTCTCTAAAGCATATTTGTCAAAGTGAAAGTGACACAAGACCTAATATTTGATGGCCAAAGTATAATAAACACCTGTGATAACGAATAATCAGTGCCTAATACAACAATAACCTACCTCAATTACTAATAAAATGTACGGTATCGAGTGAAAATGAGCATTATCAGTGACAGTGACACTCTCTAAAGCATATTTGTCAAAGTGAAAGTGACACAAGACCTAATATTTGATGGCCAAAGTATAATAAACACCTGTGATAACGAATAATCAGTGCCTAATACAACAATAAGCTACCTCAATTACTAATAAAATGTACGGTATCGAGTGAAAATTAGCAATATCAGTGACAGTGATACCCTAATAAACATATTTTATATAATTGGCCTCAAAATAACTAGAAAATATCAAATAAACATCACATTCTCAATATCAAACACTAAAATCGTCTAAGGGAGATAAATACTTTGGCGCGGCGAGCGGCTAGGTGCGTCGTAGCCATGGCCGAGGCGACGCGTCCGAACGCGGGAAGAATTTGCCGCCGAAAAGCACTCGTCTTCCCGCGCTCACCATTATGCAACCAGAGGGGCTAGAGACCTCTACTCAACGCCATTCGACAGAGGAAGGTTTGTGGAACATTATTCTTTTTTATTCACAACATTACATGACATATTCATTGACTTACAGAGTAGTTAACATAGGCCAAAGATCGTCAAAACACCCGGTACCGGAGCACAGTCGTAAGCTATAGCCCCCGGGGCTGGAGGGTTAAGGCCAGAAACCGTTGAAATCTTTTGTTTACCGAGACGTGCCAATACGCGTCCGTCAGGTCTAAAGAACACATCCATCCTCCCGGCGGAAGTGTTAGCCTGATCTGGTTTACTGTTAGCATCCTGAATGACATGTTGTGAATATGGAGATTCAGATAAGACAGGTCTACGACTGGTCTCATCTGAACACTGTCCCTTTTAGGCACTAGAAATAGTTTGGATGTGAAAACTGGGTAATTTTGAGGAACCGGAATGATGACATTCTTGGCGATCATTTCCTGGACCAGTGACTCCACCTCTAATGAAACTAAATTTGCCTTTGTCGGCTGACGTAAACGAGGTCGCCGGAGCCACTGCCAGGTGATGCCCTTGCGTGCCACCATCCTTGCCCAAGTATTTACTGGCCATGCGCGGTGACACGTCCGGAACGACCCAGTTAGCAGACAAGGGTTCGCCGGCTGTACTACCCTCTGATCCACCCGCCGTGAGACCGGCCCTGGGAGTGAGAGAGACTTTAGTTTTTTGGTGTTGGTGGTGGTGGTGGATGCTTAGCCGACTGGCCGGCGTTGGCAGAAGACGGGCCCTGGCCCGGTCTGTTATAGTTTCGTCCTTTATGACCTGCAAACTTACCTTGTTTATACCTGTACTGACCTTGGGGGGAAGCGGACTTAGGTATATGAAAGGGCTTTGACCCACCCGGCTGAGCTTTTGCGACTGGCTTGGGTTTGGGAAAGTTAAAAGCAGGTTTCTTAGAAGGGGTGGGACTGTGCTTAAAGGCCTGAGCCATATTGAAAACATTTCTCCACACATCAGGGGACATTAACGAGGGAGTTAGCACCGGCGACATGACCACCTGGTTTGCAATTCTATCAGGAAGTTTCCTCACCAGGGACATCCTAAGATCCTGTCTCGCCCGCACCGCCTCGAGCAAGGCTGTGCGGATATCCCCCAACG
The DNA here is from genome assembly GCA_032716605.1 of Paralithodes platypus. Lineage (NCBI taxonomy): Eukaryota > Metazoa > Arthropoda > Malacostraca > Decapoda > Lithodidae > Paralithodes > Paralithodes platypus. The sequence goes on along the minus strand of CM064487.1, from coordinate 94,349,809 downwards.
ACTGAATTGAACTCTGAAGGAGTAATCGCCGAGATAGTTCAACCGATCTGCTGGCCTCCGCGTCCGCGATTGCCTGAGTAGATCTTAGCATAGATTTTGCCACCTGGTGCGTAACAATGTACTGGGAAAGAAGTCTATACGCCTTCCCCCGTAGCCTAAACTCCCGGTCTAGGTGAGCTGGTGAAGGCGTAGTGAAAGGATCTTTTACCCTTCCTTCCCGGTCTGCCTTAGGTAAGGACAGCACGAAAGAAGGGCCGCTACCCGGTATGCCTTATCTAAGGCATGAGCTTAATAGCCTAATTAAGCTTGGTCTGAACGCCGTGCATACGACGTATGTCAACAAACCCAAGCGTTCGTCACCGCACCTCCGAAAACAAGAAGGAGAAGACTCCTCAATGTTATTGTTCTGACGTCATGACGAAATTAGTGTCTGAAAAGCCCCCATATTGGCAACATCTCTGCAATATTGGCTCCACTGAAATCGTCATCACAACTGAACCAGTTGACTTACAGAGCTCTACTCAATGCCAAAATACAGATTGAAAACCGCACTACGATTATAGATGAGTGGGAAAGTTCTAGCAGTGAAAGTAAACATAAATACGGTAGCCTAGGCCTAGACGTTTTTCAGCCATTTCGCCCGGGTAGGGGCGACCGTCATTGGGTAAGACAGCCCGGGTAGCAAGGGTTAAGTTCGCATAGATTGATTTTGGGGGCAGCTAAAAAAGCAAACAAAGCAGATGGAACTCCGCCGGCTGAAAAGACTGGCATAGAGAACCAAGAATGGCTGTCCTGAGGAATCTGGTGCGAAGATTTTGAGGTGAAGGTGGTCGCAAAGTTCTGAGCCTCTACCTCCCATTCCACCCAAGGTCCTGGACCCAACTGCCCCACCTTCAACACTGGGTTAGCGGCTGTGTCTGTGACCGTTTGTAAATCTAATTCTGGAGTGAGAGCTGACAGTGCTTTTATATCATTAAAACCGTCATGCTTGGTCCAGTCAGAAAACAGTTTTGAAGCTGAGGCAGGGGGCAGTGCAGGTGTAGCTATATACACAAAATAGTCATGGTGATAATGGTTCGGAATGGCCTTAATATTAACATCAAGTACATTACCCGCAATATCCAAGGCTCGTAACTTTCTAGATTTATTTCCCTGGATTACCCACTCACGTGGCACTGGAAGTTCCCCTGACAAAGTGGGCTGCGCCGCCTCTGGCTTAGATGGGATCATTTGAACCCATGAATCATCTGGACCGTATAACAGGGGCATAGCTACCTTTCTTAACGGTGCTTTAACTAAAGGGGGAGGATTGACATCCGTTACCACCCTTACACTAGAAGTAGTCAGTGCCGCCGAAGCAGGCCTAGTGACTATATTAGGTGATATAGAGGGAGGGTGCGGAATCTAGGTCAAAGCAATAGAAGCGATCAGAGGCCGAACACTTGAACTTGTCATGGGACCTCCCAGGTCCACTGTAGGAGTCTCCGGCTGTTGGCCAATTTTTTTTGTTAGAGCAGTAACTAACATCCCATCTATTTCCTCCGTCGTGACAAATTTAGCAGATGAAGAACTCAGAGGTGAATCATTCCTATCTTGTGAGTCGTCTAGAACTGAACCCGACTCTTGCACTTCCATGTCAGAGATTATAGACACCTCATCCTTGTCATCTGGCCCATCATGAGAGGGTTCCGCCAAAGCCGGAACCTCGTCTTGGTACCAAGTTAAGTCAGGAATGGATGATGGGATCACAGTGTCCCGGTGGACGTCCGTCCGTACCTGTGGCTCCTGAACCAGACGTGGGCCTTCATGCCCTGGTTGGGAATACCGCCATACACCCAGGCCTTGGCCCGAACTCCCTTGGGAGTCAGATACACCATCAACCACTGAGCCCCCACTAGACTCTTCTAGAATGACTAAGAGGGTGTACGAGAGCGAGGTGGAGGGACAGAGGGGGAGAGGTAGACCGAATATGAGGTGGAAGGATGGAGTGAGGAACTACATGAACGAAGGCGGTGCTGGTTGGGGGGAGGGGCGTCGACTGACTGGGGACAGAGGTGCATGGGGGCGGTTCGTTCGTGGCCACCCCTTCGGGGATCACGGCGTCAGGCAATAGATAGATAGATAGATAGACTCTTCTAAAGGGCGATCACTGCCTACAGAACTCTCTAACTCTAAGTGTGTAATATCCATTGGGAACCTGTCCGCCGGCAACACCCCCACCAAAGTCTTTGACTCCACTCCCGCCCCATCAGATTGGACACTAGATAAGTCGGGAGTAGAGGCAAAAAGTGAGGCACGAGGCTCCGGCGAACGCCGGGAGGCCTTTCGTTCCTTAGAATCTTTCCTGGAAGATTTGTGGCTGCGGTGTGACTTAGATCTATCACTGCTCTTAGACTTATCCGATCTTTCACTAGAGCTGTCATTGGACTTTTCCTCTTTGTTCCTCTTTCTTGCTGGTGAAGAAGAATGACTAGGCGGCTGTTGTCTGAGGGGCGACCTGGACCTGGACCGCGCCCGTGACGTGGAGGCTGTCACCGGGGGCGTGGGTTCACGAGGTCTCTTAGAAGTGGTAGGGACCAGAGAAAGTGCTGTACCCTGCCCAGTCTCTGCCGACTTTCGTACAGTTACTCTAGAGGTACGTTTAATAGGGGGGTGCTCAATCAGTAATTTATCCCAAAGAATCACATTATCACATTGCAGCGCTTTATGAGCCACTGTGGTAGTATAACTTGACAACTGCTGCCTGACCTCCCTCAAAGCGACCGCCGCGGATCTACTATTGTCCCGCAACACTTTGACACTCAATTGAGTACAGAAGGTACAGTTCCCCGTTACCCACAAACCCCTTGAGCGATCTAAACATTTAACACATCTAATGCAAAGAGTGTGTGCAAAGATAGGGATACCTGAACATGAGGGAGCAATACACAAGGCAAAAACAGGGTCTAGGGTAGCCATGACAGAGACTGGTGGAAAACACGAACCCACCCCTGGTTTACACCCAGAAAATTTCCAGGAATTAATGCTCATAAGGCTACACCAACATGTTCGAACACAAGTGTTAGACAACCCGCCGGGTAACGAGACGTAATACACAACTATCACGGCTCGCTACACGGAAGGTTCATGTGTAAAGATTTCAGAATATCTTAACTTGTCCAAAAGATTTATGAATATCCTCTGACATAATATAAAGACCAGCATGGCTTTTTATAAATGACGCAGTCTTCCCAGTGGTGTTTGTTAAGTTCTTACTGGAAAAACCCCTAAAAGACGCCGGCCCCTGTATTATCTCGCAGATCAAAAACTGGGAAGCCTGTCTTAAGTGCTAGATCTGGCTTCTCCCGAAGCGTTCTAGATCGCCGTATGTTGAATGGCGGCGATACGTATCGTATCCCTCGATTGTCTGGTTAACTACACTGAATTTTGCAAATCCGTTAATCCCACCCTCCCAAGGTGCAACCGCCGGGTGTGAATTTTTAACGTTAACCCCAAAATTCCTATCCCCACTTCTTTGCAAAAGATCGCCGGGGAGGAAAGACCAATCAACAAACAGCCTAGTTTTACTGGCTTTGCAAAAACCGGGAAAAACTCAACTCAACAAGTGTCCGTATGAACACTTAGTTAAATGGGTAAAGCCATCCCGCTGGGAAACACAGTACGCCTGAACACAGGCCCCACCACAGAGACGCAGTCCTGGAGAGCCTCAGGCCACCACTCGCCGGGGAAAACAAGCCTATTTTAACCACGCGTGATTAAAACTCGGCAACCAGCCGGGTTTTCATGGTGTAACCGAGAAAACCCGCCGGAAAAGGCAACCCACCCCGTTCAGATTCAATCTGAACGCACCAAATAGACCGTGGAATTAGCCAAAGCACAACTAACCCAGGACACACAAATACTCCGTGGAATTAGCCAATACACAACTAATCCAGGACACATATATAGTCCGTGGAATTAGCCAATACACAACTAAACCAGGACACACATGACACAGTAGTACATATTCATAACATAAATCAATAACACTTGTACATGTGGCAAAGCTACGAGAGGCTGGCTAGGCCTAGGCAGACGGAAATACAAGTAAACATGTCGTAATATAAACAAAAAGCACTGAATTATATCACAACAGGAACCACCGTCAACACACCACTGTAGCAAAAACTTCCCGGCAAAGGGAAGAACTGACTCGGGACCCAGAAAAAACTTCACTAAGTGAAGAAAAAAACGCTGGGAACGTCAGAGAATAAAAAGCTACCTCATCAGAAAGATAAAAGGAAGCAATAATAACGCGTAATGAAAGTCGCATACATCACAAAGCTAGCTAACCGTGAAAAAGTTCACATGTCCACAACGGGACCACGAGGGTACACCCGAAATAGATGCCCCAAACACACGACCCAAAATACACTGCACTGCGGGCAACCCGCCCAGGACACCACTGCTACGCATATCCTAACCTTACTCGATACATCCCGGAGTAAACAAATGAGAAAAAACTCACTAGGGACGCAACAAATGCGGAACCAGCGGAGCGTGGGGAGGCACGTCCGGGTAGGTTGAGCGCAGAGCAGAGAAGGAAGAATGACGCCTGAGTCAGCGTCTGGTCAAAGATCCACACAAGTACATCCACGAGTATATGGAAAGCTTATGAATAGTTATTCTTATTTTGTTTTTGTTTTTTATTTGTTACGAAGTTTTTTCGTAGTGAGAACCCAATTTCATAATGACTGAACCATGAGTGAGGTTGCGTGCGCTCATGATGAAGGCTCCTCAATTTTTTATGCTCTGCGCGGTAGATTCAAAACTACGGCGGATGAGTGTTTGAAGAGGGTGCCTTATGTAATAGGCATAATCGTCAATGATGGAGGGGCCACTAATAAATTCACCCAATGACTATAACTAATCAATACACATACTTACTAATACTCAATAAAATTATTTGTACAGTAAACCCTCGCTATCTCGGACCTCTAATTCTCGGAAACCCGTTCTAGCCGGACTGGCTACGGCCTCTCGGACACGTGCTTCCGTATGCCGGACATTTCCGTCATCGTTCCGACAGTGTCCGACAGTCTCCGACGTTGTCAGATGACGCGCTCACGTCACCGGACAATAAGGGTGAATATCCGACAAACAGAAGGGACGTCCGACGCCATCTACATCCAGGGCCCAAGCGTCGGAGCTAGGAGCGCACCAAGCTCTGTTGTGTTACACATAGATGCGTGCATTTATCAAGTTCGCCATGCCTCCCAAGGATAAGCCTAAGCGTAAGGTGACCTCTATATCACTCGAAACTAAGCTTCAGATGTCGAAGGACCTGGACAGTGAGGTGGAGAAGGACATTGAGGTGGAGAAGAACAGTGAGGTGGAGAAGGACAGTGAGGTGGAGAAGGACATTGAGGTGGAGGTGGGGGTGAAAAGGGGATGCTGCAGTAATTAATGCAGTGTTGGGGAGGAGGGAGAGGGGAGGGGGGACATCAAGACTACAGACAAGAGCAATGAAGGGGTAAGTGTAATGTAGCCTACTGTACTGTACTGTGTTTTGTATTACAGATTATAGGGTTCGAATAGGGTTGTCTTCGTTTTTTAGGTTGATGCGGACGTCTCTCTTGAGGTCGAATTTTTTCCGTAGTCTCCGATTTCATTGTTGCCTCGGATATTAGTCCGATATGGCGAAGGTCTACTTACTTACAAATACTCATGTTGAACATACAGTCTGGCCTGCCAATACGTGAGAATATGGGCGACACGCGAGGGCGCGGAATGAAAATTCGCGTATTAGCAATAGAGTATTACTGTATATGGGAATAAATCGATATGGGCGGCACTGACTCCAAGTTGTCTACTTTAGGCCTATTTATCTCCGTCAATTGCCACAAAAGGTACATATATGTATACATAAACATCCAAATCATAAGAAAATATAACAATAATAATTAACTCACCTTAAAATTAACAGTAAATGTCCAACACGAGTCGGACAGCTGTTGCTCGAGCGTGGACTGAGGGTAGACTGACGTATCCCACAATGCCCTGCGTGCCTACGTAACTGGCGCGGAATGGTGGGGGGCCTCGCGTATTAGCTGAACTCCCCAGAATTGCCCTTATATCGGGCCCGGATTCGCGTTTTAAAGGTACATCACGCGTTTTGAAAGTTTTGGGTATGATTCGACCCCCTCCTCGCGTATAAGGTGAATCGCGTATTGGCAGGTCAGACTGTACCTAGCCTAGTCACCCAATGACCCTGAATTGCTACACCAACTAAAACTGGAATTGGTACACTTACTTACAGATATTCAACACTTTAATGAGTATAATGCTGATTAGCAAAGCATTATACAGTGGAATCTCCAATCTCGATCATAATTGGTTCCCACAAATACCGATCGAGATTCGAAATATCGAGATGCGAAGTTAACTTCTTATGGGAAAAAATACAATCGGTTCCAGCCACTTGCCGACTAACCTACATCAAATCTGTCAATTTTCACATTTGCCCCCCACAATCACATGCAATATATATAATATGTTAAAATAGGTAAAATGAATAATGAAAGAGTTTTATTTTACCTTATATTTATTGATAAAGAGGTTTGTGTGGTTGATTGTTGGTTCCGAGGCGAACGCAGTTAGGTTACTGCGTCTCCGCACCCGGCGCACAGTCACCGTCATTAATTCTTTTAATTGCTTCCCTCACCCTGTCACCACTAGTACCGGCATTTTATGAATGCGATAAAAAAAGGTCCAGGTAGACGACTTCACAATACAGTCAGGACCCCCAATACACGATTCCACAATTCGCGAAAACCCTAATACACGAGTTACCCCTCGAAAATAACATTAATTAATTAAGCATTAATTATGCGAGGTGGTACCACAATACACGAATCGAGAGCTAAGAAGGGGCCAAATCCGCTATTCCCGCTTGATACGCGAGCACGTCTACGTTTCGCGAGGCCCAGGAGTAGCTCTGAAAAAAGAAGAAGACGGGCATACGCCTGCCTTCCCTCCCGCTTACCCTCCCTCCCTCCCACAGTCCCGCTCAAGCGCTCATAGCCGTGCGGAGTGACCAAACGTTTGTAGTGCCTGCCACTTTTTTTCGCCATGCCACGCCAATATAAGAAGATAACACACAAAATGAAGGTGGAATTGTTGTTTCGCAAGAAAAGAGGAGAAGGAAACTGTGCAATAGGCTTGTCAGAGTAAACTGTTCGTACGATTTGGTTAGGGAGGGAGAAGTTGGAGAAAATCGTGAAGTCCTACGGTCCTAGTCCTAGTCCTAGCCTATCTACTACTAATTTTAAGGATAGTTTCATATTTTTATTCATTGTTCTTCTTATATATAAGATATAGACTGTACTGTAGAGCCAAAAATGTCGAAAATAGGGCCAAAAATTTCGAAAATAGGCCATAATTGAGAGATGTCACCCAATCTAATTATTCCCATTTAAAGTTAGTTCCACAATACCCGAATTCACAATACGCGATGCCTCCTGTCACCCCTATTCTCGCGAATTGGGGGTCCTGACTACAAGTTTTCAAGCGAATGGCGGACGTGTGACTGGTACACCAAGTGGCCGCTAGATCTACCGACTTCAATAAATTTTCCATGGTATAAAGTTTAATCAAGTTTTCTTTTGTCTTTACTATTATTATATATTAGATTTTCCTCATACAAATAATAATGTATATTAAAACATGGTAAAGTAATTTATATTACTACGTAAATGAAAGCGGCAGAGATGAGTTAGGTTAGACTACCGCCCGAAAACGATCGATACTAGCGGTACATTAGTATACAGGTGAACAAAACACAATGACTGTGAGGTTCACACATCGATTTGGTCAAAGATTAATCTGTTTATATTAGTATATAAGCATCTAGCATCGATATTTAGCTATCGAGATTAACGTTTTTTCATCGAGATTTGTGATTGGGGAGAGCTTGAAGGTGGCATCGAGATGCGAAATATCGAGATGAGATTGATCGAGATATGTGAGCCTACTGTAATGGGTTACAATGCTTAGACATAAGGTTAACGTAAGGTTATAAGGTTAACCTGTGCCACCGCCATTTGCATTTGCACTGTTTTGGGTTCAAGCGGTGAGGGTGAAAGGTGTACTGAGTGAGGAGTTCACAGTCTGTGTTGGAGTTCATCAGGGTTCAGTGTTAAGCCCCCTCCTCTTTATTATGGTCCTGGAGGCACTATCTAAAGATTTTAGATCCGGACTCCCGTGGGAACTGTTTTATGCAGTCGATTTAGTCCTAATAGCTGACAATGTGCAAGATGCTGAGGCCAAATTCAGAAGATGGAGAAAGGGCATGGTGAGGAAGGGTTTAAGAGACAATATTAAGAAAACCAAGGTTATGCATAGTAGATTGAGACGAGGCAATGTGGAAAAGAGCGGTGCATTCCCATGTGCAGTGTGTGGAAAGGGTGTGGACACTAACTCGATTCGGTGTAGCGTCTGTCGATGTTGGGTGCACCATGGGAGTAAGTGCTGTAGTAAAATAAAAGGACCCCTGCCAAAGATTGAGTCAGAAATTGAGAAATTTAAGTGCGTAGTTTGCAAGGATGAGCTTGTGTTAAATGATGATCCTGTGGCTGTGAATTTTGGAAATAAGTCATTGGAGCTGGTGGACAAGTTTTGTTACCTAGGAGATATCATCTCTGCCGGTGGTGGGGCCGAGGCTGCCACTGTCGCTAGAATTCGATGTGGCTGGGGGAAGTTCAGAGAACTGCTGCCAATTCTGACCATGAAAAGAATGCCTCTCCCCCTGAAGGGAAAGGTGTATGCCTCATGTGTTAGAAATGCAATGACGTATGCCTCAGAAACATGGGCCGTTAAAGTAGAGGATGTCAACAGAATGGAACGTAATGAGATGAGAATAGTGAGATAGATGTGTGGGGTCAAACTGCAGTACAGTATAGAATAACTAATGATGAGCTGAGGAGACGCTTAGGTATATTGAGTATTAGCAAGGAGATGCGTACAAGTAGACTGGGATGGTATGAGCATGTGGAGAGAATGGATGAACAAAATTGGGTGAAAAGATGCAGGTCTGTGATTGTGAAGGGAGCTGCACCAAGGGGTGGACCGAGGAAGACTTGGGATCGGACTATATGTGCCGATCTCGAATCCAAATACTTGACAAGTGAAGCAGCCCTTAACAGGGTTGTCTGGAACGCCGCCATTAGGACAAGAGACTGAAACTGCACGTATGTGTGGAGCACTCAGTCTTAAAATGTTATGTATGTACTGTATGTATGTATGTACAGTATATACATGTACAGTATAGATGGGGTTTCTGGTGAACATGCTATTGCTGAGCTTTGGATAAGCCATTTCAGTCTCTTTTTAACTGCTTAGGTAATGCATCTGTGATGTATCCTGGAGGTTACTTGAGGTATGAAGATGATAAAAGGTCGTATTGAGGTCAAGAATGCTATTATTAACCTACAGCTTAACAAAGCTTGTGGTGAAGATGATATTTGTGCTGAACATCTAAAGTACGCTTCACCTCAATTGCATACCTTGTCTATATGCTTTACAAGTCTCTTTGTACATGGATTCCTTCCAGACACAATGATATCTGTTATACTTGCCCCTATAATTAAGAATTAATCAAGCAAAATAACTAGCAAGGACAATTATAGGCAAATTGCTCTTGCTAGTATAGTAAGTAAGGCGCTGGAAAAAATCCTATTCAGTCGAATGGAGGAACACTTGACCATTCATGACAACCAGTTTGGCTTTAAAAGAAGGCATGGCAAGGATCAATGTATTTTTGTTCTAAAAGAATCAATTGAATCCTATCGTATGGCAGGTGGCAGTGTCTTTCTTTGCTTTCTAGATGCAAGGAAAGCCTTTGATAGGGTTGACCATTCTATTATACTTGATAAATTTAGTAGAAGAAAAGTCCTAGACTATATCATAAGGATACTTGCATTCTGATATGCTGGACAGAGAATGTTTGTCCGGTGGGGTAACTTTAATTTTTCTTACGTTATGGTCACCAATGTGGTTTGACAGGGTGAGATATTGTCACCATTCCTGTTTAATGTGTATGTTGATGATCTGAGCTTATATCTGAATAATGTCAAGATTGGATGCTACACACACCTGTACGATTATCTAAGGACCCTGACTTGGACCTAGATGAAGTTCCACCTGCAAATGATGTTCCACCTGCATCACCTGAATTGCCTGACCTTCAAGAAGGGGACGAAGCCACCCAGAAGATGTCTGCCACAAGTCTCTGGAAAGCTTTCACAGTAAAGAATGTTATAGATTTCCTCATCATCAGTTGGGACCAGATTTCTAAAGCCACAATCAACCATGCCTGGAGATAGCTGACACCTCACCTGTGTGATCCCAAGGCCGACAAAGAAAGGCAGAGTGTGCAGACAGCCGAGGCTCAGGCAGTTACTGCAGCTAGGAATGTCGCTGGATTTGGTGAGGTAACGGTGGAGGAAATTTGTGAGTTTAACAGGGCAGGAAACGAAGCTTCAGCCATCGACTTAATTCAACAGGTAGACGCAGAAGACATTGAACACGAAACAAGAGTCCAGCCATCACCTCCCCCACCAGTCATGTCTGATTTGCCAGCTCGTGAAGTTAGCCTTATTCTTGCAGCTGTTGATGCGTTGAAGGAAGAATTCAACACTCGTGAATCATGCCTTCTTAGAACACATGAAATTCTCTTTGGCATCGACAGGCTGTTCACTTATTACAGCGACCGCAGCATGGCAGAGTTTAACCAACGAAGGCAGACAATGATCACCAAATTCCTGCCGTCACGACAAACAGCTCCCCAGCCTTCCTCTACCACTGACAATCCTCCGCCGTCCACCTCAGCCAACCCTCAGCCGTCCACCTCAGCCAACCCTCAGCCGTCCACCTCAGCCGTCCACCTCTGACACAATGGATGATGACGAATTTGATGGATTCATGCAAGATGCTGGATTGTCGTCTCCGTGCCTACCTGGATGATGATGAGGTTGACGGGGTTGGGGACGGGGCAGCCTAGCTGATCTCGCCCTGCCTTGGGGGTCTGCTTCGGAGCCCCCCCCCACCCCTTACAATTATCTTTTTCTTCATTAGTTCTAAGGTAAGTGATGTCTTTTAACTCCTCCTCCCGGTTGTAATTTTTAAATGACACCGCGGCAGATGGGCAGGAGCCCAGGTGTCATTTTAACCCTCCTGGCCCGGGCAGGTCCTCCAAAGGACAGTGTGGGCTACCCGGGCGATCTGGCCGAAAAACGTCTAGGCCTAGGCTACCGTATTTTTGTTAATTTAACTGCTAGAAATTTCCCACACATCTATAAACCTAGTGCGGTTTCCAATCTGTAGACTGGCGTTGAGTAGAGCTCTCTAAGTCAACTGGTTCAGTTGTGATGAAGATTTCAGTGGAGAGCATTTTCAGGCGATGTTAGCAATACGACGATCTTTTCACTACTGAAACAACGACATACAGACATACAATAACAAACGAGTCTTCTCCTTCTTGTTTTCGGAGATGCGGTGACGCAACGATCGGCTTTGTTTACATGCGTCGGACGCACGGCGTTCAGACCAAGCTGAATAGGCTTTCAAGCTTACTATCTCCTGAAAGGACACCCGGGCACCTGCCCTTATTTCGTGGTGTCCTTTGGAGTGCCTGCCCGGGCCAGGAGGGTTAAAATCCATAAGCTTGAAAGCCTATTAAGCTTGGTTTGAAAGCCGTGCGCCGAACCGTATGTAAACACAGCCGGTCGGAGCGACGCGCACCTTCAAACACAAGAAGGAGAAGTCGAACTCTTGTTGTTATTGTTTTGGAAAACAAGAATTAGCGTTATTTTGTGAAGATATTGCTAAAATCGCGGAAAAATTTGCTCCACGGAATTCGTCATCACAACTGAACCAGTTCACCTAGAGAGCTCTACTCAAGGCTAGTCTACAGATACAAAACAGGGCTACGTTTTGAGATGCGTGTGAATTCTCTAGCAGTTAAATAACAAAGATATGGCTAGGCCTATTACGACGTTTTTCGGCCATATCGCCCGGATCTCAATAATGTCCTTAGGATGGCGAGCCCGGGCAAGAAGGGTTAATATTTGTTATTAGGTAGGTAATACTGTATAGGTGTTTATTAAGCTAAAAAATACGGAAAAAGGGGCAAAATTGGGGGGCCCAGTCCCATATAGAATTACAGTAGAATTACAGTATCCTACAACACGACGGACACTGCCGCCCATAAACTCGTGTTATAGGAGGATGGACTGTATATGAATGACCAATAAGTGAACCACATAATGTATGCAGATCATTGTAGATGATCTATGTATCATAGCACCGTCAGCCGCTGGCTTAACCCTCCAGCCCCGGGCCCCTAAGCTCCCCCGTATACCTTGGGACCGGGTGTTTCGGCGATTATTGTGCTATGTTAATTCAGCTGAAACTTAATGAAGACAACATGGATTATTATGAATAATAAAACCAAAATGTTCGTCTAACCTTCCTCTGTAGAATGGCGTTGAGTAGACGTCTCTCCCCCAGTGGTTGCAGAATGGCGAGTGTGCGAAGGAGTGTGTTTTTCCGTGGGAATTTCTTGCCGCATTCGGATGCCTCACCCCGGCCCCGGCTAGTGTGCACCTAGTCGCTCGTCGCACCAGAGTCTTTGCGTCCGATAGGCGATTTTAGTGTTTGATGTTGACAATTGGATGTTTGTTAAGAGTTTTAGAGTTAGTTTGAAGACAATGAGGACAATCAATCTTATTAGGGTGTCACTGTCACTGATATTGCTCATTTTCACTCGATACCATACTTTTTATTATTAATTGAGCTAAGTTATTGTAATATTAGGCACTGATTATTCGTTATCACAGGTGTTTATTATCAATTGCACATCAAATATTAGGTTTTGTGTCATTTTCACTTAGTAAATATGCTTTGTAGAAGTTTTATATACAATTTATTGTCTTTTTCACTGATTTATATAATGCTTTGTAGACGTTTTATATACAATTTATTGTCTTTTTCACTGATTTATATAGGTTCTAATAATATGATGATATGAATGGAACTTATATACAATTATGTCACTTTCACTTATTATGATGGTCTTATTGTAATTGTATGCAACTTGATTATATGAAGTTCATTGTTTTTCACTTGTATTTATTATATATACTGTATATATGTATACATTTTCTGATAATAAATTACGGTTTTGACAACCCGTAGGGAAGGAAGGAAAAACTAATATTTATTGGTGGCTCCTGAAGTCAATGACGTAAGAGCCTATGATAATATGGCCTCGTTCCGGGCTCCTCAGAGCCCGGGTTAGCCTCGATTACGGCGGTCGAGAACCAAGATCATCTTAGGGGGTACCCCTTAATCATTCCTAAGGTACGTCATTGAGACGGAGCCACTGAAAAGTAGGAAATAAAAAAGAAAAGAAATAACACAGTTTGAACACCGCGCCTCAGCGCATTCCGATCTTCCTCTGTTTCCCATGAGCATGACTCACCTCTTCCTGCCCAGGAGCGACCTCTAAAGTATATCAAGTTGGGCATGTGAATGGGAAGGGGATGGTGGGAGGGCAATTGTCGTCATTGACTTCAGGAGCCACCAATATATATTAGTTTTTCCTTCCTTCCCTACGGGTTGTCAAAACCGTAATTTATTGGTGGCTCCTTACGTTAACGACGTAAGAGCCTAGAATATCACGACCGGTGGAGGGACCTTCATAAGCTCATCAAGCTAAAAACTAAGAATCTATTAGGAAGACCAAAAAACGAAAACTGTGACATGTGTTTAAATATATGAGTATAGCAGTAAGAAAAAGATGTATAAGGCGGGTACCATTAAAGAAGCCTTATCTCAGAAAAATAGAACTACTGAGGTGTGAATACTGGTAATCGTATATCACAAAATTAAAATTAACAATAAAGTTACACATTGCAATAATGTATAGGTATTGCTATGTAACAGATCTAGTGCAGTAATAGCACTCCTGCTATCCATTCGGATTGTGTGTCATGCCAACTTGTCATGGAACTTAACACGCCCCCTCCTTTTTCCTTTAAGGTGGATGGTAGGACACAACTTCTATTACCTTCCAACACTGGTAATAAAAGCATTGAACAAATATATCCATCTACTTATTGGCCTCAGTGGGCATGTTCCAGCCTCAACGCTATGCTTGGTAATTTGTGTCTTATCCAGATGTACCGACAAGCATATGGCTAGGGAACGCCTTGTTAGAGGCCCAAGGACCCGTCTGAGTTATATCCTTCACTGAAAAACCAATGGGGAAAACTCATGGTGGTGGCCCATATGTGCATATCATGGGTTTTATGCAATCAACTGAGGCTCAGCTTCCTTAATTATATCTGCAATAAAGGATGCTAACACTTTCATGTGGTGATGGGCTGGTCTATCCGAGTGAGAACTGAGCGATCTCTGCCATACCCATAGCTTACTCTGACAGTTCCTTTTACTTATATATCTTCTAGATCTCAAGTGGCGGCGTCTTTTCCGTGGATTGACCTCCCTACTGCCAACCTAGAAGTTGGCAGATTGGGAGCCAAATCGTCACATTTTTCCCTTGCCCCTCAACTTTCCCTTCATAATTGCTGAGGGGCACAGGGCCTTGGGTGGGGCTTTGGTTTCCCGGGCGTTTCCGCACCCTCCTCAGCTCCCTGCCTTGGAGTGGCTTCGGTCACCTGGGCTTTGTTAGTGGTAAGCAGGGAGGATTTTGTGGGGGCGCTCGTTTATGGCCTTGGCCTTGCTCGAGACCTTGGGGCTGTTCGGCCAGACAGCCTGGGGAACAACAACAACACTCTTTCCTGACCTTATTGAACCTTCTGGAGGAAACTACAATTGTGCCATATTCCTAGGAATAACAGACTTAGAGTAGGTATATAGTGCCTTAACAGGGCATCGAGCATGGAGTATCTTTGCTCTTTTCAAGGCAGGAATAAAGAAAGGTGTAAGGATATGTTCCTGGTGCTCATTTTTGCGATGAATCTGGTGCAGTAACCATATGTACAGAATCATTATTAGGGGCAAAAACAGACAGTTAGTAGGCCTTGCCATGGCTGTCCATTCTGAGACCCTATGGACAGTAGCCAGGATCATCAGAGACACACACTTTTTAAGTTTCTTGTCTGTATTTGGTCTCACAGGATAAGACCTAGACTGTGACAAAGTTAGGACCCTCGCGATTGACCATTGAGAAAGCAAATGACGATTTGGGGCTCTGAGCTTAAAGCAAGCCTACCTAAAACCATGTTCGTCTTTCTGGGGCAAAGATAAACCAGTAAGAGACAAGAAGGGTTGCTTTCTGCCGATACGTGGTTTATACGTGTGTTAACTGTTAGTTTTTAAAAAACAATTAAGCAATTTAGGTGCTTCAGTCACAAAGCAACCGATGGAGACTGCTGGGTTGACTCTACACTCAAAGTTGTAAATTGTTTACAGTTTGAACTATACTGTCTTAAGTTGATGCTGTGTATTGATTAGTGAGTGTATCCGTGATTTCCTTGTCGTAGGACGGTAGCCACTTGGATTTGAGAAATGTCCACATAGTAAAATTGAGCGAGGTCTGCAGGTTTCCAATTTCTTTCGAGTGGAAATAGGACAGGGGGGGGGTTGCAGAGGTTTTTGTACCACTGAGTAAGTTGAGTGTGCAATACCTGAGTAGGCCACATAGGGGTAACCCGGCCCATTTGACCCTGGAAAAACCTGAGGTGATGAATGATTCTCACATCATAATTCTATGTCCACCTGTTCCAATTCACTGTGAGGGCATCTGGGCCGCTTTCTCGTGTTATGTCATTCCGAGATATGTACGACTGGAGCTTCGTTGGTTTTACGAGATGAGTAAATTACAGTGGTCATGTTGTCCATCCGGCATGCCATTGACCTGGAGGTCAATGACATTGCATGAACTCTAGGAAAATTAGAGGGACTGTTAGCTCTTGGGTATTAATGTGACCCTGACTTAATGTTGTCCCTTTTCCGTGATTCTGATGGCCTTCCGTTGATTGATAGTCCCATCCTATTAGACTTGAGGTGTCTGTGTCCACCCATAGAGTGGGAGGTGGATCTGACCAATGTGTCACTGATCCCTTTACCTGAGGTTTTACCACAAATGACAGAGGGTGTAGAATTCTCTTTGGGATGAAGAGAGGGGAATTGTGAGGTGTTAGAGGGAAGGCTTTGTTGCCTGGCCAGATTAGTTCCTTCAACCTGAGGAAGCCTAGGGGCCTTGTAATTTTGGACCCAGTTTCAAGGGCCTATAGGGAATTCCCAAAGTTTCCTGGTTATAGTCTTGGTATGCAATACTTTGAACAGTTTTATTTGAAGACGTTTGGCATTGGTTGGACTTTGTTTTATAGTCTGAAGTTGTGTATCCCAGATTAATGCTACTCATTCTGCTGATTGTGTAGGAGTGAGATTTTGATTTCTCTAATTTTACTCTGAAAACCAACTTTGTCACATGTTGCATGACTATCAAGGTTTGTTCTTGGTAATGGTGTGGGGAAGACCACAGCATCATCCAATCTTGAAGGTAAAGCAGTATTTTTACACCGTCTTTGAGTAGAGGGAGGAGAGATTGTTTCACTATCTTGGTGAAAAATTCTGGGAGCTATGATCAAGCTGAAAGGAGTTCTGGTGAACATCGCCGCTTTGATTCTGAATGGGATAGCTAGGAACTTTTGGTGCCTCTTGCTATTGTGATGTGCCAGTAGGAGTCTTCTATAGCTAGAGTAATTATACAGACCTTGGCTGTAGAATTAGCTTTACTTGGGAAATAGTTAACATCCTGAACTTCATATTGTGAATTAATTTGTTGAGGAGGAACCTGTCTATCGTAGGCTGTAGTCGTAGACTGTCCCTTTTGGGGAGAGGAACATGTGTGATAGAGAAGCTGGCATGCCTTCTGGCACCTAAGTCACAACATTGTCTGTCAACATTTGGTTCATCAATGTTTTTTAACTCTAGAGATAGTTGTCCATTGTTAGACTGAGCTCTGAGGAGGGGTTAGCTTGTTTGTCAGAAAACTGCCCAAACATATACCTCTGAGGGCTTAGCAACAGAGCATGAACCTTATTCTAGGTCGTTTGGGGAAACAATCCGCATGTGAATCGCGGTGAGAAGAGAGCCGGAGTAGCAATATCTGTGGGCATATTCTTGGACAATTGGGTGAGTGGATACTGTCTAGCTCTAGTTGCCTCAAAAATTGCAATCTTGATATTCCCAGTGGTCATCCGAGAATTACCACGTGAAGCTCTTCTGATAAAATGAAGTGCAGACCTGGAGTTTTGTTCAGGGATATAATCTGCTACTTGCCTCATGGCTTGTGCAAGTTGTTGTTGTGTGATAAAATTTTACAGTAACCTATGGGTTCTTTGTCGTAGTTTAAAGTCTTTGTCAGTCCGTGCAGGGTAGGTGTATTCATCATGGGGTCAACTAGTTGGTTTACAACTATTGTTGGAGATCTGAGATATTTCCAGAACTCCTGGGGAATAGAGTCTGAGTTGTATATATGCATAGTGGTAGATTTTTTATTACGTCCAGCAATCGGTCTTGTGCATCTTTGTATGTAGATGCCTAAGCTCGTCCGTTTTAATAATCCACTCCTTTGGTATTGGCACCAAGTCTGAATGACCTGTGTCAGCATTAGTAGGTGCTATCCTGGTAATTGTTTCCAGTATCGAGATTCACCAATTAGTAGAGGGGGAAGCTTCTTGAACATTTCATGAGCAGGTTGTTTAGGCTGGAAAGGTAAATGAGATAGTGGGACTGTGTCTGGTATGGCATATTGTAACATGGGTGGAGCCAGAGACCTACTTTGGAGATGTCGGATAGCTTTATCTAAAGACGTAAATTTCTGTTCAATTTTGTCTTGTCAACTCCTGCATAGATTTAAGAAAATACCTGAAGTTCACCCACCAAGCCACCAGGCGGGCTCTGAGTAGGGACTATATCAGGAAACTCTTCTTCACTTTGTTCTAATGGAGAACCATGGTACTCATTCTACTCCAACCCTCTTCGGTATGGTTACTGGTTTCCAATTCATGCCACCCTACCATAGCATTGCTTATGACCAAAGGTTCTGGGGTATCCTTAGGAAGTACTTTTTTCCGTATTGCCCCAACCGTACTGTAACCAAAATGTCTGGAGCTGCCAGAGAAGGATCTAAATGAACAGGTAAGTCCGTAGAAGGCTGAACAGGTGATTAGTGTATGGGTTTATGTACTTCAGCTTCAATATTCACCTGAATCAGTTTAGGGTGCTTTAATGTGGGTGGAGCAAGCAACTGGGTTTATTCAGATTGCTGTTCAATAGTATCAGCTAACTGTACTAGGGAAAGTGGAGGGGAACTGATACTCTCAGAACTTGGATCAGTCAAGGAAGTAGATGAGACAGGTAATTTATGTTTTTTGATGTAATAGGGTTAGCCGGGTGGCTGACCACATTAGACAATGTCAAAAATCTGGGGGTATGTGGTGTAGAATGCAGGATTTGGGAATCATGACTGCGAGTCGAGTCGGGGAAGTTTGGTACTTAGTAGGTCGTCTTTTAGTTTGAGATTTGCTCACTTTTTTCTGTTTATTTACTGGAAGAATTTGAGTTGGCAGACCTATGTCTTTTCCTGCTAGATCCAGACATTTTCTTGTCAGGAGATGGAGAGGAGCTAGGGGTTCTAGAAAAAGATATTTCTAAAAAGCTTACATACTTTGCCTCCATAATACCTGGATATTTTGTTTAAGGTACCTGAAATGTAAGACTTTTACCGAACCCCACACAGATAATAACACTTGTTTGCATGTGACCGAGGGCATAAATGGTTCTTTGGGTCATGGTTATTAACAAAAATATGATTAGTGACTTAGTCACTTAGCCAGTGAGTTGGAAACGTTTAGTGTTTTGTAAAAATGAACTCACCTTAAAATATAAGGTGTTGGGGCTCCTCCAGTGGTTATTACTTGGCCGAAAGGGATCATTCTAATTGTTGAAGAGAATCTTCTCCGGTAATGCAGCAGCTCGCCTGTGAATAATACCAAGGAGTCAATGTTGCATGGTGGAAATAATACCGGAATTATTAGATCTGCTTAGATTTGGCAAAATAGGATCTAGTCATGTATCTTTTATTTTTAAATAAACTGTAGTTGCCTTTTATGTAAGAAATAGTCTAGTGAATTATTACCCGGTGTCAACGGGTATAATTACTTGGTAATTTTTTAGTCATGTATAGCCTTTTTAGAAAGGGAAAGAAAACTTGTACTTGTTTCCTGGAAATTAATTACAATTATGTAATTAGTGAGAATCTACTTAGTAGGTGAACCTGAAACTTCTAGAGTTTTGCCCAGTGAACTCACCTTAAAGATTACGGTTTTGTTAGCCGAGTGAAGGGAGTAACAGGCGAGATGGTTAGGTCTACCCTGGCCTTGAAATCTGGAATACTGTTCATCTCCTGCTGTGGTTATCACTTGGTCGGGAGGGAACGTTTTGATTGATGTCCAGATTCTTCTCTGGTAACGCAGCGCATTACCTGAGCCTGTGAATCATACCAAGGAGTCAATGTTGCATAGAGAGATGTAAATAGTACTTATTAGGCCTACTTAACTTGGGCAAAATTAGGATCTAGCCTTGTATTGTTTACTTTAAATAAACTAATTAGATAGAAGTACTTATTTAAGCTCTCGTTTCTATCATAAGTCCGATAGTTATGTTAATTACTGGTAGCCGGGCCTGTCTCTAATATGGTATGACATCCTTATTATAATGTGACCAAGCCTAGGGTACCCAGCAATAATTTCCATTTGATTCCATTATTGGAACCCTGGTTTGTCTTTATTAAAGTGTGACAAAGCTTAGGGTACCCGGTAAAATAATATCTGTTACTCTTACTGTTACCCGGACTTGTTCTTGTCATAGTATGACACGGCTTTGGGTAACACAGCACCTATATGGTGGTCTCAATTTTTTCGGTACCCGGGCCTGTCATTGTGAAACTATAACCATGTCATGGTGCCCGGCATTGTAATATGTCTGTAATATGTTAAGACATCCTTATTATAGTATGACCAAGCCTAGAGTACCCGGCAATAATCCTAAACAGAGCAAATAACAAGAGAACCCTTACATGACATGGTCACTGTTGGTCCAGCTGATCTGTGTAAACATTCAAGGTTGAGTATGAAAACGCATACTAGTAAACGTATGAAACGCACTTAAACAGGTGCCGTTTCAAAGGCTTGATATTTGTTTTGGTAAAAAATTATACCACCCGGGAATATTGGTACCTTACATGACATGGTCACTGTTGGTCCAGCTCGTGACAGCCTCCAGAGTACCCGGCTATGGCCTATTAGTATTCGGGGCTGTCTAGGTAAGGCCTAGGGTTCCCGGTAAATGTTGTCTTGGAATCCGGGTTTGTCATCGTCGTGACAGCCTCCAGAGTACCCGTCTATGGCCTATTAGTACTCGGGATTGTCTAGGTAAGGCCTAGAGTTGCCGGTAAATGTTGTCTTGGAATCCGGGTTTGTCATCGTCATGACAGCCTCCAGAGTACCCGGCTATGGCCTGTTAGTACCTGGGGCTGTTTTTAATATTCTATATGGATTATAATACCACCCGTGAATACTTAGTTTTTTAACAGTCTCCAGAGTAACTGGCCGTAGCCTATTGGTACCCGGGACTGTTTTTTATACTGGATCTGTCCTTTACCGGCAGTATTGGTACCCGGGCCTAGATAAGGTCTAGGGTACCCGGGGGCTTGAGAATTTTCAACAAGGCCATGGACTTTGCACAAGTAAGGTTAGCCCTACTCGGCCACGAGTGTTATTTGGCGATCCTTTATGTAACTTGTACATGTTTTTTAAATTCTTATATCTTTGTAAGTCAGTGAGATATAAACATGTTTTGTAAATCTTTTATATCATTGTAAGTCAGTGAGATATAAATCTGTGTTTTTTAAATTCCTATATCTTTGTAAGTCAGTGAGATATATTCAATCAAGATTTTATTGCGAGTACTCTGGCTATTTGTTGTAGGCCTACTTGGTACTATTTGGAATAAATAAATACGAGTGCCTAAATAAGTAGTAAAATTAGGCTACTATAAAAAGGTTGATAATGAATTTGACATCACAATATTTATTAGTGGCCCCTCCATCATTGACGATTATGCCTATTACATAAGGCTACCTCTTCAAACGCTCATAAGCGTAGTTTGAATCTACCGCCGCAGAGCTCAGAGGAACCTTCATCATAAGCACACGCAAAATCACTCATGGTTCGTCTTTATGATTAGGTTCTCACTACGAAAAAACTTTGTAACAAATAAAAAATAAAAATAAAATAAGAATAACTATTCATAAGCTTTCCATATTCCGTGGATGTACTTCTGTGGATTCTTGGACCAGACGCTGACTAGCGCATCTATCCGCCTTCCTTGCTCTGCGTTCACCCCACCCGGACGTGTCCCCCACAGTGCTCTGCTTTGATTCCGCATTCTTGCGTCCCTAGTGAGTTTTTTCTCATTTGTTTACTCTGGGATGTCTTGAGTAAGGTTAGGATTAGCTTAGCAGGGGTGTCATGGGTGGTTTTTCTCGCAGAACAAGTGTATTTTGGGTCGTTTTGTTGGGGCGTCTATTTCGGACGGACCCTCGTGGCCGAGTTGAGGACGCTCTGAAACGTTTTTTCGTGTTTAGCCATCTTTAGTCCTAGCTTGTTAGGAGGCTTTAACTACGCGAGGTCGGGCTTCTAGCTATCTTTCAGATGGAGTAGCCTATGTTGTTTTATACTGACGTTCCTGGTGTTTTTTCTTCACGTAGTGGAGTTCTTTCTGGGTCCCGAGTCAGTGTTACCCTTACCTGGGTTTTTTCTACGATGTTGATGTGGCAGCTGTTCCAGTTTTGGTGGGATGGAGTGCTTTTCGATAGTGTTTCGACGTCATTAAGTGTTTTTTCCGTTTTCACCAGGCCTAGCCAGCCACTCGTAGTTTTTCACATATGCAAGTGTTTTCATTGTTTATTATTATAAAAATGTATTCATGTGTCATGTGTGTCCTGGATTAGTTGTGATTGGCTGATCCAGGAGCTTCGGACTGTGGGTCTGATTATATTTATCAGATTGCGTTCTGATTGGTGTGGGTTGCCTTTCCGGCGGTTTTTCTCGATTGCTCCGAGAAAGCCGTTTTGTTTACCGGGTTTTAGTCAAGTTGGTTAAAATCGGTAGTTACCCCGGAGAGTTGGATAGCTTGAGGGCTCATCAGAAACTACGTTCTCTTTGGTCGAGCCTGTGATCAGGCTTCCTGTGTTTTCCCGGCGAGGTGGGCCCCACACATTTATCTAAGGTGATCATGCTGACACCTGTTGAATATGGTTTTCTCGGCTTTTCAAAGCCATTGAAACAATGCTGTTTGTTTGTTTGGTCTTTCCCTCCCTGCGACCTTTTTACAAAGAGGTCTGGGGCAGGTACAATTGGTTTGACATTGAATATGAAGCCCGGCGGTTGTACCTTCGGGTGGTTATATTAACGGATTTGTAATTCGCTATGGTTCGCCAAACAATTGATTGATACAATAGGGTATCACGGCCTTCAAGACGGCGATCTATGAGGGCTTCTGAGAGAAGTCGGATTAGAGATTAAGATAGGCTTAGACTTTTTATGGGATAAAAAGATGCCTGAATCTTACTAACGTTTCAAGTGTAAAGGGAGACTTGAAAGACTTCATCTTTAATAAAGATATGCTCATCTTTATGAAGACTCAGAAGATATGCTTAAATCTTTTGGACAGGTAAAGATATGCTGAAATCTTTAATATGAAACTAAAGGACAACGAAAAGTAGTGGTTGAGGGCTACGGTTCGTTGACCAGCGGTTTTATGACACATGTTTTTTTAAACATTTTGGGGTAACCTTATGAGCATTAATTCCTGGAAATTTTCTCTTTCCAGGCCGGAGTACCGGCGTGACGCCAGATGACCAGGTAGATCCCGGGGGTGGGTAGATTTCCGCCAGTCTCTGTCATGTCGGCACTAGAACCTCTCATTGCTTTATGTTCAACGCCGTTATGCTCAGGTATCCCTATTTTTGCACATAAGCTGTGCATTAAATGTGTTAAATGCCTCGATAGGTCACAGGGGATATGGGTGACAAAGAATTGCACTATTTGTAACCTCTTAAGTGTTAAAATTTTAATTCAAAAGGATAATACTGCGGCGGTGGCTTTGCAAGAAGTGAAACAACTTCTCGCTACCTATTCAACAAATGTAGCACATAAAGCATTGCAATGTGATAACCTTGAGCTTTGGGAGCTATTAATTGTCAAACATGCCCCCCCCTAAGTGTAAGATACGTGCACGTAAGACCTCAGAGACTGGGCGGGGACAGGTTACCACACCCTCCCCTGGCAAATCTAAGAGGCCTCGCTCACCGTCACCCTCGGCAACGGCGACGAGGTCCAAATCAAGGTCACCCCTGAGGAAGCAGGTGAAAGCTTCGGGCCACTCTGCTTCACCTCCAAAGAAGAGGAAAAAGGATGATAGTAGGGGACCTAAAGACATTACTAGAACTAAACATAAGTCTAGTAGGAGTCATAAATCATCCAAAAGGGATCCTCCGGCGCGAAGGGACTCACGGCTGTCGCCGGAGCCTGGTACCCCGCTTTCTGCCTCTACCCCCACCAAGTCTAACGTCCAATCTGACAGGTCGGGGGTGGAGTCAGAGAATGTGGTGGAGGATGCCCCGGCGGACATGTCATCACCTGATATTCATGCTTTTTCTACCAGGTCACGTGTGTCGGTCTCAGATTTAGAAGTATCTTACGGAAACTATAAACCTCTAGGGTGCTCGGGTGAGGGTTCCCAATCGGAGAGTTTACCAGGCTCGCAAGCGAGTAACAGCCACAGCCAAGGTGTATGGCAATACTCTCAGCCCTGGCAGGACAGCACACATCCTTTTGTGTCTCAAGTAGTGGCTGACGTCCACCGGCATGCCGATGTACCATCTTCTATCCCAGATTTAACATGGCAGCATGTGGAGGTCCCGGCTTCGGCGGGATCTTCCCATGATAGGCCAGACTTAAGGGATGAAGAGCAGCGTTCTCTGGTCTCAGAGATGGAAGTTGAAGAGTCAGGTCACCATCTAGATGACTCAGGGTACTGTCGAATCTCCACGGAGTTCGTCATCTGCTAGGTATGTAACTACAGAAGAGATTGATGGATTACTATTAAATGCACTTAATAAGTTCTTTGGCCCTACGCCGGAAACTCCTACAGTTGGTATGGGAGCTCCCGCGACGTCGACGAATGTGCGACCTCTGGCTACATCCATTGCTTTAGCTAAAATACCTAACCCTCCTCTTGTGTCAGACCCAATTTCCAATGTGCCGGGCACAGCAGCTCTCACTACTTCCAATGTGCGAGTCATATCAGACATAACTCCCCTCCCCCCTTTTAGACAAGGCACCAGTCAAAAAAGGAGCTATGCCTCTTTTATACGGGCCTGATGAGTCATGGGTAGCAATGTTACCAACTAAGCCAGAGGCAGCACAAGCTACTATTTCGGGGGAGCTCCCTGTACCACATGAGTGGGTAATCCAAGGCAATAAGTCTAGAAAACTCAGAGCATTGGATAGTCAAGGAAATGTTTTAGATGTTCATATTAAGGCCATTCCAAGTTATTATAACCATGACTTTTTTGTGTATGCATCAACACCAGCCCTACCCCCTGCCTCAGCTTCAAAGCTATTTTCTGACTGGACTAAGAATGATGGCTTTAACGACATCAAGGCACTTTCTGCTTTGACGCCGGAGTTGGATATGTTTCCGATCACAGACTCAACCTCTAATCCAGTCTTGCAGGTGGGACAGTTGGGTACGGGACCTTGGGTGGAATGGGAAACAGAGGCTCAAAATTTTGCCACTACTTTCACTTCAAAATCTTCTCACCAAATCCCTCAAGACCACCATACTTGGTTCTCTCTTCCGGTTTTTAGTGCCGGAGAAGTCCCCTCTGCTTTGTTTGATTTCTTGGCTGCCCCTAAAATCAATTTGTGCGAATTAAAAGATCCTTTTAGCACACCTTCCCCAGCTCACCTAGACCGCGAGTTTAGGTTAAGAGGAAAAGCGTTTAGACTGTTTTCACAATATATTGTTACCCAGCAAGTAACAAAGTCTATGTTACGCTCTTCTCAGGCGATCGAAGCTGCGGAAGTCAGGAAGGCCATTGAACTTTCCCGGCACTTGCTTCTCCAAACTTCCATTCAGTCTTTAGGAGATATTCGGACAGCCTTATTAGAGGCAGTTCGAGCAAGGCAGGATCTGAGGATGTTCTTAGTAAAGAAACTTCCTGACCGTATTGCAAGCCAAGTAGTTCTGTCTCCAGTTCTAACTCCTTCTTTGATTTCTCCAGCAGTTTGGAAGACTGTTTTCAATATGGCACAAGCCTTCAAACAAAGTCCCTCTCAACCTAAGAAGCCTACCTTCACTTTCCCTAAGCCCAAACCAGTTTCGAAAGCTCAAGCTAGTGGGTCTAAGCCTTTTCATCAGCCTAAGTCCCCTTCCACCCAGGGTCAGGCTCAAGTCAGGTATAAACAGGGTAAATTCTCAGGTAAAGGCCACAGGTTTCACCAACGACCAGGTCAGGGCCCACCTCCAGCCAAACCCAGCCAGTCGTCCAAGAGTACACCACCACCAGCAAAAAACTAAGGTCTCTCTCACTCCCGGGGCCAGTCAAAGGCGTGTTGGAACAGAGAGTAGTCCAGCCGGCGAACCCCAGTCTGCTAACTGGGTCATTCCGAGCGTGTCATCAGGCATGGCCATTAAGAACATGGGCGAGGACTGTGGTACGCAAAGGCATCACTTGGCAGAGGCTCCGGCGACCTCGCTTACATCAGCCGACAAAGGCCAATCATGTTTCTTTAGAGGTGGAGTCACTAGTTCAGGAGATGGTTACCAAGAGTGTCATTATCCCAGTCCCCCCGACTTACCCGGTGTTTACATCCAAACTATTTCTAGTACCAAAAAGGGACAGTATTCAAATGAGACCGGTCGTAGACCTGTCTTATTTGAATCTCCACATTCACAACGTGTCCTTCAGGATGCTGACCGTGAACCAAATCAGGCTAACGCTTCCGCCGGGAGGGTGGATGTGTTCATTAGACCTGACAGACGCGTATTGGCACGTCCCGGTAAACAAGAGATTTAAAAAAATTCTGGCTTTAAGAATAATGCATCAGACTTATGTCTTTCAAAGGATGCCGTTTGGATTGAACCTAGCGCCACGCATATTCACAAAATTAGTCCGGCAAGCCCTGATGCCCATTTTAGAACAAGATATCAGGATCTTGTGGTATCTGGACGACTGGCTGGTGGTGGCAGAGACAGAAAAGTTATGCAACACTCATGTCAACATTACGTTAAACCATGTCAAATCTCTAGGATTCAAGGTCAACTTAGTAAAGTCAAACCTTGTTCCCTCACGAGTAATTCAGTGGATAGGGCTGGTTTGGGACACAGCGTCTCTCACTCTGAGTCAGAGTGTGGACAATCGAAACAGATTTCGCAATTTTTTGTTTATGTTTCTCCACAGTCTGACTACGACACGGAGACTCTGGGAATCTCTAGTCGGTTCTCTCAACTGGGTTCAACTAACTGTGAAGTTGGGCCGGTTGAAAGTCAAACGTTTAATCTTGGAGGGCAACAAATATTTCCCACTATTACCGGCGGAAACATTATGGCCTATCCCAACATTAATACACAGCTTACTAGCGGTCTGGGTGAAGAGGGAACTGTTGCACTCAGTCATGTCATGGACCTCTCCTCCGCCGACGGTATGGGTGGACACGGATGCGTCAGGGACGATAGGTTGGGGCTTTCAGTCAAACCTCGGGCATCAGGGTCAAGGGCTTTGGTCCCATTCAGAAACCTCCCACATAAATGTAAAAGAATTTCTAGTCCCCTTGTATTTCCTTCAAGTTCACGGCTCTACTTTACGGGAAAAATCGGTGGCCTTCAGGATGGACAATCTCAATGCAGTTCACTGCATTCAGAAACAAGGGTCAACGAGGTCTCGGAAGTTGCTAGACGTGTCAGAAAAGATTTTTGTTCTAGCCGACAAGCTGAACATTCATCTTCATGCATCATATCTCCCAGGCGTAGCAAACGTCTGGGCAGACGCTCTGTCTCGGAGACAGAGCACAACGGTAGAGTAGGCACTCACGCAGAAATTCTTCGATCAAATGATTGCAGAGCCTTACCATCCACAAGTGGATCTGTTTGCGTCAGAGGAGAATCACAAACTCCCTAGGTACCTCACACGCCGGACATTAACGCCGGCGGGGGGGCCCGACGCATTGGTGACGGATTGGAACATGTGGAGTTCCATTTATCTGTTTCCGCCACCAGACGCTTCTCTAATGTGCCACGTAGTCAACAAACTACAGGATTATCGAGGCGTAGTCTCGTTAATCGCGCCCCTGTGGCCAGCGCAGTTGTGGTACCAGCAATTGATAACGTGGTGCCCGAACCCGGTGTCGCTCCCGGTCGGGTTTTTCCACTTAGACACGATTGGCAACCTAGAGACCTCGCTGACCTTTGCATTGTGGACATTCAGGAGGCCAAGTGGTTAACGCCGTATGGTAGAACCGTGACAGATAAATTTATGAATCAGTACACACAATCTACCAAGAGGCAATATCAATCTCATTGGCAGTCCTTTACTTCTTGGATAGTTAGAACAGAACAGACAGTACCTTCGGTGGCATTAGTTTTTAATTATTTAAACTATTTGTTTGAACAGAAACGTCTATCTGTAGTGACTCTAAAAAATCACTTAAGGGGAGATATCCACCTGGAGGATTTTTTTCTGGACCCCTTTCTCCCTCATGTTTAGTACCGTTGCTTTTGAGATTTTAAGACGTTCGCCCCATTAGTTTGACGATTTTAAGAACCCTTGCCCCATTTAAGTCAATTTTAAGACCATTCGTGCCATTTAGGTGTCGATTTTTTCTTGCCGAGCGATAGCGAGCCTGTAATTTAAGGGGAACCGGCCTACGGCCGGGACATTTTTCTACCGAAAAATGTACACATTTATCTTGAAAGGGGGTCAAGGGGGAGTAATTTTAAGTTTGATGGAAGTCTAGGGAATCAACTAAAAACCTCCCCTTAACAGCTATCAGTGTGCCATTCTTTGACCTTACAGGTCTAACCATACCACAAGCGGAAGAAACGGGTTTCATGAGAGCATGCTTCAAACTCCGCCCACCTCCCCGTCAGCTCATGCCTACCTGGTCTCTTGACAAGGCGTTATCTTTGCTTCATTCCCGTCTGTATCAGAATACGGCAGATTTTGAATTACTATTAAAAGAGGCTGTGTTCCTTATGGCTTTGGCAACTGGTAACAGGGTGTCTGAGCTGGCGGCGATGAGCAACACCCCTAATTGCATAAGGTTTGGTAGACTAAATGATTGCATTCATATTGCACCTTCCCCAGGGTTCATCGCCAAGAATGAACATAGTGAACATGTTTTCTCAGAGTTCACGGTGCCGGCGTTGAAACGGGGTAAAGTGCACCATAATTTGTGTCCTGTACAAGCTTTAACCAAATATATGAGAGTGGTACCTCTTAACCAACAAGGTGCTTTATGGGTATCGAGTACAGGTAAAAGATTAATGAAACGAAAAATGGCTTCTCTGCTAGTCGAAGTCATTAAAGAGAGTAATCCCGGCGTAGTGGGTAGGGCCCACGATTTACGCAAATGGGCAGTACAGTATCTTTACGTTTTCTAAAAAAAAATTCTGTTGAAGACATAGCTACTACTCAACTATGGGCTTCAAATTTTTATGCCAAACCCTAACCCTTGTGCTGGGTCGGCGATCGACGGATCGACGGCCCTTAAGGTGCATTAGTCGGGGTGTATATCTGCAAGAATTCCTAGGGCGGTCGTCCCGTCCTCTAATTGTGGCTCCATGGTGGGTTTGGAATCTGACTCAGATGAATTTAGAAATATTCGTCCTATGGAATCATAAAATTGCCCCCTCTGACGCCGACCCCTGCGAGAAATTGGACTGCCTCAAGGACCCTTCCCCTGCTGCCAACAGTGCCGGAGTTCCCCACTCAGGCATGGCACCCACAGACCTTGGCAAACCTCCTAAGGATACTGTGACGAATTCTCCATCGTCGGGTAGTGAGATCCATCAGGTGATCTCCCCGGCATCAATTCCTATGCACAGTACTGCCTCTGTGATCAATAATAGTGATGACAACCCCACAGTCTCGACTTTAACTTCTAAATTACCTGATTATGATTCTAGCCTTAGCCTACCTCTTCATTCCGTTGACAACCTTACTGAAGAACCTCGCATGCCCTCAGCTGACACCCCTACGGATGCTTCTTGCATCCCTGACCCGTCTGTGACTCCATCTGTTACCATCTTCCCTCCGGATGCAGGATCTCCTACCTCAATTAAACCTGCTTCTGTACCTCCACGATCTCAACGGGCCGTTAATGCAGGTACAGGAAAAGACCTTGCCGGTATTTCCTCTGCCATTCACACGCTTCAACCGTTCGTACCTTCGCATAACCGACAAAGGCGTAAACGTAACACGTATACCCCTGCTTCGAAGGACACTTCTAACGCTATGTTCAGTCCCCCTGATTGGTCACGGTTTTTCACGGTCTCTGGTGAACCTATGGATGATTTCAGTCTATACGATACTCTCGCACAAGATATTGGTGACTTCACCATGCATGCTGTTGGATCGGCCAAGCGCATGATTGAGGTGAAAACACAGGAGCAATCAGAAGCCTTACAAGCCTGCCTCGACACCCCCAACGACAGATACACAGGTAAACCAGATGAATACCTGAATCAGTGTACTGGCACGGTTGTGCTCCCTTCCGACTTCGAATTTGCAGATCAGAGCTTTACAGACTCAACCAATCGTATCTTAAAATTATTGCAAAGAACTGACCCCACTGTTGTTAAAGTTGACACTTATACTGCTCCTCAGCGTGGAAATCGGCCCCCACTACGCATTGTCAAAATCTATTTTAAGCGCCATGACCTCCCTATGCATGTCCGTCTTGCAGGTCGCCAACTGCAGGTACGAAGGTATGTTAACAAGCCGAGACAATGCACAAATTGCTGGAAGCTTGGGAATTCAACCCCACGGTGTCGGGCTCTCAATGCTCGTTGCTTAAATTGCGGCTCAGAACAACATGCTCTCAACAATTGTCAAGTCAGCGCGCCCCGTTGTGCAAATTGTGACGGGTCCCACAAAGCCAATGACAGAACATGCCCGCACTTTGCGTTTCATCGTGACGTATTACATTTACAGGCCACAAAAGGACTCCCCTTCCGGTCTGCTGCAGCACAATTAAGGCAGGAAGGTAAATCTCCTCCATATCGACGGTTTGAATCAACTACACCCGCTGACTCCTCTGACCACCAGCGTCCAGAGCAGCCTCCGGCACCACCTATTAGCCCACAACATTACCCCACCAATGATACCTTCCGTTTAGTTCACCTTAACTCCCCGGACCTATCCACCTCTAACAGGTTCGAGGGATTTACTAACTTGACCGATGATACTGAGTTTTGGAACATGACTGCCGAAGAGAACCTCATGGAATGTAACACAGTACCAGATATAGAGACTTCTCCCCAATCTCGCTCCACCCAGTCGCAGCCTCGGAAAAAGCGTAAGGTTGCAAGTCCTATCCGGTCATTATCCCGGACCTCGAAACTCGGTTCCACCACACAGAAGTGGGTTATGCCTACCCACGATCCGGACTGTGGCTGCCATAACTGCGGCCGATTCTTTCTACTTCAGCACAAGACTTCTACCCGTACAGTACTCACCGAACATCTTCACAAATTTCTTTCCAAGCGAGCTCCAGCGGAAGATGCTCAAATTCACCCGACTCCTTGTTATTGTGTCACCCATATTTGTGAATCTGATCCTACGCCCAAGGACTTGATGCAGAGATTCCTGAAGGACAATAACCTGTTGGATTCTGACTTGACTAATATAGAGCTATCACAATCCCGATTTGATGTTCACCAACCTCCTGTCAATGTGCGTACCACCCTCACGACGCCTGATCCTCCCTGTAACCTTGAGCGACATGTTCCGTTAGCCGCTCCCCACTGCCCAGATCCCGATGCTCCCAAACCTAGAGACATTCCCCCACAAACTCCTGCTAACCCTACGACACCATCATCTGACAAACCTTCGATAAAGACTCATCATACCCCGAGCCCCTCACAATCTCCTGTATTGATATGTCACACCAATATCCCACCTGACAAATGTGGATGTCCAATTTGTTTCCGTAATTACATCACACCCCATATCTGTGCCACGGATCCCTGCCTCCTTGCTCGGACGCAGGAATTTGTCACCACACGTACACTTCCCCCTAACCCTGATGAAGATGTTACCTCCGCTTATCTATTTATGGACACTCTGCGCCAAAAACTCCTCCACTGCCCCACCCTTGTTCCTAAACTAGTCACACAATTCACAGCTATTTCTGAAAAATTTACAGACCTTACATCTACCCCTTCACCTTCATCCACACAACCCTCTCCACACCCACAACCTTTACCAGACTCTCTTCAAGAGACCTCTATTGTCGATGACTCTGACAATCCTATTCTTGATGGCATATAACATTTTGCAATGGAATATAAACGGATACCAAACTCGCCTCCGTATGGGAGAATTACAACGATTACTTAAATTATATTCACCATTATGCATTTGCCTCCAACATGTAGGCAATTTTGTTGTCCCCCCCCAGGCATTATACTGTTGCTGCTAGCTCCCCTATAACCCCTTCACATCTCTGAACGGCCATCCTTGTGCACTATAAGTGCGTATTTGTTCCTGTCACCCTTGACCCCAACCCTTTTCAAACAACTGCCGTCTCCATTTCATTACCAAACCTTCCTTCCTTGACTGTTTGCTCCTCCTACGATCAACCCTCCTGTCATTACAATACTTCAGACCTTCATCAACTAGTACAACAACTGACCCCACCGTACCTTATTCTGGGCGACTTTAACGCACACTCTCCCCTTTGGGGCAACCCAGACACAGACATCCCAGGCGATAAAATTGAAAAATATCTCCTTCATTCTACTCTTTGTTGTCTCAACTTTGACACCCCCACCTACAGATCTGCTACCCACTGTACATTTTGCGCTGTTGATCTTTCCTTTGCCTCGGATGATGCAGCTCCCCTATTTGACTGGTCAGTTTTACAGGATCGCTTCTCCAGCGACCACTACCCTATACTCCTTAAGTATTTGTGCCCTGCATCCTCCCCTCAAATATCGAGTTATATTCTCTCTAAAGCCGATTGGACGTCTTATACGCACTCCTCTGCAGACGTTTCGGACTTCTCCCCTACCTCTTCCCCTGCCCACAATTTTGATTATTTTTCGTCCTTCCTGAACTCCATTGCACGCACTCATATCCCGCTTACCTCCTCGCTGACGCACCCTCGCCAGGTCCCTTGGTGGACGCCCACTCTAGCCCAAATGATAAAATTCAAGCATCGTGTGGAACGCCTTCTTAAGCGTCTGAGTGTTAGGCAGCGGCGTTTAAAGACTGTTTCCCCCCGGCTTTTTTCCACTAATCGTTACTTTGACCTTATAACCATCACTATTGAAAAAATTGCCCTTAAAACGTTCTATAACAAGATCTGTGCAGTTGTCAAACGCAGTATCCTTGACAACAAGATACTTTCATGGCGATCATATATCTCGTCCTTCAATTCCCGCACCCCTCTCTCTACTTTATGGAAAAAGTTTCGCAGTATCAACGGACGCACTGTACGGCCTCCACTCTCTCCACTCAAAGACCCTGCCTCGGACTCGCTTACACATGACCCCCTTGACATCGCTGCCATACATGCCAAACATTTCTGTCACGTCAGCTCAGACCAGTCATTGCCTCGTCAATTTCTTCGTTATAAATGTATGGAGGAATCTCGCCCGCTATCTTTTCATAGCGGGAAAACACATGAATATAACACCCCTTTTTCAATTCCGGAATTGCGACACGCGCTCGACCTGTGTACAGACACTACTCCTGGCCCGGATGGATTCTCGTACGCTCTCATCCGTCACCTCCATCCACGTGCGCTACAACATCTTTTACAACTGTACAATCAGTTTTGGATAAGTAACTACTTCCCACCGTCTTGGCGGCATGCTTACACTATACCCGTACCGAAGCCTGGAAAAGATCATAGTCTTCCCACAAATTACAGACCGATTGTGCTTACCTCATGCCTCTGCAAATTAATGGAAAAAATTATCAATCCTCGACTTTTACATTACGCTGAGTCACATGCCCTCCTATCCCCATATCAGAATGGTTCCCGCCCTGGCCGTTCTACACTGCACTCACTTATTCGCCTTGAACACCAAATACGTGATGGGTTCTCCAAGAACCAACCCACAGTGGCAATATTTTTTGACATTGCTAAGGCTTATGACACAACATGGAGACACAGGATTTTACAAAATTTACACGATTCTGGCATGCGGGGTCCTCTTCCCTGCTTTTTACAAAATGTTCTCTCTAACCGTACATTCCAGGTCAAAAATAATGGTCTCCTATCGGACATTATGTCACAAATTAATGGAATACCACAAGGATGTGCCCTAAGCAGCTTACTCTTTATTATGGCGATCAATAGTGTCATACGCAGCCTCCCACCTGAAATATCGTATAGCTTGTATGTGGACGACTTCGCAATATATTATACTTCTCCCAGTCTGACTCACATACAACGGCGACTCAACATTGCTCTAAAATCCATCCACTCTTGGGCATCCACTGCTGGTTTTCAATTTTCTGCTGAAAAGACTAACGCCGTTGTATTCTATAGAAATGTTCGACATTTACGTAAACAGTCCATTACTCTCACCATGGGAAATTCTAATATTCAGATCCTTCCACATACCAGGTTCCTTGGTTTAATCTTTGATACTCACCTCAATTGGAAGAGTCACATTGCCTGCTTAAAGGCACGTTGCCTCCAGAGAATGAATGTTCTGAAAACAGTCGCACGAGTCCATTGGGGCGCAGATCGCGCTACGCTTTTACTGTTCTACAGAGCTACCATCCTCTCAGCCCTAGATTATGGTAGCCCTGTCTATGGCACGGCCTCTGCTTCCACATTAGGAACCCTCGACAGCGTACACCATTTGGGCATCCGCATTAGCTCGGGGGCATTCCGTTCCTCTCGTGTCTCCAATATCCTATGTGAGGCTGGAACCTTACCTCTAGCCTACCACCGTCGATTAGTCCTCATGCGTACGGCTGTTCGCCTCCGTCATGACCCAACTCTACTAGAACTATTCCATTCCACAGATAACTATCGTTCAACCATTCCAGTGCCATTCCCACTATTGTCTCGCCAATTTTTTTTTTTGTTTTTTTTTTGTTTTTCTATGTGATTGAGGGAGGCAAAAGGCATAACTGCCTATAGCGAGTGCCTCCCCCATAGTTGAAAGAGTGACAGGGCCAGAATCAAGGGACGTTCAAGCCAAAATGCCTGGACACACGGAGTTTGAAGCAATTTAAGTCATAGGAAGAGGGAAAGACTGATTCTGGGAGAGAGTTCCAGAGCTCAGATGTTGAGTAGAAGAAAGTTTGAGAGTAACGTTTCACTCTTGGGTTGGAGAGTTGCACAGAGTAGGGGTGGGATTGAGTTGCAAGACGGGTACCACGTGTCCTACGTAAAGGAGGTGGTATGCACTGGGATAGCTCTGAGGAACACTGATTATTATAGTAGCGATAGAATAGCGAGAGAGATGCAACATTGCGGCGGAGAGAGAGAGATTGCAGAGAGTTGGTGAGTGGACGGGAGTTAATGATACGAAAGGCCTTCCTTTCAACTTTGTCTAGGAGAGCGGTGTGAGAGGAACCTCCCCACACATGTGAACAATACTCAATACAAGGGCGCACTATGCCCCTGTACAGAGCAAGAAGCTGTGCAGGGGAAAAGAACCCCCTAAGGCGGTTGAGCACACCCAGCTTCTGGGAGGCTGCCTTAGCAAGACTGGTAATATGGTCCTTCCAAATGAGAGCAGAAGAAAAAGAGACACCAAGAATATTGAGAAAAGATGAAGGGTTGATTTTTGTATTGTTGAAGAATAAGGGATAGTCCGCTGGGAGATCCTGACGGGTAGATAGATGGAGAAATTGGGTTTTGGAAGCATTAAAGTTAACAAGGTTTTCTCTGCCCCAATTGGAAATAGTATTTAGATCAGAATTTAAGAGTTCTATGGCTTCATTACGTTTGTCGTTGAGGGATTGCTGGCTGGGGCGTTCTGAAAAACTAATGGAGTAGTGTAAGGTTGAGTCGTCTGCGTATGAATGGATGGGAATTAAGGTACAGTTAAGGAGATCATTTATAAAAATTAGAAAGAGAATAGGAGATAGGACAGAGCCCTGAGGAACACCGGAGTTTATAGGGTGAGGAAGTGAACAATGGCCGTCCACAACCGCAGCTATGGAACGGCCGGAAAGGAAATTAGGGACAAAGGCACAGATGGAGGGATAGAACCGAAGGAGGGTAGTTTAGAAATTAAAGATTTATGCCAGACTCTATCGAAGGCTTTCGATATGTCTAGTGCAATAGAAAAAGTCTCACCGAAGTCCCGAAAGGAGGATGACCAAGAGTTAGTAAGATATGAAAGAAGATCACCAGTAGAGCGACCCTTAAGGAAGCCATACTGGCGATCTGAGAGCAGATTATGAGAAGAGAAATGCTTAAGAAATTTGGAAGCAAGAATAGTTTCAAAAACTTTAGAAAGACAAGAGATAAGAGCAATTGGACGATAGTTGGAGGGTTGAGAGCGGTCACCCTTCTTTGGGACAGGTTGAATGTGAGCAAACTTCCAGCATGAAGGGAAGACGTTAGAGGATAGACAGAGACGAAAGAGTTTGCCTAGGCAGGGAGTCAGCACGGAAGCACAGTTTTTGAGAACAACAGGAGGAACACCGTCCGGACCGTACGCCTTATTAGTGTTAAGCCCAGAGAGGGTAGAAAGTACATCTTTAGAAGAGATTAGGATATTAGGCATAAGTAAGAGAGAGGAGGGCGGAGAGGGAGGAATAGCACCGGAATCATCCAAGGTGGAGTTTCTAGCAAAAGTTTGAGCGAAGAGTTTAGCTTTGTCAGAGGAAGAAGTGATGGTTATGCCATCAGAGTGGGAAAGGGGAGGGAAAGACGAGGAAGAGAAATTGTTGGAGAGGTTTTTGGCTAGATGCCAGAAAGCTTGGGAAGAGCTAGAGTTGGATAGTTCAGTGCATTTATTATTGATGAAAGAGTGTTTGGCAAGTCGAAGAACAGATTTGGCTTGATTCCGGGCAGAAACATATGAAGAATGAGAGTCTTGAGTTTTAAGGCGTCGGTACCGTTTGAATGCTTCCTCCTTATTGCGGACAGCAGTAGAACAGGCGTGAGTAAACCAAGATTTTTTAGCATTAGTCTGAGAGAAAGAGAATGGAATTTATGCTTCCATGCCCGATAGGATTACCTCGGTAATGCGTTCAGCACTCTCCGAGGGTCCTCGGCCATGGAAGCAGAAATTATTCCATGGGAAATCAAAGAAGTACTGCCGAAGAGCCTCCCAGTCGGCAGCGCCAAAGTGCCACAAGCGCCGCCGGCTAGGAGGATCGGGTGGCTGTACTGGAGAGATAGGACAGGTGATAGAGATAAGTTTATGGTCGGAGGAGCCCAAAGGAGAGAAAAGATCGACAGTATAAGAAGAAGGGTTAGAAGTTAGAAACAGGTCAAGAATGTTGGGCCGATCTCCGATGCGATCCGGGATACGGGTGGGTTGCTGAACTAACTGCTCTAGGTCATTTAGGATAGAAAAGACGTAGGCTTGTTCACCAGGTGGATCAGTAGTGTGAGAGGAGAGCCATTGGCGGTGGTGAACGTTGAAATCTCCTAAGATGGAGATTTCTGAGAAAGGAGAAATGGATAGAATGTGTTCCACTGTAGAGTTTAGATAGTCAAAGAATTTCGGAAAGTTGGTAGAGTTAGGGGAAAGATAGACAGCACAGAAATATTTAGTAAGAGAAGGACAGGAAAGTTTGAGCCATAAAGTTGAGAATTCAGAGGAGTCGAAATCGGGAACACGAGAGCAAGTGAGTTTGTTGTGCACATATGCACAACATCCGCCTTTGGCTTTGAAACTAGGATAGAGAAAGTAGGAGGATACAGAGAAGGGGTTGCTGGATGTTGCTACAGACACCTGGGTTTCGGTGAGGAAGAGAAGATCAGGTTTGTAGGAGGAGAGATGGTGCTCAACAGAGTGAAAGTTAGAGGAAAGTCCGCGAATGTTGCAGAAATTAATAGAAAGAGTAACAGGCCGAGGTCCAGGTAATTGTGTGGGGTCGTCAGGGGATGGTCGGTCGGGTGAGGGGGCATTTATGGTCCCCCCCCCTGGGGACTCCGAGGCTGGGCTAAAATTCATCATTTTGTGTTTGTTTAATTTTGGTGTGGAGGAATGAAGTGTGGTGTGCATGTTTAGTGTAGTGAAGTGGATAGGAGGAGGAGGTGTTTGTGAGAGCTAGCTGGATTGCTCTCAGTGTAAGAATTGCTCTCCACTTACAGTATCACCGTTCCTCCCATAACTCCCCCTCCTAGTCACATCACTCCGTGGACCCTAAAACACCCTACAGTTTGCTTTCACTTAGCAGATCAACTTGATGCCCAAGCCCCATCTCAACGTCGACATCTCGCTTTACAACATCTTGATGATCACATCTCGGTTGTTTTCATTTACACCGATGGCTCGAAAACTGCGGATGCCGTGGGTTGCGCTGCAGTCTCAGACCATGGCTTGTCTCAAAGTACCTTACACCATCACTCCACGGTTTTCACTGCTGAATTATGGGCTATGCAAGGTGCTTTAAGCACCATCTCTTCATTGTCGAGGAACTCTCCACGGGTCGTTATCTGTAGTGACTCAAAGAGTGCACTGCAAGCCTTATGTGTATTTGCCCCCAAGGACCCATTGGTCAAGACTATCATCCACACAATACACAAATTACAGTGCGCTAATCGTTCCATCACACTGTGCTGGATCCCCGCGCATGTAGGAATTCCCGGGAATGAGCGTGCAGACTTCCTCGCTAAGCAAGCGTGTCATGGTACACCCTCTACTACTTTGCTGCATTCGGAGGATATGCTCCCTGTCCTCCGTCGCCATGTTTATGACGCTTGGCGAGTTGAGTGGAGAGCGCAACCATTAACTGGCCACCTTCGCTCCATTAAGGATGACATACACTTGTGGCCCTCTTCAATTAATGGATCACGTGTAGACCAAACCCTATTAACTAGATTACGTTTAGGCCACACGCGCCTCACACATGGTTACCTGATGTCCACCCCTCGTGGTCCACCACCTGAATGCCAACATTGCCATACATCATTGACTGTTTTTCACTTTCTTTGTATTTGTCCCGTCTATGCATCTGAAAGACGGAGATTCTTGCTGAACACCTCATTACATGGCATCCTCTCTGACTCAGACTCTTTCAATTTCACCCCTATTCGTCACTTCCTGAGAGCGATAAATGTATACAATGACATATAACTGCTGACATATACGTGACTTTAAACTCTGTACCACCTCCTCCACCTTGAGAGGGCCTAGGCCCAGTGGGCTAGTATAAAATAAAAGCATCATCAACAACAACTCAACTATGGGCATCAAATCATACGTTTTTGACTCGATACCTGTCGGTAGCACTAGACAAACCATCAATGCCATGTATAGCGTTACGGGAAAGGGTCTAGATGGGTCTCTAAGTCACTACAGTAAACTTCCGTTAATCCGAAGGGCAGCGGACCGGCTCTCGTTCGGATTAGTGGATTTTTCGGATTATCGGACTTTACCCCTATGAACCTGTGTATGACGAAAACATTGAGACATTAGGCCACCCAAATGACACAATGCTGCACACACACATATCATATGTTCATGAAATCACTTCAAAAGTTTACCATTGTCATTGTAGCCTATTAACTACTTCAAAACATTCAGATTAATGGCCAAAGGAATCTGCTGATATAAACGTCTTCTTCTTCTTCCGTCTACTAGCGAGTTTGTCTTGCTCTTGAAGATCAGATGTGGTTCGGGAAGTAATGCCTTAACAACGGCACTTCCCTGAGAGGTTCTTGTAATTTTCCTTTTGTGATTTTCCTTTTGTGACGTGCTCTGTTATATTATATTGTATTGAAAGCACCCTTGTCTTGTTGTCTTGCAAGCACCCTTGGGATGCTCCGATCACTGAACTATAAATAGTAGCGTATCGGAACATCCAAAGGTGCGTTTTCAAGCTCAAGACTAATACGTCCAAAGGTGCATTTTC
This sequence comes from Paralithodes platypus, assembly GCA_032716605.1. Lineage (NCBI taxonomy): Eukaryota > Metazoa > Arthropoda > Malacostraca > Decapoda > Lithodidae > Paralithodes > Paralithodes platypus. Next base: position 94,310,382 of record CM064487.1, on the reverse strand, counting down.
AAGCTCAAGACTGAATGCGCTTGCAGAAAATGCGGTGCAAGCCAGTAGCGCATCGGAGCGTCCCAAGGATGCGTTCAAGAGCAAAACAAACTCTCTAGCAGACGATGTGGAAGAAGAAGAAGACGAAGGTGTTTACGATTATATCAGTAGCTTCCTTTGACCATTAATCTGAATGTTTTGAAGTAGATAATAGGCTACAATGACAATGGTAAACTTTTAAAGTGAATTCATGAACATATGATATGTGTGTGCTCCATTATGTGTCATTTGAGTGGCCTAATGCCTCAAAAAGGGGACTTTGGGACTTCTTGAAATTCGGACCATCGGGTGAATTCGGATTTGGCCTCAAATTGAAAAATTCGGACTATTGGGAGATTCGAATCATCGGTCGTCGGATTAACGGACTTTTACTGTAATTGTTTAGGTTAAGAAAGAGGAGGGGGGGGGGGGGGGTGCAGTCAGTGAAACATAAGACACCCTAGACCCCGCCGGAGGATATGTACAGAGTATACGAGCTGTGATACAATGTATAAGTGTTGTGATTAAAATTTCTCTGTAGTAATGACTACGGGAAATGTTGTTGAGGTACAATGGATGTAGTACAACAATGGTTTCTTTCAGTGGGATACACTGTTGAAGCAATTTAATTTTAAGAGTTCTCGGTAGTTGCAACTACGAGTAGCATTTTAGTAAGTACATCTGCGATAGTACAAGAATTTATTCTATTTTTGTGTCTAATTTTAAGGAATATACACATTAGAATAATGGGGTTTATATGTGCACATGTAAACATAAAAGTTTTATTTTTCACCACTTAATTTAAGTGGGGTGCCTTTAACTTTCAGATCTGTGACCAGATTCTCATAGTTACCCTTTTTTCCTCAAGCAGGCTTCTTTTTAAGCACGCCCCTGCTTGTACCCCTTTTATATGTTGTATAAAGTTTATACATAAATATATTATTTTTTACAAAGTAAGAATACTATGTGGTTGTTTGATTATCTGCCTATTCTATTTGCAATGGTTATGATATGATTATGAATGTCCCCCTCCAGTCTTAGATATCAGGCATAATCGTCAATGATGGAGGGGCCACTAATAAATTATAGGTTTGACTCCTGCAAGGAGATAAAGAAAACCTAATATTTAGTAGTGGCCCCGTAATCATTGACGACTGGGGCCCTCCCGACCATCCCCTTCCCATTCGTTGATGTATTAAGGATTTTGGTATACTTGATATGTCAGTGAAGGCGGAACAATGCGCTAGTCAGCGTCTGGTCCAAGAATCCACAGAAGTACATCCACGGAATATGGAAAGCTTATGAATAGTTATTCTTATTTTATTTTTATTTTTTATTTGTTACGAAGTTTTTTCGTAGTGAGAACCCAATCATAAAGACGAACCATGAGTGATTTTGCGTGTGCTTATGATGAAGGTTCCTCTGAGCTCTGCGGCGGTAGATTCAAACTATGCTTATGAGCGTTTGAAGAGGTAGCCTTATGTAATAGGCATAATCGTCAATGATTACGGGGCCACTACTAAATATTAGGTTTTCTTTATCTCCTTGCAGGAGTCAAACCTATAATTATGCCATCAGCTATAAATATTTGGTGGTTAACACTGAAAATAATGCCATATAACTGTCTTGAAGGCAAAAATGTATGAAAAAGCACTCATGATTGAATAATGTAAGGCATTAAGAATTCCACCATCACATAGAAAGCTTTGATGGTAGGTACTGAAGGTATTGCAGTTGATATGGTATGAACCATTTATTCTCTACAATGTGTGATAAATTAATGAGTAAATTAGCATTGATTGGTTATGAAAAGTAACCCCTGGCCAGAGCACGACCATGGGGAGTACAAGCAAAGAATTAAAGTTCTATGAATTTGACACTAACACAGTACTCAACACTTAAGGAAAATAATTATCAAGCTACAATGTTAATACGCTTTCACAGAAAAAAGACACTGCAGCTAGCGAGCCAAGGCTCGTATGATAACAACATTTAGTTGAAGCGAAGTGGCGTCCTGAATACACGATCGTCCGCCAGCCTAGAAACTAAGTCCTTGCTTATTTAGGTTTACAAGTGAATACAATTAATATAAATACATTCCTAAATGCATATACAACTCAATATGCAAATAGACTCACTATGGACTAAAAACTGATGCGTTTAAGAGGGGCTATGTAAACTTAATAGGGGAGCAAGGAATATGTATGTTTTCTTAATGGCCGGCAGTCGAGAGAGGTCGGTCCTGGGCAGGAAGAGGTGAGTCATGCTCATGGGAAACAGAGGAAGATCGGAATGCGCTGAGGCGCGGTGTTGAAACTGTGTTATTTCTTTTCTTTTTTATTTCATACTTTTCAGTGGCTCCGTCTCAATGACGTACCTTAGGAATGATTAAGGGGTACCCCCTAAGATGATCTTGGTTCTTGACCGCCGTAATCGAGGTTAACCCGGGCTCTGAGGAGCCCGGAACGAGGCCATATTATCATAGGCTCTTACGTCATTGACGTAAGGAGCCACCAATAAATTTAAATTTTGTGTTACAATATATTGTTTCACTAACACTTTTTGGCTATATTGTGTGTATGTATATATATATATACTGTATATATATATATATATATATATATATATATATATATATATAACGGGGAAAATCGGACGGTGGATATACAATTTCCTCGTAAACCGGAAACAATCAGTAGCAGTAAACCAAGTCACATCTGAGCCTTCGGATGTAAAAAGCTCAGTGCCCCAAGGAACAGTGCTAGCACCCCTTCTGTTCCTCATTCTAATTTGCGACATAGATACCAACACAAGACACAGTACGGTGTCGTCTTTTGCGGATGACACAAAACTAAGCAAGATAGTAAACACACAAGAGGACACGGGCCAGCTGCAGGAAGACATAAATGTAGTGTTCCAGTGGACCAGGGAAAACAACATGCAATTACACCTCTACACCCCATCATCTCCTGATATCACCTTTTGCTCCCCTGAACTCGCCCCCACAACATCCTGGAGGGTGGTCAGAACCTTGGGCTCAGACCACCTCCCGATCATTATCACCACCAAAACAAGACTCACCCCAGCTAGCCACAGACACACTTACACTAACTATAAAAGAGCTAACTGGGAAGCTTTCACAAATGAGACAGAACAACACTTTGAAACCTTAAACAGTACACCCATCACTAACATCAACAATGCTGTACACACATTCAACACGACTATCCAAAACGCCGACAAGAAACACATTCCAAGAGGTAACATAAAAAAACACAACCCCAACTTCTCACCAGAAATTCAAAACCTCATCATACAACGCGACACACCGAAACACTCCCCAGCACCCCACACACAAGACATCAATCAACAAATTCAAGCACTCAACATCCAGATTAACAACAAAATACAAGAACAACAAACACTAAATTGGAATAACTTCCTACAAACACTCAATCACAAAACAAACCCCAAACAACTCTACAAAACACTAAACAGCATCACACTTTCCAACAGCAACACAACATAATCACATGCTGCAATCACGACAACTGACTACTCCTTCACGTAAACAACAAGCAAACACTCTCATCAATCACTTCTCTCATGTCAGTCACCTAAAACCCCACAAAGACGACCGACGTGTCATCCGACGAAAAAGATAATTCCCCACAGACCCTGACTATACAGCCTTCACCAACAACCAGACAAAGCATATCATCAACAATCTCAAGCTCTCACCCGCCTGTGGCCTAGACAACATAAGCAACATTCACCTCAGACACCTGCGACCACAAGGCATACAAGCACTCACTAACATATCAAACTACAGCTACTCACACAACACAATACCAGACATCTGGAAGCATGGTATCATCATCACATTCCCCAAACCTAACAAAGACCCCACGCTACCCTCCTCACACCGCCCTATCACACTCCTTTGTACCCCCTCCAAAGTCATAGAGCGCCTTGTACTACAACTGATGACACCTGACTTACCCCTTTCTCCAACACAACACGGCTTCAGGCCATTGCACTCCACAAACACTCTTCTTACAGACCTTACACAAAGAGCTTTTGATGGCATCAACTCAGCTAGACCACCACACAGATCAGTACTTGCCACACTCGACATTAGTAAAGCCTTCGATGCCATCCTCCGCCACAACCTAACAAACAAAATCTACAACACATACATGCACAACAACACAAAAAGATGGCTGGCCAACTTCTTAGCAGGCAGATGTGCACACGTATCTTTTGCCGGTCAGTCATCTAGCATTAGAAATTTCCCAAACGGAGTCCCGCAAGGATCCATCCTGTCGCCCGCACTCTTCAATCTGTACATGCATGATATAAATACACCAAATTCACCCCAAATAACCATAGCCTCCTACGCAGACGACATAACACTCACAAGCATGCACCAAAACCCAGACACAGCAACAAGACTCCTTCAAGACTATCTCGACACATTATATGAATGGTGCACTACAAACAGACTCAATTTATCCCCAGCTAAATCCACTGCAACCCTCCTCACAAGCTGGACAGCAGAGCACGATTACATCCCGGGACTCAACATAAACAACACACCCCTAACACACACACACATACCCAAAATCCTAGGAGTAACATACGACACCCAAATTACATTCAAACAGCACACCACAAACACGAAAAAGAAACTGACACCCAGACTTAACGCCCTCAGATCACTTGCCCACACGAAATTTGGACACAACAAAGAAACCACCACCACAGTCTACAAACAATACATAAGATCAGTTATGGAATACGCAAGCCCGGCCTGGGCTTCCAACCTAGCTGAAACACATCATAAGACCTTACAGACCATTCAAAATAAAGCCCTGAAAATCATCACAGGATGCACAGCTGCGACACCCACAGATCACCTACATCAAGAAACCAAAGTCCTCAAAGTCAAAGATCATCTAGACATGAGAGGCACACAATTCCTGGCAGCAGCCTCCACGAATCAACACCACCCACTACACTACATGGCTACACACCCACAGACACCAAGAAATATCAAAACAACACCCAGCACACGCTATCACACACAAATTATAGGTTTGACTCCTGTAAGGAGATAAAGAAAACCTAATATTTAGTAGCGACCCCGTAATCATTGACGAACATGCCTATTACATAAGGCACCCTCTTCAAACACTCATCCGCCGTAGTTTGAATCTACCGCGCAGAGCATTTAAAAAACTGAGGAGCCTTCATCATGAGCGCACGCGACCTCACTCATGGCTTCAGTCATAATGAATTGGGTTCTCACTACGAAAAAACTTCGTAAAAAAATAAAAAGAAAAAGAAAATAAGAATAACTATTCAATAAGCTTTCCATCATATCGTGGATGTACTTGTGTGGATCTTTTGACCAGACGCTACTGCAGGCGTCATTCTTCCTTCACTGACATATCAAGTAAACCAAAATCCTGAATACATCAACGAATGGGAAGGGGATGGTCGGGAGGGCCCCAGTCGTCAATGATTACGGGGCCACTACTAAATATTAGGTTTTCTTTATCTCCTTACAGGAGTCAAACCTATAATTTATTAGTGGCCCCTCCATCATTGATGAACATGCCTGATTTCTAAGACTGGAGGGGGACATTCGTAATCATATCATAACTCTAGAAAAGCAGATAATCAAACAACCACATAGTATTCTTACTTTTGTAAAAAAGAGATATTCGGGTGCATAAACTTTATACAGCCTAAATCTTCAAAAAGGGGTACAAGCAGGAGCGTGCTTCAAAGAAGCCTGCTTGAAAAAGGGTTAACTCTGAGACTCTGTACACAGATCTGCTAGTTAAGAAGGCACCCCACTTAAAGTAAGTGGTGAAAACTAAAAACTTATAAGTTTACATGTGCACATATAAACCCCATTAACTAGTGGATATATTCCTAAAAATATAACCAAACATAAATGAATTCTTGTACATTCGTAGAAGTACTGAACTCGTGTACTTATGGAGAAGTAATTACTTCAAAAGTAAAAGTCGTAGTTGCAACTACCGAGATTTCTCAAAAATCTATTGCTTCACAGCCAAAGCTACTTACAACAAGAATTGTTGTAACACTACTATTGGCCTTTAGCACAATTTCCTGCAATGAATACTACAGAGAAATTTTATAATACAATGCCTACAAACAGTATCACAGCTCGTATGTTCCGAACACATACTCCGGAGGGGTCTAGGGTGTCCTATGTCACACTGACTGCACCCTCCCCCCCTTTTTCTTGAAATTAAACAAAACGTGACTAAAAGGGCCACCTAGACCCTCTGCCGTAAAGCTATACATGGCAAGGAAGGTTTGTCCAGAGCTACTGAAAGGTATCGAGTCAAAAACTCCTGATTAGAGGCCCACAACTGTGTGGACTTAATAACTTCCACCGAAAGATTATTAAGGAAACGTAAAGAGGCTGTCCCCTTGCGTAAATCGTGGGTCTTACCCACAACGCCGGGATTCTTCTCTTTAAAGTCCTCGACCAAGAGAGAAGCCAGTGTACGCTCCATCAAGCGTTCACCTGGACTTGCGACCCATAAAGCACCCTGATGATTTAGAGGTGCCACTCTTAAATATTTGGTTAGAGCTTGCACTGGGCAAAAAAAAAAAAAATGGTGCACCTTTCCCCTTTTTAACGCCGGCACCGTGAACTCTGAAAACATGTGTTCACTGTGCTCATTCTTGGCTATGAATCCTGGGGAAGGTGCAATGTGAATACACTCATGAAGCCTATCAAACCTGAGGCAATTAGGTGTGTTGCTCATCGCCGCCAGCTCAGATACTCTGTTCCCGGTAGCCAAAGCCATAAGGAATACTGCCCTTTTGTAAAATCTGCAGTCTTTGGTACATACGGGAACGAGAATAACTACGATGCTTTGTCCAGAGACCATGTAGGCCTGAGCTGACGGGGAGGTGGGCGGAGTTTAAAACCTGCGCTCATAAATCAATTTCAGATAAATGTTTCTGCATGAACAGATACATTAAATAATTAACAACCAACGCCACCGAGGGCACAGTTTGTTTTGTTCTAAGAATCCAAGACATAAAAGCTTGCCAATGCGATTGAAACTGTCGCTTTGTAGACTGGGTATATTGATTCGTGAATATCTTGGTCACGTCGCTACCATATGGTGTTAGCCACTTGGCCTCCTGAATGTCCAAAATGAACAAGTCCGCGAGGTTTCTAGGTTGCCAATTGTGTTCTAAGTGGAACAACCCGACCGGGAGTGACACTGGGTGCGGGCACCACGTGTACAAATGCTGGTACCACACTGCACCGGCCACAGGGGCGCGATTAGCGAGACTACGCCTCGCTAATCCTGTAGTTTGTTGACTACGTGGCACATTAGAGACGCGTCTGGCGGCGGAAAATAGATAAATGGAACTCAACCTGTTCTCGTCCGTCATCAGAGCGTCAGGTCCGCCCGCCGGCGTTATCGTCCGGCGGGTGAGGTACAGTGGGAGTTTGCAAGTCTTCTCAGACGCAAACAAATCCACTTGTGGATGGTAATGCTCCGCACACGCAAGAGCGCCCATTCTACTGATGTGCTTTGTCTCTGAGACAGAGCGTCTGCCCAGACGTTTGCTACGCCTGGGAGATAAGATGCGTGAAGATGAATGTTCAGCCTGTTGGCTAGTATAAAAATCTTTTCTGACACGTTTAGCCACTTCCGAGATCTTATTGACCCTTGTTTCTGAATACAGTGAACCACATTCAGATTGTCCATTCTGAAGGCCACCGACTTGCCCCGTAAAGCAGAGCCGTGAGCCTGAAGGACAGATAAGGGGACTAGTAAGTCTTTGACATTGATGTGGAAGATTTCTAAATGGGACCAAAACCTTTGATCCTGATGCCCGAGGTTTGACTAAAAGCCCCAACCTATCGTGCCTGACGCATCCATGTCCACCCATACCGACGGCGGAGGAGAGGTTCATGACATGACTGCGTGCAACATTTCTCTCGTCGCCCAAACCGCTAGTAAGTTGTGTAATAACGTTGGGATAGGCCATACTATCCCCGCCGGTAATAGTGGGAAAAATTTGTTGCCCTCCAAGATTAAACGTTAGACTTACAACCGGCCCAACTTCACAGTTAGCTGAACCCCGTTGAGAGAACCGACTAGAGATTCCCAAAGTCTCTGTGTCGTAGTCAGACTGTGGAGAAACATAAACAGTTTTTGCGAAATCTGTTTCGAGTGTCCACACTCTGACTCAGAGTGAGAGAAGCTGTGTCCTCGACCAGCCCTATCCCCTGAAATACTCGTGGGGGAACAAGGGTTTGACTTTTACTAAGTTGACCTTGAATCCTAGAGATATGAGATGGTTTAACGTAACGTAGACATGACTGATGCGTAACTTTTCTGTTTCTGCCACCACCAGTTAGTCGCCCAGATACCACCAGACCCTGATCCCTTGTTCTAACAAGGGCATCAGGGCTTGCGGGGACCTTGCTTGAATGCTTGTGCCAAATTGAAAACAGTCTTCCAAACTGCTGGTGAAATCAAAGAAGGAATTAGAACTGGAGACAGAACTACTTGGCTTGCAATACGGTCAAGAAGTTTCTTCACTAAGAACATCCTCAGATCCTGCCTTGCTCGAACTGCCTCTAATAAGGCCGTCCGAATATCTCCTAAAGACTTGGATGGAAGTCTGGAGAAGCAAGCGCCGGGAAAGTTCAATGGCTTTCCTGACTTCCGCGGCTTCTATTGCCTGAGAAGAGCGTAACAGAGACTTTGTTACTTGCTGGGAACCATATATTGCGAAAACAGTTTAAACGCTTTTCCTCTTAACCTAAACTCGCGGTCTAGGTAAGCTGGGGAAGGCGTGCTAAAGGGAGCTTATAATTCGCCCAAATTGATTATTTGGGGGGTGGCAGCCAAGCAGAGGGGACTCCGCCGGCACCAAAAACCGGAAGAGAGAACCAAGAATGGTGTTCTGGAGGGATTTGGTGGGAAGAATAAGTCATGGTTATAATAACTTGGAATGTCCTTAATATGAACATCCAAAACATTTCCGTAACATTGCTACCCCTGACTCATCAGGCCCGTATAAAAGAGGCATAGCTCCTGTTTTTTGACTGGCGCCTTGTCTAAAGGAGGGGGAGATATGTCTGATATGACTCGCACAGTGGAAGTAGTGAGAGCTGCTGTGCCTGGCACATTGGAAATTGGGTCTGACACAAGCGGATGGTTAGGTATTTTAGCTAAAGCAAAGGATGTAGCCAGAGGTCGCACATTCGTCGACATCGCGGGATCTCCCGTATCAGAAGGAGTTTCCGGCGTAGGGCCAAAGAACCTATTAAGTGCATTCAATAGTAGTCCATCAATCTCTTCCGCCGGTACATACCTAGCCGATGACGAACTCCGTGGAGATTCGACAGTACCCTGAGAGTCGCCTAGAAGGTGACTGGACTCTTCAACCTCCATCTCTGAGACCAGAGATCGTTGTTCTTCATCCGTTAAGTCTGGCTTATCATGGGAAGATCCCTCCACATGTTGCCATGTTAAAACTGGGATAGAAGATGGTACATCGGCATCCCGGTGGACGTCAGCACTAGGTGAGTCACAAAGGGATGTGTTCTGTCCTGCCAGGACTGTGAGTATCGCCATACACCTTGGCTGTGGCTGTCCCTCGCTTGCGAGCTCGGTATACTCTCTGAAAGAGAGCCCTGTAAAGGTTTATGATAATTAAAAGCTCCCATAGCTCATTAACACATTGAAAGCAGAGCTGGTGAGCAAAATCATAAAGTATACTAATTAATTTAATTTATATTTAATTGTATTAAAATAAATTACTATAAATAAACACAATATTATCATAATATAATCATAGAAAATATATATGGTTATTATTATTCAGTGATTAAATTATTTCATTAACAAATAAAAATAATATAGGGATACCTGATCTTAACGGCGTTGAACATACAGCAATGAGAGGTTCAAGTGCCGACATGACAGAGACTGGGGGAAAACTACCCCGCCCCCGGGAACTACCTGGTCACCTGGTGCAACACCGGTACTCCGCCCTGGAAAGAGAAATTTCCGGGGATTAATGCTCATAGGGTTACACCCAAAAAATGGTACAAAATATGTGCCACAAAACCGCCGGTCAACGAACCGTAGCACTCCACCACTACTTTTCGTTTTCCTTTAGTTTCATATTAAAGATTTCAGGATATATTTACCTGTCCAGAAGATTTAAGCATATCTTCTGAATCCTCATAAAGATGAAGCATATCTTTATTAACCCTCTGTTCCCGGAAGGGCTCTTGAACGCCCATAAAAAAGCATACACGAGCTACCCGGAAGGGCTCTTAAACACCCATGAGGTCAAAGCCTGTGAGCTTGGTGTGCGAGGCGTCGGTCCGACGCATGTAAACAACAGCCGGCTGGACCGACGCCCCGCATCTCCGGCCACAAGAAGGAGAGCGTCGCTTGTTCGTGTGTGCCTGTATGTTGTTGTTAAGTATCGAAAAGTAGTGTAAAGTGGCTGTTTTTGCCATAAAGTTATCTCCAATGAATCATCATCACAACTCAACCAGTTGACTTAGAGAGCTCTACTTAACGCCATTCTACAGGTAAATAACACAGCTACGCTTGGGGATGCGTGGGAATGCGGGAAGTAGTCAGAATAACAAATATACGGTAGCCTAGCCTAGACGTTTTTCGGCCAAAACACCCGGGTTTCGGGGAATATTTATGTAATGCGTAGCCGGGGCTGGAGGGTTAAAGATGAAGTCTTTCAAGTATCCCTTTACACTTGAAACACTAGTAAGATTCCGGCATCTTTTTATCCCATAAAAAGTCTAAGCCTATCCTAATCTCTAATCCGGCTTCTCCCAGAAGCCCTCATAGATCGCCGTCTTGAAGGCCGTGATACCCTATTGTATCAATCAATTGTTTGGCAAATTATCGCGAATTGCAAATCAGTTAATATAACCACCCGAAGGTACAACCGCCGGGTTTTATATGCAATGTCAAACCAATTGTACCTGCCCCAGACCTTTTTTGTAAAAAGGTCGCCGGGAGGGAAAGACTAAACAAACAAACAACATTGTTTCAATTGTTTATTAAAGATTTCAGCATATCTTTTACCTGTTCAAAAGAATTAAGCATAACTTCTGAATCCTCATAAAGATGAAGCATATCTTTATTAAAGATGAAGTCTTTCAAGTATCCCTTTACACTTGAAACACTAGTAAGATTCAGGCATCTTTTTATCCCATAAAAAGTCTAAGCCTATCTTAATCTCTAATCCGGCTTCTCCCAGAAGCCCTCATAGATCGCCGTCTTGAAGGCCGTAATACCCTATTGTATCAATCAATTGTTTGGCAAATTATCGCGAATCGCAAATCCGTTAATATAACCACCCGAAGGTACAACCGCCGGGTTTTATATGCAATGTCAAACCAATTATACCTGCCCCAGACTTCTTTGTAAAAAGGTCGCCGGGAGGGAAAGACCAAACAAAATAACTGTGTGGAGCCCCCCTCGCCGGGAATAACACAGGAAGCCTGATCCCAGGCTCGACCACAGAAAACGCAGTTTCTGATGAGCCCTCAAGCGACCAAACTCGTCGGGGTAACTTACCTATTTTAGCCATCCTGACTAAAACTCGGTAAACAAAAACGGTGTTCTCGGAGCAACGAGAAAAACGCCGGAAAGGTAACCCACACCAAACGAGACATTACAGGAGGGCGTAATGCATAAAGCAAAGAATAACACAGGAAGCCTGATCCCAGGCTCGACCACAGAAAACGCAGTTTCAGATGAGCCCTCAAGCGACCAAACTCGTCGGGGTAACTTACCTATTTTAGCCATCCTGACTAAAACTCGGTAAACAAAAACGGTGTTCTCGGAGCAACGAGAAAAACGCCGGAAAGGTAACCCCCACCAAACGAGACATTTTAACACATTTTATACAAAGGGTGTGCGCAAAAATAGGGATACCTGAACAGGAGGGCGTAATGCATAAAGCAAAAACCTGGGCAAAGGTAGCCATGACAGAGACTGGTGGGAAACTTACTCCAGGTTCTGCATAGACCCGCCGGGACCCAGCTCTGGAAAAAATAAAATTTCCAGGAATTAATGCTCATAAGGTTAACCCAATCATGTTCGCACACAAGTGTTAAATAACCCGCCGGGTAACGAGACGTAATACTCAACGACCACAGCTCGCTACGCGGTGGGGTTTCCTAAGTAAAAGATTTCAGAATATCTTAATTTGTCCAAAAGATTTATGAATACCCTCTGACATAATATATAAAGACCAGCATGGCGTTTATAAGTGATTAAGTCTTTCCGGTGGTGTTTGTTTCAAGATTAAATTTTGGAAAAAAAAAACTAAAAAAGACGCCGGCCCCCGAATTATCTCGTAGATCAAAAAATGGGAAGCCTGACAAATATACGAGATCTAACTTCTGCCGAAGTATCTTTTTAGATCGCCGTATGTTGAAGGCGGCGATACAAAACGTATCCCTCAATTGTCTGGTTAACTAACTGAATTGTAAATTCGTTATTCCCATCCGTCCAAGGAGCACCCGCCGGGTGTGAATAATAGTTTAAAAAACGTTAACCCCAATTGTGCCCTAAAGCGCCGTATGTTGAAGGAGGCGATACACAATGCATCCCTCAATTGTCTGGTCAACTAAACTGAATTTTGCAAATTCGGTCATCCCAACCTTCCAGGTTGCACCCACCGGGTGATTTAAAGTTTAAAAGTTAACCCCAATTGTTCCTATCCCCACTTCTTTGTAACAGATTGCCGGGGAGGAAATACAACTACAGCATAGTTTTATATTGGCTTTGCAAAACCGAAAAAACTACAAACAACACGTGTCCGTATGAACACTGTTAGATGGGTACAGCCAACCCGCCGGGAATCAGAAGGAGCCTGAAACAGGCACCCCAGAGACGCAGTCCTGGGGAGCCACAGACACCCACTCGCCGGGGAAAAAAGCCTGTTTTAAACCACGCGTGGCCAAAACATGGCAACCAGCCGGGGTTATCAAGGTGAAACCGAGAAAAACCCGCCGGAAATAACCCACCCCGTCCAGATACCATCTGAACGCAACACCGGACCGAGGCGTAGCTAAAACACAACTAACGCCGGGCCCAACATAGTCCGTGGAATTAGCCAATACACAACTAACCCAGGACACATAAATAGTCCGTGGAATTAGCCAATACACAACTAAACCAGGACACACATGACACAGTAGTACATATTTAGAAAATAAATCAATAACACTTGTATATGTGGTAAAGCTACGAGAGGCTGGCTAGGCCTAGGCAGACGGATAACAGTAACATGTCGGAATATAAACAAAAAGCACTGAATTATATCACAACAGGAACCACCGCCAACACACCACTGTAGCAAACACTTCCGGCAAAGGGAAGAACTGACTCGGGATCCAGAAAAAACTTCACTAAGTGAAGAAAAATACGCTGGGAACGACAGCAAAAATACGCTACCTCATCAGAAAGATAAAAGGAAGCAATAACGTGTAATGAAAGCCGCCTGCATCACAAAGCTAGCTAACTGTGAAAAAGTTCACCTGTCCACAACAGGACCACGAGGGTACATCCGAAATAGATGCCCCAAACACACGACCCAAAATACACTGCACTGCGGGCAACTAGCCCAGGACACTCCTGCTACGCATATCCTAACCTTACTCGATACATCCCGGAGTAAACAAATGAGAAAAAACTCACTAGGGACGCAACAAATGCGGAACCCGCGGAGCGTGGGGAGACACGTCCGGGCAGGCTGAGCGCAGAGCAGAGAAGGAAGAATGACGCCTGCAGTAGCATCTGGTCAAAAGATCCACACAAGTACATCCACGATATGATGGAAAGCTTATTGAATAGTTATTCTTATTTTCTTTTTGTTTTTATTTTTTACAAAGTTTTTTCGTAGTGAGAACCCAATTCATTATGACTGAAGCCATGAGTGAGGTCGCGTGCGCTCATGATGAAGGCTCCTCAGTTTTTTAAATGCCCTGCGCGGTAGATTCAAACTACGGCGGATGAGTGTTTGAAGAGGGTGCCTTATGTAATAGGCATGTTCGTCAATGATGGAGGGGCCACTAATAAATACTGTCTTCTCTTCCTCCCTGCCCACCCCAAACCAACTTCCGGAAGCACATCCATACTCATATCACTCGCCGTTCCATTCACTCACTCATAGACAACACGCAGCTGCAAGCACGATCTCCCGAAATCCATCCTACTGAATCCTCCCTTCCTCGCGAGGACAGAGTCCACCTGGCCAGGCTGAGATGCGGACACCATCCGGCTCTTCTGAGCTATCAGAAGAGACTAGATGACTCCGTCGTCGACACCTGCCCGGGTTGTAACACAGCACCCCATACCATTAAACACATCATAGAAGACTGCATTTCACACAACCACTTACGCCAACAACACAATTTACACTCTTTGAGAGCTCTGTGGGAAACCCGACCGTGGCCATGGCCTTCCTTAGGGACTCGGGGCTGTTCGGCCAGGCAGCTTGGAGAACAACAACAACAACAATATGCAATTCAATGAAGAAAAATTCCAATTAATAAGGTACGGAGAAAATAATGGCGTTAAAGTGATCACAAACTACCTAACAGAATCTAACCACATAATAGAACGGAAAGACAGTGTGAAAGACCTTGGGGTGTTAATGTCTGAAAATATGTGTTTCAAAGAACATAACCAGGTCAAAGTTGCGGCTGCGAAACGTTTAACGGGTTGGATTCTGCGTACATTTAAAACACGCAGTGAATTACCTATGATAACGCTCTTCAAATCTCTAGTGCTACCGCGGCTTGAATACTGTAGCGTATTAACATCCCCATACAAAGCAGGTGAAATAAATGACTTAGAGAGTGTACAAAGAAATTTCACTTCGCATATAAGTTCGGTAAAACAGCTACACTATTGGGATCGTTTAAGAGCACTGAACCTGTACTCGCTGGAATGTAGAAGAGAACGTTACCTAATAATATACACGTGGAAAATCGCAGAGGGTTTAGTACCAAACCTACATACTCCGATAGTCATGAAATTCAGTGATAGGAGAGGCTGGGAATGTAATATCCCCCGGATGAATAACAGGGGTGCTATGGGCTCTCTGCGAGAGGGCTGGTTTTCACACAGAGGCCCACGTCTCTTCAACAAACTCCCACGGCGAGTAAGAGACATGAGGGGCGTCTCTTTAGACAACTTCAAGAGAGCCCTCGATGTCGAACTGCAAAAAGTGCCAGACGAGCCCATATTAGCAAGGGAGCGGGCTGTCTCTTCAAACAGTCTGCTGCACCAAAACACAACCCACTACGAGGGGCGATGCGCTCCTCGGTGCTGCTAGGAGAGTGGCGAACACAACCTAAGGTAACCTAAGGTAAGGATAGGTTTTGAGCACGTTAGACATATGTATTTGTGGGTGGGTCCTGATATATACAGTAAACTTCCGTTAATCCGAAGGGCAGCGGACCGGCCCTCGTTCGGATTAGTGGATTTTTCGGATTATCGGACTTTACCCCTATGAACCTGTGTATTAATGGCCTGACGAAAACATTGAGGCATTAGGCCACCCAAATGACACACACACATATCATATGTTCATGAAATCACTTCAAAAGTTTACCATTGTCATTGTAGCCTATTACCTACTTACTTCAAAACATTCAGATTAATGGTCAAAGGAATCTGCTATGTCCGCATCGTCTACTAGCGAGTTTGTCTTGCTCTTGAAGATCAGATCAGATGTGGTTCGGGAAGTAATGCCTTAACAACGGCACTTCCCTGAGAGGTTCTTGTAATTTTCCTTTTGTGATTTTCCTTTTGTGACGTGCTCTGTTATATTATATTATATTGTATTGAAAGCACCCTTGTCTTGTTGTCTTGAAAGCACCCTTGGGACGCTCCGATCACTGAACTATAAATAGTAGCGTATCGGAACGTCCAAAGGTGCTTTTCAAGCTCAAGACTGAATGCGCTTGCAGAAAATGCGGTGCAAGCCAGTAGCGCATCGGAGCATCCCAAGGATGCGTTCAAGAGCAAAACAAACTCTCTAGCAGACGATGTGGTGTTTACGTTTATATCAGTAGCTTCCTTTGACCATTAATCTGAATGTTTTGAAGTAGATAATAGGCTACAATGACAATGGTAAACTTTTAAAGTGAATTCATGAACATATGATATGTGTGTGCTCCATTATGTGTCATTTGAGTGGACTAATGCCTCAAAAAGGGGACTTTGGGACTTCTCGAAATTCGGACCATCGGGTGAATTCGGATTTGGCCTCAAATTGAAAAATTCGGACTATTGGTAGATTCGAATCATCGGTCGTCGGATTAAAGGACTTTTACTGTATATATATATATATATATATATTAATGTTTTCACATATTATTTTATATACAATTGTGCCACTTGGTTATATTATTTTTAGTTTATTGTCTTATTATTTATTAGTGGCCCCTCCATCATTGACGATTATGCCTATTACATAAGGCTACCTCTTCAAACGCCCATGAGCTCAGTTTGAAACTACCGCCGCAGAGCTCAGAGGAACCTTCATCATAAGCACACGCTAAATCACTCATGGTTCGTCTTTATGATTGGGTTCTTACTACGAAAAAACTTTGTAACAAATAAAAAATAAAAATAAAATAAGAATAACTATTCATAAGCTTTCCATATTCCGTGGATGTACTTTTGTGGATTCTTGGACCAGACGCTGGCTAGCGCATCAATCCACCTTCCTTGCTCTGCGCTCAACCCACCCGGACGTGTCCCCCACAGTGCTCCGATTTGATTCCGCATTCTTGCGTCCCTAGTGAGTTTTTCTCATTTGTTTACTCTGGGATGTCTTGAGTAAGGTTAGGATTAGCTAGCAGGGGTGTCATGGGTGGTTTTTCTCACAGAACAAGTGTATTTTGGGTCGTTTTGTTGGGGCGTCTATTTCGGACGGATCCTCGTGGCCGAGTTGAGGACGCTCTGAAACGTTTTTCGTGTTTAGCCATCTTTAGGCCTAGCTGGTTAGGAGGCTGTAATTACGCGATGTTGGGCTTCTTGCTATCTTTCTGATGGAGTAGCCTATGTTTTTTGTACTGACGTTCCTGGTGTATTTTTCTTCACTTAGTGAAGTTCTTTCTGGGTCCCGAGTCAGTGTTTTTTCCCTTACCGGGTATTTTCTACGATTTTGATGTGGCGGCTGTTCCAGTTTTGGTGGGATGGAGTGCTTTTCGATGGTGTTTCGACGTCATTAAGTGTTTTTTCCGTTTTCACCAGGCATAGCCAGCCACTCGTAGTTTTTTCACATATGCAAGTGTTTTCATTGTTTATTATAATAAAAATGTTTTCATGTGCCATGTGTGTCCTGGTTTAGTTGTGATTGGCTAATCCAGGAGCTTCAGACTGGGGATCTGATTATGTTTATCAGACTGCGTTCTGTTTGGTGTGGGTTGCCTTTCCGGCGGTTTTTCTCGATTGCTCCGAGAAAGCCGTTTTGTTTACCGAGTTTTAATCTGGATGGTTAAAATAGGTTAGTTACCCCGGCGAGTTTTTACCAAGTTTTAATCAGGTTGGTTAAAATAGGTTAGTTACCCCGGCGAGTTGGGTAGCTTGAGGGCTTATCAGAAACTGCGTTTTCTGTGGTCGAGCCTGTGATCAGGCTTCCTGTTCTATTCACGGCGAGGTGGGCTCCACACATTTATCTAGGTGATCATGCTGACACCTGTTGGTTATGGTTTTCTCGGCTTTTCAAAGTCATTGAAACAATGATGTTGGTTTTGTTTGGTCTTTTCCTCCCGGCGACCTTTTTACAAAGAGGTCTGGGGCAGGTACAATTGGTTTGTCATTACATATAAAACCCGGCGATTGTACCGTTGGGTGGTTATATTACCGGATTTGCAATTTGTGATAAATTGTCAAACAATTGATTGATACAATAGGGTATCATGGCCTTCATTACGGCGATCTATGAGGGCTTCTGGGAGAAGCCGGATTAGAGATTAAGATAGGCTTAGACTTTTTATGGGATAAAAGTTGCCTGAATCTTACTAGTGTTTCAAGTGTAAAGGGATACTTGAAAGCCTTCCTCTTTAGTAAAGATATGCTTCATCTTTAGGAGGATTCAGAAGATATGCTTAAATCTTTTGGACAGGTAAAGATATGCTGAAATCTTTATACAGATATGCTTCATCTTTATGTGGATTCCGAAGATATGCTTAAATCTTTTGGACATGTAAAGATATGCTGAAATCTTTAATATGAAACTAAAGGAAAACGAACAGTAGTGGTGGAGTGCTACGGTTCGTTGACCGTCGGTTTTAAGGCACATGTTTTGTACTATTTTGGGGTAACCTTATGAGCATTAATTCCTGGAAATTTCTCTTTCCAGGGCGGAGTACCGGCGTGCACCAGGTGACCAGGTAGTTCCCGGGGGCGGGGTAGATTTCCCCCAGTCTCTGTCATGGCGGCACTTGAACCTCTTATTGCTTTATGTTCAACACCATTATGCTCAGGTATCCCTATTTCTGCTCACAAGCTCTGTATTAAATGTGTTAAATGCCTAGATCGATCACGGGGGATATAGGTGACAAAGAATTGCACTATTTGTCACCTCTTAAGTGAAGTTCTAACTCAGAAGGATAATACTGCGGCGGTGGCTTTACAAGAAGTGAAACAACTTCTCGCTACTTACTCAACGAATGTAGCACATAAAGCATTGCAATGTGATAACCTTGACCTATGGGAGCTGTTAGTCATTAATCATACCCCCCCTCAGTATAAGATACGTGCACGTAAGACCTCAGAGACTGGGCGGGGACAAGTTGCCACACCCTCCCCCAGCAAGTCTAAGAGGCCTCGCTCACCGTCACCTTTGGCAACGGAGACAAGGTCCACGTCAAGGTCACCACTGAGGCAGCAGGTGACAGATTCGGGCCACTCTGCTTCCCCTTCCAAAAAGAAGAAAAAGGAAGCTAGTGGGGGTTCTAAAGACAGTACTAGTACTAAGCATAAGTCAAGTAAAAGTCATAAATCATCCAAAAAGGATCCTCCGGCGCGAAAAGACTCACGACGGTCGTCGGAGCCTGGTACCCCGCTTTCTGCCTCTACCCCCACCATGTCTAACGTCCAATCTGACAGGTCGGGGGTGGAGTCAGAGAATGTGGTGGAGGATGCCCCGGCGGACATTTCATTACCTGATACTCAGGCTTTTTCTACTAAGTCACGTGTGTCAGCCTCAGATTTAGAAGTGTCTTACAGAAACTATAATCCGCTAGGGGGCTCGGGTGAGGGCTCTGAATCAGAGAGTATTCCTAGCTCGCAAGCGAGTGACAACCACAGCCAAGGGGTATGGCGTTACTCACAGTCCTGGCAGGACAGAACACACCCTTTTGTGACTCAAGTAGTGGCTGACATCCACCGGGATGCCGATGTACCATCTTCTATCCCAGATTTAACATGGCAGCATGTGGAGGTCCCGGCTTCGGCGGGATCTTCCCATGATAGGCCAGACTTAACGGATGAGGAACAACGATCTCTGGTCTCAGAGATGGAGGTTCAAGAGTCCAGTCAACTTCTAGACGACTCTCAGGGTACTGTCGAATCTCCACAGAGTTCGTCATCGGATAGGTATGTAACAGCAGAAGAAATTGATGGATTACTATTGAATGCACTTAATAGGTTCTTTGGCCCTGCGCCGGAAACTCCTACAGTTGGTACGGAAGCTCCCGCGACGTCGACGAATGTGCGACCTCTGGCTACATCCATTGCTTTAGCTAAAATACCTAACCCCCCTCTTGTGTCAGATCCAAGTTCCAATGTGCCAGGCACAGCAGCTCTCGCTACTTCTAATGTGCGAGTCATATCAGACATAACTCCCCCCTCCTTTAGACAAGGCGTCAGTCAAAAAAAGGAGCTATGCCTCTTTTATATGGGCCTGATGAGTCATGGGTAGCAATGTTACCAACTAAGCCGGAGGCAGCACAAGCTACTATTTCGGGGGAGCTCCCTGTACCACATGAGTGGGTACTCCAAGGTAATAAGTCTAGAAAACTCAGAGCTTTGGATAGTCAAGGAAATGTTTTGGATGTTCATATTAAGGCCATTCCAAGTTATTATAACCATGACTTTTTTGTGTATGCATCAACACCTGCCCTACCCCCTGCCTCATCTTCAAAGCTATTTTCTGACTGGACTAAGAATGACGGCTTTAACAACGTCAAGGCACTTTCTGCTTTGACGCCGGAGTTGGATATGTTTCCAATCACAGACTCAGCCTCTAATCCAGTTTTGCAGGTGGGGCAGTTGGGTACGGGACCTTGGGTGGAATGGGAAACAGAGGCTCAAAATTTTGCCACTACTTTCACGTCAAAATCTTCCCACTAAATCCCTCAAGAACACCATTCTTGGTTCTCTCTTCCGGTTTATAGTGCCGGCGGAGTCCCCTCTGCTTTGTTTGATTTCTTGGCTGCCCCTAAAATCAATTTGTGCGAATTAAAAGATCCTTTTAGCACACCTATCTCAGCTCACCTAGACCGCGAGTTTAGGTCAAGAGGAAAAGTGTTTAGACTGTTTTCACAATATGTTGTTACCCAGCAAGTAACAAAGTCTCTGTTACGCTCTTCTCAGGCAATAGAAGCCGCGGAAGTCAAGAAAGCCATTGAGCTTGCCCGGCGCTTGCTTCTCCAGACTTCCATATAGTCTTTAGGAGATATTCGGACGGCCTTATTAGAGGCAGTTCGAGCAAGGCAGGATCTGCGGGTCTTCTTAGTGAAGAAACTTCCTGACCGTATTGCAAGCCAAGTAGTTCCGTCTCCAGTTCTAACTCCTTCTTTGATTTCACCAGCAGTTTGGAAGACTGTTTTCAATATGGCACAAGCATTCAAACAAAGTCCCTCTCAACCTAAGAAACCTACCTTCACTTTCCCTAAACCCAAACCAGTTTCGAAAGTTCAAGCTAGTAGGTCTAAGCCTTTTCATCAGCCGAAGTCCCCTTCCACCCAGGGTCAGGCTCAGTTCAGGTATAAACAGGGTAGTTTCTCAGGTAAAAGCCACAAGTTTCACCAACGACCAGGTCAGGGCCCGCCTCCAGCCAAACCCGGCCAGTCGTCCACGGGTACACCTCCACCAGCAAAAAACTAAGGTCTCTCTCACTCCCGGGGCCATTCAAAGGCGTGTTGGAAACGAGGGTAGCCCAGCCGGCGAACCCCAGTCTGCTAACTGGGTCCTTCCGGGCATGTCATCAGGCATGGCCTTTAAGAACATGGGCGAGGACTGTGGTACGCAAAGGCATCACTTGGCAGTGGCTCCGGCGACCTAGCTTACGTCAGCCGACAACGGCCAATCATATTTCTTTAGAGGTGGAGTCACTAGTTCAGGAGATGATTACCAAGGGTGTCATTATCCCCGTCCCCCCGACTTACCCGGTGTTCACGTCCAAACTCTTTCTAGTACCAAAAAGGGACAGTATTCAAATGAGACCGGTCGTAGACCTGTCTTATTTGAATCTCCACATTCACAACGTGTCCTTCGGGATGCTGACAGTGAATCAAATCAGGCTAACATTTCCGCCGGTAGGGTGGATGTGTTCATTAGACCTGACAGACGCGTATTGGCATGTCCCGGTAAACAAGAGATTTCAAACATTTCTGGCGTTAAGAATAATGCATCAGAATTATGTCTTTCAAAGGATGCCGTTTGGGTTGAACCTAGCGCCGCGCATCTTCACAAAAATTAGTCCGGCAAGCCCTGATGCCCATTTTAGAACAAGGGATCAGGATCTTGTGGTATCTGGACGACTGGCTGGTGGTGGCAGAGACAGAAAAGTTATGCAACACTCATGTCAACATTACGTTAAACCATGTCAAATCTCTAGGATTCAAGGTCAACTTGGTAAAGTCAAACCTTGTTCCCTCACGAGTAATTCAGTGGATAGGGCTGGTCTGGGACACAGCATCTCTCACTCTGAGTCAGAGTGTGGACAATCGAAACAGATTTCGCAAGAAACTGTTTATGTTTCTCCACAGTCTGACTACAACACGGAGACTCTGGGAATCTCTAGTCGGTTCTCTCAACTGGGTTCAACTAACTATGAAGTTGGGCCGGTTGAAAGTCAAACGTTTAAACTTGGAGGGCAACAGATATTTCCCACTCTTACCGGCGGGAAAATTATGGCCTATCCCAACATTAATACACAGCTTACTAGCGGTCTGGGCGAAGAGGGAAATGTTGCACTCAGTCATGTCATGGACCTCTCCTCCGCCGACGGTATGGGTGGACACGGATGTGTCAGGGACGATAGGTTGGGGCTTTCAGTCAAACCTCGGGCATCAGGGTCAAGGGCTTTGGTCCCCTTCAGAAACCTCTCACATAAATGTAAAAGAGTTACTAGTCCCCTTGTATTTCCTTCAGGTTCACGGCTCTACTTTACGGGGAAAGTCGGTGGCCTTCAGGATGGACAATCTCAATGCAGTTCACTGTATTCAGAAACAAGGGTCAACGAGGTCTCGGAAGTTGCTAGACGTGTCAGAAAAGATTTTTGGGCTAGCCAACGAGCTGCACATTCATCTTCATGCATCATATCTCCCAGGCATAGCAAACGTCTGGGCAGACGCGCTGTCTCGGAGACAGAGCACAACAGTAGAGTGGGCACTCAAGCAAAAAAAATTCAATCAAATGATTGCAGAGCCTTACCGTCCACAAGTGGATCTGTTTGCGTCAGAGGAGAATCACAAACTCCCTCGGTACCTCACACGCCGGACATTAGCGCCGGCGGGGGGGGCCCGACGCATTGGTGACGGATTGGAACAGGTGGAGATCCATTTATCTGTTTCCGCCACCAGACGCTTCTCTAATGTGCCACGTAGTCAACAAACTACAGGATTATCGAGGCGTAGTCTTGTTAATCGCGCCCCTGTGGCCAGCGCAATTGTGTTACCAGCAATTGAGAATGTGGTGCCCGAACCCGGTGTCGCTCCCGGTCGGGTATTTCCACTTAGACACGATTGGCAACCTAAAGACCTCGCTGACTTTTGCATTGTGGACATTCAGGACGCCAAGTGGCTAACGCCGTATGGTAGAAACGTGACAGATAAATTTATGAATCAGTACACACAATCTACCAAGAGGCAATATCAATCTCATTGGCAGTCCTTTACTTCTTGGATAGTTAGAACAGAACAGACAGTACCTTCGGTGGCATTAGTTATTAATTATTTAAACTATTTGTTTGAACAGAAACGTCTATCTGTAGTGACTCTAAAAAATCACTTAACAACTATCAGGGTGCCATTCTTTGACCTTACAGGTCTAACCATACCACAAGCGGAAGAAACAGGTTTCATGAGAGCATGCTTCAAACTCCGCCCACCTCCCCGTCAGCTCATGCCTACCTGGTCTCTTGACGAAGCGTTATTTATTAGTGGCCCCTCCATCATTGACGAACATGCCTATTACATAAGGCACCCTCTTCAAACTCTCATCCGCCGTAGTTTTGAATCTACCGCGCAGAGCATCTAAAATATGAGGAGCCTTCATCATGATCGCACGCGACCTCACTCATGGCTTCAGTCATTATGAATTGGGTTCTCACTACGAAAAAACTTCGTAAAATATAAAAACAAAAACAAAATAAGAATAACTATTCAATAAGCTTTCCATAATATCGTGGATGTACTTGTGTGGATCTTTGACCAGACGCTGACTCAGGCGTCATTCTTCCTTCTCTGCTCTGCGCTCAGCCTGCCCGGACATGTCTCCCCACGCTCCGCTGGTTCCGCATTTGTTGCGTCCCTAGTGAGTTTTTTCTCATTTGTTTACTCCGGGATGTATCGAGTAAGGTTAGGATATGCGTAGCAGGAGTGTCCTGGGCTGGTTGCCCGCAGTGCAGTGTATTTTGGGTCGTGTGTTTGGGGCATCTATTTCGGATGTACCATCATGGTCCTGTTGTGGACTTGTGAACTTTTTCACTGTTGTTGTTGTTATTGTTCCCTAAGCTGCCTGGCCGAACAGCCCCGAGTCCCTGAGAAAGGCCATGGCCACGATCGGGCTTTCCCACAGAGCTCTCATTGAGTGTAGATTGTGTTGTTGGCGTAAGTGGTTGTGTGAAATGCAGTCTTCTATGATGTGTTTAATGGTATGGGGTGCTGTGTTACATCCCGGGCAGGCGTCGACAACGGAGTCATCCAGTCTCTTCTGATAGCTCAGGAGAGCTGGATGGTATCCGCATCTCAGGCTGGCCAGGTGGACTCTGTCCTCGCGAGGAAGGGAGGATTCGGAAGGATGGATTTCGGGAGGTCCTGCATGCAGCTGCGTGTTGTCTGTGAGTGAGTGGATGGATCGGTGAGAGATATGAGTATGGATGTGCTTCTGGAAGTTGGTTCGGGGTGGGCAGGGAGGGAGAGAGGACAATAATTGTGTGTGATACCGTGTGCTGGGTGTTTTGATATTTCTTGGTGTCTGTGGGTGTGTTGCCATGTAGTTTAGTGGGTGGTCTTGGTTCGTGGAGACTGCTGCCAGGAATTGAGTGCCTCTCATGTCCAGATGGTCTTTGACTTTGAGGATTTTGGTTTCTTGATGTAGGTGATCTGTGGGTGCAGTAGCTGTGCAGCCTGTAATGATCTTCAGGGCTTTGTTTTGAATAGTCTGTAAGGTATTATGATGTGTTTCAGCTAGGTTAGAAGCCCAGGCTGGGCTTGTGTATTCCATCACTGATCTTATGTATTGTTTATATACTCTGGTGGTAGTTTCTTTGTTGTGTCCAAATTTTCTGTGAGCAAGTGACCTGAGGGCGTTAAGTCTGGGTGTCAGTTTCTTTTTAATGTTTGTGATGTGCTGTTTGAATGTCATATGAGTATCATATGTTACTCCTTGGATTTTGGGTGTGTGTGTATGTGTTAGGGGTGTGTTGTTTATGGTGAGTTGAGGGATGTATTCGTGTTCTCCTGTCCAACTTGTGAGCAGGGTTGCGGTGGATTTGGCTGGGGCTAGATTAAGTCTGTTTGTAGTGCACCAGCCATGTAGTGTGTTGAGATAGGGTTGAAGGAGATCTGTTGCTCTTTTTGGGTCATGGTGTGTGCATG
The DNA here is from genome assembly GCA_032716605.1 of Paralithodes platypus. Lineage (NCBI taxonomy): Eukaryota > Metazoa > Arthropoda > Malacostraca > Decapoda > Lithodidae > Paralithodes > Paralithodes platypus. The sequence continues at coordinate 94,285,226 of CM064487.1, read as the reverse complement.
TGAGTGTTATGTCATCTGCATAGGAGGCTAAGTTTATTTGGGGCGTATTGGGTGTAGTTATATCGTGCATGTACAGATTGAAGAGTGCGGGCGATAGGACGGATCCTTGTGGGACTCCGTTTGGAAAGTTTCTGATTTTAGATGACTGACCGGCAAAAGATACAACTTTTTCACTGTTAGCTAGCTTTGTGATGCAGGCGGCTTTCATTGCGCGTTATTGTTGCTTCCTTTTATCTTTCTGATGAGGTAGCTTATTTTTGCTGACGTTCCCAGTGTATTTTTCTTCACTTAGTGAAGTTTTTTCTGGGTCCCGAGTCAGTTCTTCCCTTTGCCGGAAGTGTTTGCTACAGTGGTGTGTTGACGGTGGTTCCTGTTGTGATATAATTCAGTGCTTTTTGTTTATATTATGACATGTTTACTTTTATGTCCGTCTGCCTAGGCCTAGCCAGCCTCTCGTAGCTTTGCCACATGTACAAGTGTTATTGATTTATGTTATAAATATGTACTACTGTGTCATGTGTGTCCTGGTTTAGTTGTGTATTGGCTAATTCCACGGACTATTTATGTGTCCTGGTTTAGTTGTGTATTGGCTAATTCCTCGGACTATGTTGGGTCCGGCGTTAGTTGTGTTTTGGCTACGCCTCGGTCCTGTGTTGCGTTCAGATGGTATCTGGACGGGGTGGGTTATTTCCGGCGGGTTTTTCTCGGTTACACCATGAAAAACCCGGCTGGTTGCCGAGTTTTAGCCACGCGTGGTTTAAAAACAGGCTTGTTTCCCCGGCGAGTGGGTGTCTGTGGCTCCCCAGGACTGCGTCTCTGTGGTGCCTGTTTCAGGCCCCTTATGAATCCCGGCGGGATGGCTGTACCCATCTAACAGTGTTCATACGGACACGTGTTTGTAGTTTTTTCGGTTTTGCAAAGCCAATAAAAAACTAAGCTGTTGTTGTTTTTCCTCCCCGGCGATCTTTTACAAAGAAGTGAGGATAGGATTGGTTGGGGTTAACTTTAAATCACGTGCAACCTGGAAGGGTGGGATGAACGAATTTACAAAAGAAATTCAGTTTAGTTGACCAGACATTTGAGGGATGCATTGTGTATCACTTTCAACATACGGCGAATTAAGGCACAATTGGGGTTAACGTTTTTAAACTATTATTCACACCCGGCGGGTGCTCCCTGGAAGGGTGGGAATAACGGATTTTCAATTCAGTTAGTTAACCAGACAATTGAGGGATACGTTTTGTATCGCCGCCTTCAGCTTAAGGCGTAATTGGGGTTAACAGTTTTTAAACTAATATTCACACCCGGCGGGTGCTCCCTGGAAGGGTGGGAATAACGAATTTACAATTCAGTTAGTTAACCAGACAATTGAGGGATACGTTTTGTATCGCCGCCTTCAGCATACGGCGATCTAAAAAGATACTTCGGGAGAAGTTAGATCTCGTATATGTGTCAGGCTTCCCAGTTTTTGATTTACGAGATAATTCGGGGGCCTGCGTCTTTTTTAGGGGGTTTTTCCAAAATTGAAATTGGAAACAAACACCACCGGAAATACTAAATCAGTTATAAACGCCATGCGGGTCTTTATATTATGTCAGAGGGTATTCATAAATCTTTTTGGACAAGTTAAGATAATTTGAAATCTTTTACTTAGGAACCCCACCGCGTAGCGAGCCGTAGTCGTTGTGGATTGCGTCTCGTTACCCGGCGGGTTATTTAACACTTGTGTGCGAACATGTTGGATTAACCTTATGAGCATTAATTCCTGGAAATTTTATTTTTTTCCAGAGCTGGGTCCCGGCGGGTCTATACAGAACCTGGAGTAAGTTTCCCACCAGTCTCTGTCATGGCTACCTTTGCCCCGGTTTTTGCTTTATGCATTACGCCCTCCTGTTCAGGTATCCCTATTTTTGCGCACACCCTTTGTATAAAATGTGTTAAATGTCTCGACCGCTCAAAGGGTCTGTGGGTGATGCGAAACTGTACCTTTTGCTCTCAACTCAGTTTAAAAGTCTTACAAGACAATGACAAGACCGCAGCGGTCGCCTTACGGGAGGTCAGGCAGCAGATGACCGCTTATACTACTATTGTGGCTCATAAGTCACTTCAATGCGATAACGTCCAGTTGTGGGATAAGTTACTATTTGAGCACCCTCCCCTTAAACGTCCCTCTAGAGTAACTGTTCGTAAACCAACAGAGACTGGACAGGGTTCTATACTTGCTCCAGCCCCAGGCACAGCTAAGTGACAGCGAGAACCGACGCCCCCGGTGGCAGCCTCCTCGTCACGGGCGAGATCTAGGTCCAGGTCCCCGCTTAGGCAGCAGCCGCCGAGTCTCTCTTCTTCACCAACGAGCAAGAAGAGTAAGACAGAGGGGTCAACAAGTGGATATAGCGAGAAATCTTCTAAACCCAAGAGCAGTTCGTGGTCGCACCGTAGCCACAAATCGTCCCTAAAGGACTCACATGATCGAAAGGCCTCCCGGCGTTCACCGGAGTCTAGTGCCTCTCGTCATACCTCTACCCCCGACAGAGCTAGTGTGCAATCTCATGGGGAGAATTTAGTACCATTACCAAAAGATAGTTTACCTCTTAGTATTTTAACTCTAGATTTGGAGAGTTCAGTGGACAGTGATCGTCCACTGGCAGAGTCAAGTGGGAACTCCATAATTGAGGGTATTTCAGACTCCCAAGGGAGTGCAGGCCAAGGCATGGGTGTTTGGCAGTTTTCTCAACCTATGGCTAGAACTACACAAACAGTGGCTGATGTCCACCGGGACGCGGCGATCCCATCATCTATTCCTGACTTGTCTTTACAACAAGATGAGACTCCGGCTTCGGCGGAATCCTCTCGTGGTTAGCCGGATGACAAAGACGATGTATCTATCATCTCAGACATGGAAGTGCAGGAGTCAGGGTCAGTTTTAGACGCCACACAGGATCGTAATGATTCACCTTTGAGTTCATCATCGAATAAATTTGTCACAGCAGAGGAAATAGATGGGCTGCTAGTTAATGCTCTCACTAAAAATTTTGGCCAACAGCCGGAGACTCCTACAGTGGACCTGGGAGCTCCTATGACAAGTTCTAACGTCCGGCCTCTGATGACTTCTATTGCTTTGACTCAGATCCCTCACCCTCCCTCTATATCACCATCGGTGGTCACTAGGCCTGCTACGGCGGCACTGACTACTTCGAATGTAAGGGTTATAACGGATGTCAATCCACCCCCTTTAGATAAAGCACCTATGAGAAAGGTAGCTATGCCCTTACTGTACGGCCCAGATGAGTCATGGGTTCACTTGATCCCCACTAATCCAGAGGTCTCTCAACCTACCTTGTCAGGGGAACTTCCGGTGCCACGAGAGTGGGTAATACAAGGCAATAAATCTAAAAAATTAAGGGCCTTGTATACTTTGGGGAATGTACTAGATGTTAATGTTAAGGCCATTCCTAATTATTATCACCAGGACTATTTTGTTTATACTGCTAAACCTGCCCTGCCCCCTGCCTCAGCTTCGAAACTATTTTCTGACTGGTCCAAGCACGATGGTTTTAATGACATAAAGACACTGTCAACCCTCACACCAGAACTTGATTTGCAAACTGTCACAGACTCAGCCGCTAATCCAGTGTTGAAGGTGGGGCAGTTGGGTCCGGGACCTTGGGTGGATTGGGAGACGGAGGCTCAGAACTTTGCAACCACCTTCACCTCAAAAACTTCCCACCAGATCCCTCAGGATAGTCATTCTTGGTTTTCGATGCCAGTGTGTTCTGCCGGCGGAGTCCCTTCAGCTTTGTTTGATTTCTTAGCTGCCCCCAAAATCAATTTATGTGAACTCAAGGACCCTTTCACTACCCCTACCCCTACTCACCTAGACCGAGAATTTAGGCTACGGGGGAAAGCATTTAGACTGTTCTCACAGTACATTGTGATGCAACAGGTGGCTAAATCGATGCTCCGGTCCACTCAGGCAATCGCAGACGCGGATGCTAGAAGATCGGTTGAACTGTCTCGGCGACTGCTCCTTCAGTCGTCAATTCAGTCATTGGGTGACATACGCACAGCCTTGCTTGAGGCGGTGCGAGCACGACAAGATCTCAGGATGTCCTTAGTACGGAAGCTTCCTGATCGTATTGCGAATCAGGTGGTCATGTCACCAGTGCTCACTCCCTCATTAATGTCCCCTGAGGTGTGGAGAACCGTTTTTAATATGGCTCAGGCCTTTAAACATAGTCCCGCCCCTTCTAAGAAACCTGCCTTTAACTTCCCCAAACCCAAGCCAGTCACAAAAGCACAGCTGGGGGGATCTAAGCCCTTTCATCTACCTAAGTCCTCCTCCACTCAAGGTCAGTACAGGTACAAACAGGGTAAGTTTACAGGTCAGAAAGGACGAGGCTATAATAAACCAGGTCAGGGCACGTCTTCTGCCAACGCCAGCCAGTCGGCGAAACGTCCACCACCTCCACCACCATCAAAAAACTAATGTCTCTCTCATTCCCGGGGCCGGTCTTAAGGCGGGTGGATCCAAGGGTAGTACAGCCGGCGAACCCTTGTCTGCTAACTGGGTCGTTCCGAACGTGTCACCAAGCATGGCCGTTAAACACTTGGGCAAGGATGGTGGCACGCAAAGGCATCACTTGGCAGTGGCTCCGGCGACCTCGTTTACGTCAGCCGACAACGGCGAATCTAGTTTCTTTAGAGGTGGAGTCACTGGTCACGGAAATGATAGCCAAGAATGTCATCATCCCGGTCCCTCAAAATTACCCAGTCTTCACATCTATTCACAGCTATTTTTGGTTCCCAAAAGGGACAGTGTTCAGATGAGACCCGTCGTAGACCTGTCGTATCTGAACCTTCACATTCACAACGAGTCATTCAGGATGTTAACAGTGCACCAAATCAGGCTAACACTTCCGCCGGGAGGTTGGATGTGTTCCTTAGACCTGACAGACGCTTATTGGCACGTCTCGGTAAACAAAAGATTTCAAAGATTTCTGGCCTTACGGATCGGGGATCAAACTTATGTTTTTCAGAGGATGCCATTCGGTTTGAACCTGGCACCTCGCTTATTCATGAAATTAGTCCGGCAAGCACTGATGCCATTGTTAAAACAAGGGATCAGGATTTTGTGGTACCTAGACGACTGGCTGGTGGTGGCAGAGACAGAGCAAGTATGCATAAATCATGTCAACATAACATTAAAACATGTCAAAACTCTAGGGTTCAAGGTAAATCTGGTAAAGTCAAACCTTGTTCCCTCACGAGTAGTTCAGTGGATAGGGCTGGTTTGGGACACAGCTGCTCTCACTCTGAGTCAGAGTGTGGACAATCGAAACAGATTTCGCAGGAAACTGTTCAGGTTCCTTCACAGTCTGACTACGACATGCAGAATCTGGGAGTCTCTGGTCGGCTCTCTCAACTCTGGATTCAACTAACTGTTATGTTGGGCCGGTTGAAAGTAAAGCGTTTAATATTGGAGGGCAACAGATATTTTCCGCTATTGCCGGCGAAAAAATTATGGCCCATACCAAAATTAATCCACAACTTACTAGCGGTCTGGGCGAAGAGGGAAATGTTGCACTCGGTAATGTCATGGACCTCTCCTCCGCCGACGGTATGGGTAGACACGGATGCGTCAGGAAGGATAGGTTGGGGTTTTCAGTCAAACCAAGGGCACCAGGGTCAAGGGCTTTGGTCCCATTTAGAAATCTCCCACATCAATGTCAAGGAATTACTAGTCCCCTTATATTTCCTTCAGGCTCATGGCTCTACTTTACGGGGCAAGTTGGTGGCCTTCAGAATGGACAATCTGAGTGCGGTTCACTGTATTCAGAAACAAGGGTCAACGAGATCTCGGAAGTTGCTAAACGTGTCAGAAGAGATTTTTACTCTAGCCAACAGGCTGGACATTCATCTTCACGCATCTTATCTCCCAGGCGTAGCAAACGTCTGGGCAGACGCTCTGTCTCGGAGACAGAGAATTTAAATTATCTGTCTCGGAGACAGAGCACAACAGTAGAATGGGCGCTCAAGCAACCCATTTTCAACCAAATGATTGCAGAGCTTTACCATCCACAAGTGGATCTGTTCGCGTCCAAGGAGACTCACAAACTCCCACTGTACCTCACCCGCCGGACGATAATGCCGGCAGGGGGGCCAGACGCCCTGGTGACAGACTGGAACAGGTGGAGTTCCATCTATCTGTTTCCGCCACCAGACGCGTCTCTAATGTGCCATGTAGTAAACAAACTACGAGATTATCGGGGCTTAGTCTCGATAATCGCGCCCCTGTGGCCGGCGCAGTTGTGGTACCAGCAATTGAAGACGTGGTGCCCGGACCCGGTGTCGCTCCCGGTCGGGTTTTTCCACTTAGACACGATTGGCAACCTAGCGACCTCGCTGACTTTTGCATTATGGACATTCAGGAGGCCAAGTGGCTAGCACCATATGGTAGAGAGGTGACCAATAAATTATTGAATCAATATACTCAGTCTACAAAACGACAGTACCAATCGCATTGGCAAGCCTTTACTTCTTGGATCCTTAGAACAGAACAAACTGTGCCCTCGGTGGCGTTAGTTTATAATTATTTAAATTATCTGTTTGAGCAGAAACGTTTATCTGTGGTAACGTTAAAAAATCACTTAACAGCGATTAGAATACCATTTTGGGACCTTACCGGTCTCTCAATACCAGTTGCGGAGGAAACAGGTTTTATGAGGGCATGTTTTAAACTCCGCCAACCTCCCCGTCAGCTCATGCCTACTTGGTCTCTGGACAAAGCATTGTCATTACTTCACTCCCGTCTGTACCAAAATACTGCAGATTTTACATTACTCTTAAAAAAGGCTGTATTCCTTTTGGCTTTGGCCACCGGGAACAGAGTGTCGGAGCTGGCGGCGATGAGCAACACACCTAATTGCCTCAGGTTTGGTAGGATTAATGAATGTATTCACATTGCACCTTCCCCAGGGTTTGTAGCCAAGAATGAGCACAGTGCACACGTGTTTTCTGAGTTCACTGTGCCGGCGTTGAAAAGGGGAAAGGTGCACCATAATTTATGTCTAGTGAAAGCTCTAACCAAATATTTGAGGGTAGCTCCTGTAAACCCCCAGGGTGCTTTATGGGTGGCAAGTACGGGTAAGCGCTTACTGAAACGTAGATTGGCTTCTCTTTTGGTCGAGGTCATTAAAGAGAGTAATCCCGGCGTTGTGGGTAGGGCCCACGATTTACGCAAATGGGCAGCCTCTTTGCGTTTCCTTAAGAATTTTTCTGTTGAAGATATTACGTCCACGCATTTGTGGGCCTCTAATCATACGTTTTTGACTCGGCACCTGTCAGTAGCTCTAGACAAACCTTCCTTGCCATGTATAGCTTTAAGGCAGAGGGTCTAGGTGGCCCTTAAGTCACTTTTTGTTTTAATTTCAAGGAAGGGGGGGGGGTGCAGTCAGTGTAACATAGGACACCCTAGACCCCGCCGGAGTATAAGAGCTGTGATACGAGTATGGGTAATGTGATATGAAAATTTCTCTGTTCTATTCAGGGCGGGAAATTGTGCTAGTACAATGTTAGTACAAACAACAGTGTTGTTATAATAGTTTTGGCTGTAAAAGCAATTTAGTTTTAAGCATTGGATATATTTTGCAAAATATTTCCACGAGTATTATGGGGTTATATGTGCACATGTAAACTTATAAGTTTTTATTTTTCACCACTTATGTTGAGTGGGGTGCCTTTTTAACTTACAGATCTGTTCGCAGAGTCTCAAGAGTTAACCTTTTGTATCAAGCAGGCTTCTTTGAAGCACGCCCCTGCTTGACCCCCTTTTTGTATATATGTGCTGCGCCATTAAATATATATTTTTCAAAGTAAGAATACTATGTGGTTGTTTGATTATCTGCTTTTCTAGAGTTATGATATGATTACGAATGTCCCCCTCCAGTCTTAGAAATCAGGCATGTTCGTCAATGATGGAGGGGCCACTAATAAATTATAGGTTTGACTCCTGTAAGGAGATAAAGAAAACCTAATATTTAGTAGTGGCCCCGTAATCATTGACGACTGGGGCCCTCCCGACCATCCCCTTCCCATTCGTTGATGTATTAAGGATTTTGGTTACTTGATATGTCAGTGAAGGAAGAATGACGCCTGAGTCAGCGTCTGGTCAAAGATCCACACAAGTACATCCACGATATTATGGAAAGCTTATTGAATAGTTATTCTTATTTTGTTTTTGTTTTTATATTTTACGAAGTTTTTCGTAGTGAGAACGCAATTCATAATGACTGAAGCCATGAGTGAGGTCGCGTGCGCTCATGATGAAGGCTCCTCATATTTTAGATGCTCTGCGCGGTAGATTCAAAACTACGGCGGATGAGTGTTTGAAGAGGGTGTCTTATGTAATAGGCATGTTCGTCAATGATTACGGGGCCACTACTAAATACAGTAAAAGTCCTTTAATCCGACGACCGATGATTCGAATCTCCCAATAGTCCGAATTTTTCAATTTGAGTCCAAATCCGAATTCACCCGATGGTCCGAATTTCAAGAAGTCCCAAAGTCCCCTTTTTGAGGCATTAGTCCACTCAAATGACACATAATGGAGCACACACACATCATATGTTCATGAATTCACTTTAAAAGTTTACCATTGTCATTGTAGCCTATTACCTACTTCAAAACATTCAGATTAATGGTCAAAGGAAGCTACTGATATAAACGTAAACACCACATCGTCTGCTAGAGAGTTTGTTTTGCTCTTGAACGCATCCTTGGGACGCTCGGATGCGCTACTGGCTTGCACCGCATTTTCTGCAAGCGCATTCAGTCTTGAGCTTGAAAACGCACCTTTGGACGTTCCGATACGCTACTATTTATAGTTCAGTGATCGGAGCGTCCCAAGGGTGCTTTCAAGACAACAAGACAAGGGTGCTTTCAATACAATATAATATACAAGAGCACGTCACAAAAGGAAAATTACAAGAACCTCTCAGGGAAGTGCCGTTGTTAAGGCATTACTTCCCGAACCACATCTGATCTGATCTTCAAGAGCAAGACAAACTCGCTAGTAGACGATGCGGACATATGGTGTTTACGTTTATATCAGCAGATTCCTTTGACCATTAATCTGAATGTTTTGAAGTAGGTAATAGGCTACAATGACAATGGTAAACTTTTGAAGTGATTTCATGAACATATGATATGTGTGTGTGTGTCATTTGGGTGGCCTAATGCCTCAATGTTTTCGTCAGGCCATTAATACACAGGTTCATAGGGGTAAAGTCCGATAATCCGAAAAATCCACTAATCCGAACGAGGGCCGGTCCGCTGCCCTTCGGATTAACGGAAGTTTACTGTATTAGGTTTTCTTTATCTCCTTACAGGAGTCAAACCTATAATCTTTGCTTCATTCCCGTCTGTATCAGAATACGGCAGATTTTGAATTGCGATTAAAAAAGGCTGTGTTCCTTATGGCTTTGGCAACTGGTAACAGGGTGTCTGAGCTGGCGGCGATGAGCAACACCCCTAATTGCATAAGGTTTGGTAGACTAAACGATTGCATTCATATTGCTCCTTCCCCAGGGTTCATCGCCAAGAATGAACACAGTGAACATGTTTTCTCAGAGTTCACGGTGCCGGCGTTGAAACGGGGTAAAGTGCACCATAATTTGTGTCCTGTTCAAGCTTTAACCAAATATATGAGAGTAGCACCTATTAACCTCTGAAGTGCGCATGGGGGTAATTAGACACCTCTGCCTGTGCGCATGTATTTGAGCTGTTTCCATCACTAAAACATTCATTTTACCATAAATAGCATTAATACTTATCCATATGCGCCTATTATAGGTTGATTATAAAGGTATTAACCTGTTACAACAATAAAACAAGTGAAAACAGCGTTTGGATGGTCAAAATCGGCGATACAGGGCGGGAGTTACATAATGTATGGGTGAGGCAACCTCCTTTCCCGCCAATTTCCCCCAAGGCTGGAGAGACACTGCTTGCAACTCGCTAATGTTAGCACGAAAATAAACCTCAGAATAAGGGAATAACAGGGAAAATAGGTGATAACTGAAGGAGGGGAGGAAAGTGGGGAAGGAGGGGAGGTAGAGGAGTGATATTTTGCATGGCCCAGGGGCAAAAAAAAAAAAAAAAAAAAATGTTTTCGATGTTTAACCCTTACACCCCGGAAGGGCTCTTTAACGCCCATAAAAACCTCGGCCCGCGCAACCCGGAAGGGCTCTTGAATGCCCATTGCTTGCGTGAGTGCTTTCGAATGCCGCATGTAAATTTTTGGTATCGTGGGAGGGTAGGTGGCGCCACCAGACGTAAACTACGCCACAGCATCAGTATCTACCCCGACGCCATCATGGATAGTACGCCAAATAATGATTCCGCTGTGTCCGATACCGTGCTTCCTACGACACCCGTGCTAGTTCGTCGCGCCTTACCCCGACGCCATCGCCTAAATGTGTTATCTCCCGGAGGTATTGAGACGACATTGAGACTTTATGAGCGTGCTGATGCCAAGCATAATGTTGATGATGAAGGCAGTGATCACTCCAGTAATTATAAGTCGAGTGATTATGGCGATGAGAGTGACAAAGAAGAGCAATTCCTGGGATTTTCGAGAGAACGAGAGTGATGAAGGTGATGTACCAGCTTTTGAGGAAGCTGTTTTACCTCAAGACGGTGAACTTGAGAGAGTGAGTGAGTGGGAGAGTTCAAGATCACTATCCAAGTTTCGCATGAGTGACACGACCCCAAGCCCTTCGCCAGCTAAATCGCCTTTCAAGCTACACTTATATAAGAAGCAAATACTTGAAAAGGCAGCCGGCAGCTAGAGAACGAGCCAAAATACTTGGTGAGGATGAGGCTGTGAGTGAGGGTGAGCGTGGTGACTCTTCTCGCCCGCCATTGTCTCCCTTATCTACCCACGCCACCCAAGATGACCCGGATGACCCGGGTGCCCCGCATTCTTCCCCACCACCCCCCCACCACCCCCACCACTGCCAAGGGTTGAGGACCCCCCACTTTCGGCCTATTTGCCTCCTAGGTCCCCCGACAGGAGACCTACTGCTGCCGAAAAGGGGAAAGGCAGCAAATATGCCAAAAAAGGAAAGACAAGTAAGCGAGTTTTGTTCGAGGCTCCCGCGGCGTCCACCCCTGCCCGCCCAGCCATACGCCCCCGCAACTTTCCCCACGGTCCTCTCCACCTCTCCAGCCGTCAACATATGTTCCTGACGAAGTCTTTGAGCTCGCATCACCAATACCTGGGCCTAGTGACAGTGAAGCATTGCTTTCTGTCACTCGTCGCAGGCCAAGGAGCCCAGGACCTCGGGGGGACACAGCCTCACCTGCCACTCCTTCCCCACCTCGCCCACCCGCACGCCGCCCACGCATCACTCGTTCCCCGCCAGATTATGTGGGGGCCACTGATGATGAAGGGCACCTCTCTGAAGACTCTGGCCATGATTACATAGGTCCACCGTCAGGGCAAGATGACCACTCTGACGATGACTATATGGACATCGACGACCCTCGACCCATCCGCTTGGCCCGGCGTCGTGCTGCCCGTCGTGCTGGCCGCCGCCCTGGCCGACGCCCTCGCCGCCCTAGGGCACGCGCCTCCCGAGTTGGCCGTGGGCGTGCTGGGCCACCAGTTGGAGCTCCTCGTCAGCGTAGACAAGACACATTCTACGTTTTTCAGTGGCAAGACGTAGTTGATGGGGATGGATACAACCCTGATGTGCCAGCTTTTGATGAGGTACTGGAGGGTTCAGGCATTACCCCCAATTTTCCTGCAGGCCCCAATGCTCCACCACACGAACTATTTGAGGCCTTCTTTGATGAGGAGGTGGTAGGGTATGTTGTCAAAGAGACAAATAAGCAGCACCAATTCCAGGTCCACTTTTTGGGCAAGGTGACCAAGGGCCACATGAGGCAGTGGACCCCAGTGACTCATAAAGAGTTCATGGTGTTCCTGGCCACTCACCATGCTAATGCCTCATGTCAAGAAGCATAGGTTGCCTGACTATTGGATCACCAATGATCTCATATCCACCCCTGCCTTCGGGAAATATATGTCTCGCGACCGGTACCTTGATATCCTCGCAGCGCTCCATCTTGTCACCAACCTTGACGTCCACCTCCCAGACAAGCTGTGGAAGATTAGGACGTTGTACGAGATGGTGCGAGAACGCTTCACCTCCTACTTCAAGCCCTTCCGCAAGGTCGTCATTGATGAGTCTCTTGTGCTGTTCCGGGGAAAACTCAGCTTCCGGCAGCACATCCCCTCAAAAAGACATCGCTTTGGCATAAAATTCTTTGTGCTGTGCGACTGCCAAACTGGCTATGTCCTGGACTTCCTGGTCTACAGCGGGAAGGAAGGGGACGTGCTTGTGGACCCCCTCATTGGCTTTGGCGGAGCAGTGGTGCAAGCCATGATGGACCGCTACTTTCACAAGAATCACGTCCTCTACACGGACAATTACTACACGTCCCCCACTCTCTCAAAGTACCTGCATGAGCGCAAGACGGGGACTGTAGGCACAGTACGAGGGAAAAGGAAGGGCATGCCACCTTTCCCTCGAAAGACCAAAAAAGGTGATATGTTCAGGAAGAAGTCGGGGCCCATTCTGGCTATCCACTGGCACGACCAGCGGAAGGTCAACCTCCTGAGCACCATCCACAAGGGGGAAATGGTGGAGACTGGCAAGGTAGATCGCCGCACCCAGGCCAGGGTGACCAAGCCCGATGCTGTCCTGGACTACAACATCAACATGAGGCTGGTGGACAAGTCCGACATGCAGATAGGCTTCATTGACTGCCTGCGTACCTCGTGCAGATGGTACAAAAAGTTCTTTCTGCATATGGTGGACATGTCAGTTCTGAGTGCCTACAATATATACAAGCTTCGGAATGTGAACACACCCATGAAGTTCAATAGCCTGCGGAGGTTCCAAAAGCAGGTGTTGACGGAGCTCCTGGAGAAGTATGGTACGCCACAGAGGGCAGTGGCACATCCTGGGCCCGCCGTTACTGACCGCTTGCAGTGTGCATATTACATGAACAGGCACAGGCTTGTTTCCCTGCCTCAGAATGAATCAGGAAGAACGCAGCAGAAGCGGTGCCATGTCTGCTACAACAGCAGGCTGAGGGCGAGGTCAGGTAAAAAGTCCACCATGGAGTGTGTGGAGTGCAAGGTGGCACTCTGTGCTATAGGGTGCTTCTTTGATTACCACTCCAAGCAGGAGTTCTAATAATCATAGTGAAAGTGCCAAAGAAAATGACAATATGTACAGTATATATATATATAGGCAAAAAGTGGAAGTAAACCAAATTATTGTTATACAAAAAGTCTTGTATTATGAGAAAATTGATACAAATACAATTACACCATAATAATATGTGAAAGTGACACATATGTATATAATAAGTGACATTCATATGATTAGAACCTATAGAAATATAGAAATCAGTGAAAAAAGACACAATAAATTGTATATAAAACGTTTACAAAGCATATAACTAAGTGAAAGTGACACAAGACCTAATATTTGATGGCCAAAGTATAATAAACACCTGTGATAACGAATAATCAGTGCCTAATATAACAATAACCTACCTCAATTACTAATAAAATGTACGGTATCGAGTGAAATTGAGCATTATCAGTGACAGTGACACTCTCTAAAGCATATTTATCAAAGTGAAAGTGACACAAGACACAATACTTGATGGCCAAAGTATAATAAACACCTGTGATAACGAATAATCAGTGCCTAATATAACAATAACCTACCTCAATTACTAATAAAATGTACGGTATCGAGTGAAAATTAGCATTATCAGTGACAGTGACACTCTCTAAAGCATATTTATCAAAGTGAAAGTGACACAAGACACAATACTTGATGGCCAAAGTATAATAAACACCTGTAATAACTAATAATCAGTGCCTAATATAACAATAACCTACCTCAATTACTAATATAATGTACGGTATCGAGTGAAAATGAGCAATATTAGTGACAGTGATACCCTAATAAACATACTTTATATAATTGACCTCAAAATAACTATAAAAATATCAAATAAACATCACATTCTCAATGTCAAATACTAAAATCGTCTAAGGGAGATAAACACTTTGGCGCGACGAGCGGCTAGGTGCGTCGTAGCCGTGGCCGGGGCGACGCATCCGAACGCGGGAAGAATTTGCCGCCGAAAAGCACTCGTCTTCCCTCGCTCACCATTATGCAACCAGAGGGGCTAGAGACCTCTACTCAACGCCATTCTACAGAGGAAGGTTTGTGGAACATTTTTCTTTTTTATTCATAACATTACAGTGGAATCTCCAATCTCGATCATAATTGGTTCCCACAAATACCGATCGAGATTCGAAATATCGAGATGCGAAGTTAACTTCTTATGGGGAAAAATACAATAGGGACCAGCGAATTGGCAAGTAACCCACATCAAATCTAACAATCACCACTTTTGACCCTGTAACTTGTACTTACTTACAGTTTCTTACAGTAGAAGAAACCTTCAAGCTCTCCCCAATCACAAATCTCTATGAAAAAACGTTAATCTCGATAGCTAAATATCGATGCTAGATGCTTATATACTAATATAAACAGATTTATCTTGACCAAATCGATGTGTGAACCTCACAGTCATTGTGTTTTGTTCACCTGTATACTAATGTACCGCTAGTATCGATCGTTTTCCAGCGGTAGTCTAACCTGACTCATCTCTGCCGCTTTCATTTACGTAGTAATATAAATTACTTTACCATGTTTTAATATACATTATTATTTGTATGAGGAAAATCTAATATATAATAATAGTAAAGACAAAAGAAAACTTGATTAAACTTTATACCATGGAAAATTTATTGAAGTCGGTATATTTGCGGCCATTTCACGATACAACACATGTTGATCACCAGTCGACTTTTGTTTTTGTTCAAGTGAAGATGCTTTGTTTTATTGATCAATTACATGGAATATTGTAGATGTAGTTGTAGCTGAAGGGTTAGGGAGTCATAAGATACACATATTGATCCAGATTGAGCAAAAAGGGGGATAATACAGCTGGTTGTCTTCCCGCAGTCCGCCGGGGGAACTCTTAAGAGTCTTCCCGCAGTTCCCGGGTTAACCAGCAAGGTGCTTTATGGGTATCGAGTACGGGTAAAAGATTAATGAAACGTAAAATGGCTTCTCTGCTAGTAGAAGTCATTAAAGAGAGTAATCCCGGCGTAGTGGGTAGGGCCCACGATTTACGCAAATGGGCAGTATCTCTGCGTTTTCTAAAGAATTTTTCTGTTGAAGACATAGCTACTACTCAGCTATGGGCTTCAAATCATACTTTTTTGACTCGATACCTGTCAGTAGCACTAGACAAACCATCAATGCCATGTATAGCATTACGGCAAAGGGTCTAGATGGGTCTCTAAGTCACTAATTATTTAGGTTAAGAAAGAGGGGGGGGGGGGGGGTGCAGTCAGTGAAACATAAGACACCCTAGACCCCGCCGGAAGATATGTACAAAGTATACGAGCTGTGATACAATGTATAAGTGTTGTGATTAAAATTTCTCTGTAGTAAGGCCTACGGGAAATGTTGTTGAGGTACAGTAGTACAACAATGGTTTCGTTCAGTGGGATACACTGTTGAAGCAATTTAATTTTAAGAGTTCTCGGTAGTTGCAACTACGAGTAGCATTTTGTAAGTACATCTGCGATAGTACAAGAATTTATTCTATTTTGTGTCTAATATTAAGGAATATACACATTCGAATAATGGGGTTTATATGTGCACATGTAAACAAAAGTTTTATTTTTCACCACTTACTTTAAGTGGGGTGCCTTTAACTTTCAGATCTGTGAACAGATTCTCATAGTTACCTTTTTCCTCAAGCAGGCTTCTTTAAGTACGCCCCTGCTTGTACCCCTTTTTTATATGTTGTATAAAGTTTATACATAAATATACAGTTTTACAAAGTAAGAATACTATGTGGTTGTTTGATTATCTGCCTATTCTATTTGCAATGGTTATATGATTACGAATGTCCCCCTCCAGTCTTAGATATCAGGCATAATCGTCAATGATGGAGGGGCCACTAATAAATTATAGGTTTGACTCCTGCAAGGAGATAAAGAAAACCTAATATTTAGTAGTGGCCCCGTAATCATTGACGACTGGGGCCCTCCCGACCATCCCCTTCCCATTCGCTGATGTATTAAGGATTTTGGTATACTTGATATGTCAGTGAAGGTGGATTGATGCGCTAGCCAGCGTCTAGTCCAAGAATCCACAAAAGTACATCCACGGAATATGGAAAGCTTATGAATAGTTATTCTTATTTTATTTTTATTTTTTATTTGTTACAAAGTTTTTCGTAGTGAGAACCCAATCATAAAGACGAACCATGAGTGATTTTGCGTGTGCTTATGATGAAGGTTCCTCTGAGCTCTGCGGCGGTAGTTTCAAACTGCGCTTATGGGCGTTTGAAGAGGTAGCCTTATGTAATAGGCATAATCGTCAATGATTGGGGCCACTACTAAATATTAGGTTTTCTTTATCTCCTTGCAGGAGTCAAACCTATAATTATTGTTTCTAGGGCTAGGATAGTGTCACTGTCACTGATACTGTCACTGTCTTTGATACTTTCACTCAGTACTGCTGCTTGGAGTGGTAATCAGCAAAGCACTTTCAGCGCAGAGTGCCACCCTTCACTCCACACACTCATAGGTGGTCTTCTTTGATGCACTCGCCCTCAGCTTGATGTTATAGCAGACATGGCACTGCTTCTGTTGCTTTCTTCCTGCTGGAGTCATAGGCAGTGAAACGAGCCTGTGCATATTCATGTAATATGCACAGTGCATGCGGTCAGTGTTGCTGAGCCCAGCGTGTGGCACTGCCCTCTGTGGCATTGCACATTTCTCCAGGAGATCCTTTATTACCTGCTTGTGGAACCTCCGCAGGCGAACTCTCTGGGTGCGTCAGTCTGAAGCTCATAGATGTTTTAAACATTCAGAATAGCTGTGTCTACCATATGCAGGAAGAACTTCTTGTACCATCTGCATGAGGTACGCAGACAGTCAATGAAGCCAATCTGCATATCGAACTTGTCGACCAGCCTCATGATGTTGTAGTCGAGGACAGCATCTGGCTTGGTAAACCTGGGCTGGGTGCGGTGATCCACCTTGCCAGTCTCAACCATTTCCCCCTTGTGGATGGTGGTGAGGAGGTTGACCTTCGCTGGTCGTGCCAGTGGATAACCAGAATGGGCCCCGACTTCTTCTGGAACACATCGCCTTTCTTTGTCTTTGGAGGGAATGCTGGCATGCCCCTCCTTCTTGCTCGTACTGTACCTACAGTCCCCGTTTTCCGTTCGTGGAGGTACTTTTTGAGATTGGGGGATGTGTAGTAATTGTCCGTGTAAAAGACGTATTCTTGTGGAAGTAGCGGTCCATCATGGCTTTCACCACTGCTCCGCCAAAGCCAATGGTGGGGTCCGCAAGCACATCCCATTCCTTCCCGCTGTAGACCAGGAAGTCCAGAACATAACCAGTCTTGCAGTCGCACAGTACGAAGAATTTGATGCCAAAGCGATGTTTCTTTGAGGGGATGTACTGCCGGAAGTGGAGCTTCCCCCGGAACAGCACAAGAGACTCGTCAATGACAACCTTCCGGAAGGGTCTGAAGAATGAAATGAACCAAAAAACTACCGCCCGGTAGCTCTAACCTCTCACATCATTAAAGTTTTCGAGCGAGTCCTGCGAAGCAAAATTTCAACATTCATGGAGGCAAATGAACTACACAACACCGGTCAACATGGGTTTAGAGCGGGAAGATCATGTCTCTCACAACTTTTGGAACACTATGACAAAATTCTTAAAGCGCTAGAAGAAAAGAAAAACGTGGATGTCATTTACACTGATTTTGCTAAGGCATTTGATAAATGTGACCATGGTATAATAGCCCACAAACTGAAAGCAAAAGGTATAACTGGGAAAATCGGACGGTGGATATACAATTTCCTCGTAAACCGAAAACAATCGGTAGCAGTAAACCAAGTCACTTCTGAGCCTTCAGATGTCAAAAGCTCAGTGCCCCAAGGAACAGTGCTAGCGCCCCTTCTGTTCCTCATACTAATTTGCGACATAGATACCAACACCAGACACAGTACGGTGTCGTCTTTTGCTGATGACACAAAATTAAGTAAGATAGTAAACACACAAGAGGACACGGGCCGACTGCAGGAAGACATGAATGTAGTGTTCCAGTGGACCAGGGAAAACAACATGCAATTCAATGAGGAAAAATTCCAATTAATACGGTACGGAGATAATAATGGTGTTAAAGAAATTACAAATTACTTAACAGAATCTAACCACATAATAGAACGGAAAGACAGTGTGAAAGACCTTGGGGTATTAATGTCTGAAAATATGGGTTTCAAAGTACATAACCAGGTCAAAGTGGCGGCTGCGAAACGTCTAACGGGTTGGATTCTGCGTACTTTTAAAACACGCGGTGAATTGCCTATGATAACGCTCTTCAAATCTCTAGTGCTACCGCGGCTTGAATACTGTAGCGTATTAACATCCCCATACAAAGCAGGTGAAATAAATGACGTAGAGAGTGTACAAAGAAATTTCACTTCGCATATAAGTTTGATAAAACATCTACACTATTGGGAGCGTTTAAGAGCACTGAATCTGTACTCACTGGAACGTAGAAGAGAACGTTACCTAATAATATACACATGGAAAATCGCAGAGGGTTTAGTACCAAACCTACATACTCCGATAGTCATGAAATTCAGTGATAGGAGAGGCTGGGAATGCGAAATCCCCCGGATGAATAACAGGGGTTCTATGGGCTCTCTGCGAGAGGGCTGGTTATCACACAGAGGCCCACGTCTCTTCAACAAACTCCCACGGCGAGTAAGAGACATGAGGGACATCTCGTTAGACAACTTCAAGAGAGCCCTAGATGTCGAACTGCAAAAAGTGCCAGACGAGCCCATCCTCGGAAGGGAGCGAGCTTTCGCTTCAAACAGTCTACTGCACCAAATCACCACCCATAACGAGGGGCGTCGCGCTCCTTGGTGCCGCTAGAGGAGTGGCGAACACATCCAAAGTTATCCAAAGGTATCCAAAGGTATCCAAAGGTAAGGTAACCGTTGCCACATCATCTCTTTACAAGGTTCGTATCTTCCACAGCTTGTCTGGGCGGTGTACGTCGGTGTTGGTGACGAGATGGAGCTGGGCGAGGATGTCGAGGTACCGGTCGCGTGACATATACTTCCCGAAGGCAGGGGTGGCTATCAGATCATTAGTGATCCAATAGTCTGGCAACCTATGTTTTTTGACAAGAGGCATAAGCATTGTCAGTGCCAGGAAGACCATGAACTCTATATGAGTCCACATCGGTCCACTGCCTCATGTGGCCCTTGGTCACCTTCTCGAAGATGTTGACCTGCATCTGGTGTTGCTTGTTTGTCTCCATGACAGCGTAGCCTACCACCTCCTCATCAAAAAATGACTCTAACAGCTCTCGTGGTGAAGCATTGGGGCATGCGGGAAATTTGGAGGTAACTCCTGATCCCTCCTGTGCCTCATCAAAAGGTGGCACCTCAGGGTTATAGTCATCACCGTCACCCACGTCTTCCCACTGAAACACCGAGAATGGGTCTTGGTTCTGGCGACGCCCACACCCACGACGCACTGTGGGTGGCCGAGCATGCCCACGGCCAGCATGGGAGGCGCACACACTAGGGTGGGTAGGGCGGCCCTGAGAACGACGCCCACGGTTGGCGCGGGGGGGTTCAGGGTCGTCCACATAGTCGTCGTCCGAGTAGTCGTCTTCCCCTGACGGTGGCCCCACATAGTCATGGCCAGAGTCATTAGTCAGGTGTCCTTCCTCGTCAGTATCCTCCTCATAATCTGGCGGGGAACGATGGATGTGTGGGCGGCATGTGGGTGGGTGAGGTGGGGAAGGAGTGGCAGGTGAGGCTATGTCTCCCAGAGGTTCTGGGCTTCTTTGCCTGTGACGAGTGGTGGAAAGCAGAGTTTCACTGTCACTTGGCACAGGTACTGGTGATGCGAGCTCAAAAATATCTTCAGCCACACTTGTTGATGGCTGGAGAGTTGGGGAGGACCGTGGGGAAAGTTGTGGGCGAGCATGGCTAGGGCCGGCAGGGGTGGACGCCGCAGGGGCCTCGAACAAAGCCCGCTTAGCTTGCTTGCCCTTTTTGATTAATTTTCTGCCTTTCCCCTTTTCGACAGTAGTATGTCTCCTGTCAGGGGACTTAGGAGGCAAATAGGCCGATAGTGGGGGGTCCTCAACCCTCGGCAGTGTTGGGGAACAATGGCGGTCGCCCGGGGCAACTTGGGTAGATAAGGGAGACCGCCGCTGCCAACACCGGGAACGACCGCAGCAGTGCAAGTACTGGCATTGAGCTGGATACACAGGCCTAGTTTTCCTTTTTCCAGAGGATCTACTGTAAGAAACTGTAAGAAAGCGATGAGTCACCACGCTCACCCTCACTCATAGCCTCATCTTTTTTCTCACCAAGCTTTTTGGCCGCGGCCGCCTTTTCCAGTACCTGCTTCCTATAAAAGCGTATCTGGGAGGGCGATTTAGCTGGCGAAGGGCTTGGAGTCGCTCTACTCAGGGCAAACTTGGAGGTTGACCTTGAGCTCTCCCACTCGCTCACTTTACCAACTTCACTCTCTTCACCTTCACCAGCTTCCAGGAAAAAGGTGTCGCACCTTTTTCCCCACTTTCAGATCTACATCGCTCTCATGTTCAATAGCAAATCCCTTGAACTGAGGTTCTTCGTCTCTACTAGAATAAAACACACTCGATGCGTAACGAGACGAATGGCCACTGCTCCGCTCGTCAACATCACTACCTGCTAAATCTAGCTGTCGCAAGGTTCTATCTATTCCTCCCGGAGAAAGAATGTCCTTGGCGAGGGGCCGTCGTGTAATACGACGAGCCGGGGCGGGCGTCGTAGGAGGCACGGAATCGGACACAGTCGAATCAATTTTTTTGGTAGTATCCATTATTGCGTCGGGGTGGAGACTGATGCTGGGCTGTAGTACGAGCGTGGTGGCGCTGCGTACCACATGTCAACAAACAAAATATACGCGCGTTTCGAAAGCACAAATTCAAGCAATGGTGATCAGCCAGCCATCCGGGCCCCACGGCGCTAGTTCGTTTTGGCCTCCTCAGACCCCGACTGGGTACCGAGGGTTAACCTAGGAACTGCGACATTCCTTCCGGAAGGCACGGTATTTAAACGTTTGAAACAAAACCTTCAAATACCGTGCCAGTGCAGGGAAATATCTAAAAATTGAGTGCCAGCCATTCGAAGTCGTCATATTAACCATATACAGTGGAATCTCCAATCTCGATCATAATTGGTTCCCACAAATACCGATCGAGATTCGAAATATCGAGATGCGAAGTTAACTTCTTATGGGGAAAAATACAATAGGGACCAGCGAATTGGCAAGTAACCCACATCAAATCTAACAATCACCACTTTTGACCCTGTAACTTGTACTTACGATCACCAACCAGCTGTATTATCCCCCTTTTTGCTCAATCTGGATCAATATGTGTATCTTATGACTCCCTAACCTTTCAGCTACAACTACATCTACAATATTCCATGTAATTGATCAATAAAACAAAGCATCTTCACTTGAACAAAAACAAAAGTCGACTGGTGATCAACATGTGTTGTATCGTGAAATGGCCGCAAATCTACCAACTTCAATAAATTTTCCATGGTATAAAGTTTAATCAAGTTTTCTTTTGTCTTTACTATTATTATATATTAGATTTTCCTCATATAAATAATAATGTATATTAAAACATGGTAAAGTAATTTATATTACTATGTAAATGAAAGCGGCAGAGATGAGTCAGGTTAGACTACCGCTGGAAAACGATCGATACTAGCGGTACATTAGTATACAGGTGAACAAAACACAATGACTGTGAGGTTCACACATCGATTTGGTCAAGATTAATCTGTTTATATTAGTATATAAGCATCTAGCATCGATATTTAGCTATCGAGATTAACGTTTTTTCATCGAGATTTGTGATTGGGGAGAGCTTGAAGGTGGCATCGAGATGCGAAATATCGAGATGAGATTGATCGAGATATGTGAGCCTACTGTAGTCTACTGTATATCATTATTACTTATCCATATGCGCCTATTTTACTTTTAATATGAACATTTAAGAGCAATAAAAGAACTGGGAGTAGCATTTGGTGGGTAAAAAAGACGTATTATTGCTGCCCGGTCGTATCATGAGGTGAGAGCCCGGGCGGCGGAATATCCTCACTCTCCGACCTCCAGTGCGACACTGACGGCTTGCAATAGAAGTCTCTGTGTTGCAAGAATTTCTAACTGCCTCGCCCGTGTTATCGAGACCGCGTGAGGGAAATTCGCGCCAAAAATTACCCGAAAAAAAGGGAATAAGAGAAAAATAGATGATAATTGAGGAGGGGGAAGGGGGGGGGGGACACATGGAGGAGTGGTAGCAAGTAATGGAGGGGAATTATCTCACCTAATCACATATTGCTTTGTTTTGAAAGTTTTTTTTTTATGCGCTGGCTCTATAGAGGATGCTCACATTCCACCACAAAAACCTCTATAGAGGACGCTCACCGTTTAAAGGTTAAAGGTGTGAACATGCTAGTACTGTATTTACTTAATCAGGTGAGCCCTTGAATGAGGAAGATAGGGTAAACTTGGTCACCTAATGTCTAATGATATGTCTGATGTGGACATAAGGATGCAATGTAGGCAATTATTTGCTCGGAGCAATATCCATCTATCTATCTATTGCCAGACGCCATGATCCCCGAAGGGGTGGTCATGAATGAATCGCCCCCATGCACCTCTGTCCCCCGTCAGTAGACGCCCCTCCTCCCATCCAACACCGCCTTCACGCATATACTTCTCAACTCCATCCTTCCACTTCTCTCTTGGTCTGCATCTCCCTCTGTCCTTCCACCTCACTCTTGTACACTCTCTTAGTAATTTTCTTGCTTCCCATACGTTCCACATGGCCGAAGCATCTCAAGGTGTTCCTTTTTAGTCTCCCCATCCACACCACACTGCTCTCGTACTTCCTTATTCGTCTGTCTATCCCTCCATGTAACTCCACACGCACTTCTCAATGACTCATTTCCACCCCTGTCACTCTTGATTTGTGTCTATCCAACAACGTCCATGCTTCACTCCTGTAAGTCAATGTCGGGCTTACCACACTATCATGCAACGACTTCTTTACTTCCATGCTGACCACCCTATTCCTTGTTAGTGCTTTCAGCGTTCCTATAACCTCTTCCCCTGTTGCACACTTTCCCTCGCTTCATTCTCCATACTCCCATCTTTACTCAACTCACTGCCCAAATACTTAAATGAGCTGAAAATAACATACTGTACTGTACTTTAGAACATATTAATACAGCTACAACAACATATTAACGCCTAACTGGCGGTACCCGTCATATGACGGGCTAGAGAACAATGGACAATGTGGCGGTACCCGTCATGTGACGGGCGACATATTGAGCACATTATCGGCTCTGAGAGAAAGTCCACGCGTTGAGAGGACGATAGGCGGGCTCTGACCGTTCGGCCCCGACCACAGAGCCGCGACTGAGCTTCCGACTGCAACATTCCAAACTCACAGCCTCGCGAGACCAGGAACAAACTGGGGAAATTACCTTATTTTATTGTTTTTCACCTCTCGTTGCGCGATCGCTACAGGATAACCCGTGGTTGTACAAGGATGATTCAGGTGTCATTGGAAAGCTCTATTATCGCCCTTTCACGGATACATCATTGTATTACGGTCTGGCTCTTCTTTATGCATGAAAAAGAGCATGGAATGAAGCTCGTTTAGGGTAAGTATGCCTGCTTGGCAGGTAGTAGATGGTACAAACGGCCCCGCTCTTTGAGAGTTAATACATAAAACAGTAAATTTAATAGTGGCCCCCTCCATCATTGACTATTATGCCTATTACATAAGGCACCCTCTTCAAACACTCGTCCGCCGTAGTTTTTGAATCTACCGCGCAGAGCATAACAAATTTGAGGAGCCTTCATCATGAGCGCACGCAACCTCACTCATGGTTCAGTCATTATGAAATTGGGTTCTCACTACAAAAAAACTTTGTAACAAATAAAAAACAAAAAGAAAATAAGAATAACTATTCATAAGCTTTCCCTATACTCGTGGATGTACTTGTGTGGATCTTTGACCAGACGCTGACTCAGGCGTCATTCTTCCTTCTCTGCTCTGCGCTCAACCGACCCCGTGCCTCCACACGCTCCGCTCGTTCCGCATTTGTTGCGTCCCTAGTGAGTTTTTTCTCATTTGTTGTACTCCGGGATGTATCGAGTAAGGTTAGGATATGCGTAGCAGAGGGTCCTGGGCAGGTTTGCCCGCAGTGCAGTGTATTTTGGGTCGTGTGTTTAGGGCATCTATTCCTGTTGTGGACATGTGAACTTTTTCACGGTTAGCTAGCTTTGTGATGCAGGCGGCTTTCATTACGCGTTATTATTGCTGCCTTTTATCTTTCTGGTGAGGTAGCTTTTATTCTCTGACGCTCCCAGTGGATTTTTCTTCACTTAGTGAATTTTTTTTTCTGGGGCCCGAGTCAGTTCTTCCCTTTACCGGGAAGTGTTTGCTACAGTGGTGTGTTGACGGTGGTTCCTGTTGTGATATAATTCAGTGCTTTTTGTTTATATTACGACATGTTTACTGTGTTTTTCCGTCTGCTTAGGCCTAGCCAGCCTCTCGTAGCTTTTGCCACATGCACAAGTGTTATTGATATCGTTATAAATAAGAAGGAATCTGAGTGTAAAATGGAGGAGAGTAAGAAACTGTGTTCTGGAAAGAAGTCCAGAAAGTTAGGGAAGGTAGCAAGGGAAACAGTAAGGGTGTGAAAGATAAGAATGGGAGAATGCTAGCCGAGAAGCAAGAGCGAGTCGAAAGATGGAGGGAGTACTTCAGTGAGTTGCTAAATGAAAGGAATGAAGAGCCAGCAAACATAGCTGGATATTGTATGGGCGGGAGAAGAAGAGAACTAGTGGTGGAGGGGGTGGGGCCCAGGAGGCCAGAAGTGTGGGAAGCCATGAAAAGAGTGAAGTTGGGGAAAGCACCAGGAACAGATGGCGTGTGTGGGGAAATGTTGAGGTATGGTGGTGAGATAGTGATAGAATGGGTATGGAAAAATGTGCTAACTCGCATGGGAGAAGGGGAGCTGCACCCGATGACTGGAAGACTGGCATAATAGTCCCCCTATATATAGGGCAAAGGGGGGGGAAAGAGGAGTGATGTGGTAACCCACCGCGGAATATGTCTTCTCATAAGCGTAGTAGGGAAGGTATTACAAGATAGGGTAGTGCTTTGGAGAGAGTGAGAGTGAAGAACGGAAGAGAAAGAAGATCGAGACCTGGGATAGGCGACGAGCAGGGAACGGGCGGTTTTAGGAAGGGAAGAGGATGTGTAGATCAGATTTTTCCCCTGACCTTGTGTTTGTGGAGAAGTAATCTGGAG